>CM064548.1:26907263-27097704 GCA_032716605.1 Paralithodes platypus | reverse complement strand
TAATGAAATCAATTATCGATTTCACTCTGGGTAATGCTTCGGCCATTTTCTTCAACTAAGGAGGGAAACTTGCTCGACTAAAGCTTGGTGGAATGAGCTGGATTATAACCTGCATAATATTAGATGGGTTGATGTGGAGGGGGGTGGTCATGTTAATAAGAGGGAGAGAGAGAGAGAAGAGAGCAGAGAGAGAGACGAGAGGGGGAGGGGGGGGAGGAGGCGAGAGATGAGGAGAGGGAGAGAGGACGAGAGGGGGAGAGAGAGGAGGAGAGCGAGATAGAGAGGCGAGAGATGCGACGAAGAGAGAGAGATGCAGAGACGATGAGGGGGATGGAGAGAGACGGATGTGGAGGAGAGACGAGGAACGGAGAGAGCGAGAGAGAAGAGAGAAAAAAAAATATTTAGCCCCATGAGGATCTAAGCTGCAATTCTGTTTCTATATATTTGGCACTTATTATTACGATTTGATTAAGATTACTAAGGGTATATGGAAGTTAGAGGTTTAAGTGAGGATACCCTTTTAACCCATATAATTCCCACAGGTAATTCCTAAACTGCTTAAGAACCGTATTAATGATAGCCGACAGAATATTATTGTAAAAGCGCACCATACATCCTCAAGGGCGATTAATTAAAATCGTTAATACCGGAAAAAAAAAACAAGTTAAAAACTAAATATTAAAGCCTCCAAATTAGCCACCCTTGTTCCCAGATACGCTACAAAACGTGTTCACAACAAGTATTATATGAACTTCCAGCTTGTTCAGGGCTGGCAACAATCTTCTCAACATTGTACACGTTTTTCTTGGACAACGAAACATTATAATCTTTATATATATATATTATATATATATATATATAGAGATATTACTGCCGTGGTGGGAGTGGGTTTTTTAAAAGAGTCGGCTATCGTCCTGACGGTTCGGACGGTTCGAACCCACACTGAGGAGATTACAAAACATTTAGTGGCTCACGTTTGTATTTGATGATAGATATACTTAATATATATCTATATATATATATCTATATATATATGATTTTTCGTTTTACTAAATTTTATAAATATCACATACCTTGCAAAAACATATATGTATGTATGTATATACTCACGGCACTTACCTCCATTGCTAGGGTGTGTTTCGAATCGAGACCGAGGCCCGAAACAGAAAACTGTAAAGTTCCAAATTATTAAGGTACCAGGGATCACTTTCCGCGTTCCCTCCGCCCCTTTCCTCTGTCTCGTTGCGATAAGAGAATTTTACAAGGGGAGGAGGAATCCTAGCCTCCTTGTCCCCAAACATATACTAGGAGGAATTTGTACTCGAAGGAGTGGACATAACAAAGGAGTGAAAATCGGCTATCAAATTCAAAGGAGTGACACGAATATTGCCGTAACGATGTGACAACGTAAAATGCTGGTCCTATCCAGAGTGAAGGTTGGCATCCTCTACCCAACCTTAGCCATGTCTGTCTCTTTTACTGTCCTACTTTTCCTTCTGCGGGTAGGAGGCTAGGAATCCTCCTCCCCTTGTAAAATTCTCCTACTCAACGAGAAAGTAAAATGGGCGAGGGAACACGAAAGTGGTCCTGAGCTATAAGAATTGGAACTCAAACGCTTTCTGTTCGGGCTCTGCCTCGAGTCGGCCACCCTGAGCAATGGGGATGTGTCTGAGTATATACTGTACATACCTAACCTAATACTCATTTGTTGTGTCACTGCATTGTTGTATCACTTCTTCGTGTTATCATCTATCTATCTATCTATCTATCTACTTACCAATTCATCTCTCTACCACTCTAGCAATCACCTTCTCTCTTCCCCACCCTTACTTATTCAGCTCCCACCATTATTATCCCACCAGGTTCCTTGTTCACTATTGTTGTCTTCTGCGGTATTACCATTTAGTCAGCGGCGGGAGAGAGAGAGAGAGTGAGTGAGTGAGTGAGTGAGTGTGTGTGTGTGTGTGAGTTTTTTTTTTGAGCTAACAAGTAATATAAAAATGATACGACAGGGCTTAAATCTAATATAATCTATTTTATTAATTTCACTCAGACAACCAAACACCTCCCAAAGAAATTAATGAAAGCATGTGATCCACCGGGATTTGAACCTGGGTTACCACACACAAATATTAATCACTCTAACCATTACACTATCAAGACAGTTAAGACATACCCGGTATAAGAGATAACATTATTATTATGATACCGTTTGTGAAGGAATGTTCCAGGAAATGGAATTTAAGAAACATAATAACAAATCGTCATCATTCGTTTGAAAGGAAATAATCTACTAAAACACACGAGAATATCATGTATATGATGTATAATATAATTTTCATATTTATAATCACCAACATCAAGTACAGCAATAATATTCAGAGTGTATATAATCACGATATAGCACTAAATATGTAAACTGCTTACGTCCATGGCCCTCCCCGGTAAAATATATCCTCCCGTAGCCCATAAATCAAAGTTAACCCCTTCTGTGCCCGCGACGTCTTTCATATTCTATCCTAGCTATATTTAGTGCAGTTTAAGAAGGATATGTGGTAGTTAAGATGGTTGATTGAGATAGTTTGAACCCTTATAATTGCTAGAATAAAAGATGTACTGCTACTGGTTGTGAACTTTGGGGTAGTGATCTTTAACTGCCAACAAACAATCGAATTCTGACCTCTGTTTTAAACCCTCCATAAAACAATTACACGTGCTCTAGTTGATCAATACAGTTTGTTTTAGAGAATAGGATGAAATGGTGATTCTGTAAAGTGGTGTGGTTACGAAAAGGAAAGCAAGAAACACGTTATTGGAAGGGTTCGGGAATATGAACTGCAAGGAGAGAGCGTGAAGTGGGATGAAATTTAAGAAGCACGCATCGGAGTGTGGAGAACGACTGAGCGAAGAAACGCCGTGGAATCTGAAGTAGGGGTCTCATTTTTAGAGGTTTTTCTTTTTATAGGTGAAATGATAAAATAAAAGTTAAATCATAAGCTGCCAAGCATGAGTTGTCGATAGAAGTAAAGGAAAATGCTGTTCATATCTTATCGGAAGTAAAGTTTAAAAGCGATCATGTCTTACCGGAAGTAAAGATAAAAACGTCCATGTCTTACTGAAAGTAAAGGAAAAGACGTTCATGTTTACCGGAAGTAAAGGGAAAAGAACGATCATGTCTTACCGGAAGTAAAATAAAAAAACCGTCATGTTACCGGAAGTAAATGTAAAACACGTCCATGTCTTACCGGTAGTAAATTAAAGAAGCATTTATGTCTTACCGGATGTAAAAGTTATTAACGTTCATGTGTTACCGGAAGTAAAGGAAAAAAAGTTCATGGTTTACCGGAAGTAAAGGCAAAAAACGTTCATGTCTTACTGGAAGTAAAGGTAAAATAGTTCATGTTTTATCGGAAGTAAAGGTAAAAAGAGTTCATGTCTTACCTCAAGTAAATGCAAAAAGCTTTCATGTTTTATCGGAATTAAGGTAAAAAGAGTTCATGTCTTACCGCAAGTAAAGGCTAAAATCGTTCATGTTTTACCGGAAGTAAAGGTAAAAATAGTTCATGTCTTACCTGAAGTAAAGGTAAAGAAAGTTCATGTCTTACCGGAAGTAAAGGTAAAACGCATTCATGACATCGGAAGTAAAGGTAAAAAACGTTCATGTCTTACCGGAAGTAAAGGTAAAACTCGTTCATGTCCTACCGGAAGTAAAGGTAAAAAGAGTTCATATCTTACCGGAAGTAAAGGTAAACAAACGTTCATATCATATCGGTTTTCGAAATTGAATAATAACTTCTCGAATAAGGCCCTTAATATACCGTCACTTTAGTTGTTGATACCAATGCAAAATATCCCGGAAAAGTTGGCGGAAATTAAATAATTTTAACCATTGCAAATTGGCTATTTAAGCTTTTGTGTGATTCCCATATATAAGCCTAGTTTTATTTCCTCTCCTTACTACTGCATTATTTAGTAGGTCAGAAATCGTAACCCTTATCATCTGTATCTCAAAAAGGGTTATAGCAAATGGGCTGTACATGTCCACACCTACTCCCTGACTGAGTCTTCCCAAATGGTAGCAATATTAGCTTGATAACTCTAGTCGTTTTTCAGTTATAATGGTTAGTGTACAATATTTTTGGCCTAACTATAATGAACAGGGTATACCTGTAAATAACCTCATAACCATCCATGTTGCCTGACGGTAGAGGCGGAAAGACATGAACTCATATTACGGCAACATTAAGCCGGTGTCACACGAGCCGCTTTTCGAGCAATTTTTACGGGCAATTATTGTCTGGAAGCTTAAAAAATTACACTTTATCAGAATTTAACCGCCTAACATAATCTACCTTCAGTCTAGATACCGATACCAGTTCGAAAATGTCCCGAAATAATACGAGGAAAAACTTGCTCATGGAAAATTGACGGAAAAAGCGCTCGTGTGACAGAGGCTTTAGACTGGCTTTTTTTTCAATTGTTTTTAATACATATGCATTGGGACCGGAAATAGATATCAGTTAATACAGACCCTGTCGTTGAAAGGAATGTAAATAACAAAAAGTGAGTCTTTACACTACGAGGTTCCTTCCTAAGCTAAATAATTGACTTATCTGGCAGTGTTTGTCATTGGGTTGAGAGGCAATTTGTCTAGCAGTTTAAGGGGGCCCACCTGTTTTGTTCTCTTTCTTTCCTTTGTTTATCTCTCTCTGGCTTGTATTCATTCGGCCGCATTCAGCCAACTGTTTTAAGATGTTTATCCCCATCCAGGTGTCGATTTCTTGCTGGCGAGCGATAGCAAGCCAGCATTGTATGGAGAAATTCGGCTTCGCCGGAGAAATTTGTCTATCGAAAAAGGTACAAATTTAGCTTGCTGTAAACAAATATATATATATATATATATATATATATATATATATATATATATATATATATAAATATATATATATGTTGTGCCGGGTTCTGATAAGTTAGTTCCCTTGATACAGTCCGTAAAACAATCCAGTTCTGGTTTGATGGACTTAAATATACTTGACAGGAACGTACCGAGTAGGTTCTATATACAGTAAAAATGGTATTCAAAGGTTCAATATAGTACTCAATAACAACACCAGGAAGAACATATATGAAGGTTTTATTTAATATGCATGAGAGTAAGATAATAATAAGGATCATGAAGGAAGATCCAACAATAGTAACAAACATATATATATTGTCCTTACTTCAGAACAATGTTACTAATACCAGAATAACTCAATGGTGAGAGTCTAGTATTAAATCAGATCATGTGGAAAATATACATAAGGGCATAATACACATAAATAAATATTAACCTTCAATACAATACTCAATGTGAGTCAAATATCTTCCATTTTCACAAGAGACTTCAACGCCTAGGTGGCTAGGTAATGATCCTAGCACTAACTGCGAGAGTTGAGGTTTTAAATATTGCCCCAAGGTTTGGGGGAGTCACACGTATGGCTCAGATGGAGTCTTAACGGTGACCGCGTGAACTTGCCTTTTGGTCAGGTCACTGGGAAGGTCACTAGTTGGACTGTTCTAGTGATAAATACTTTTTCTAGTTAATGCAACTATGAACTTAGCTGAAATGCGATGTTAATTTACTTTACAGGAAAGGGCTGAGATTATTATTTATAATTAATGAGAAGTATCAAAATTGCCCTCAAGGGGAGTTATATCTTATCACAGAATTATATTACTTGAATTTATGCTACAATAACGAACCGAACTTAGGAATTCGTGTTTCTATATTTTTCTTAGGTAAAGCAAAGTAATCACGTGAATTTAATAAGAGCGAAAAGGTAGTTTATTAGGTCTACTGGTTGGTATTAATTAGATCAAGATGTAATCTTCAATATTCGCGATTAAGACAAAACACAAAGATAAACAAAATAACTATCTGAGTTCCAATAGACTCAGACTTGAATGAATATTATAGTTTAATCTCAAAAAGTGAGAACTGACTGATTAACAGATATCGATCGGAAGATCGTACTTAATAATTAGATTGGCGCTAATGACAAAGTTTAGCTCATTGATATTTAACGCAATATCAGATTCGCTTCTGAATGAGTTAACGGGGCGGGGAAATAAAATGTACAGGCACAATTAGTACATGGGCGTAGGCAACGAAGTCCTACTCATTGATATTTAAAACAGGCAGTACGAGGCTCGGGCCTGAACGGGTTAACAGGGCGAGGTGAATAAAATACACAAGTATAATTAGTGTATGGTGGATGAAAGTGACACGAAACATGGTATTCGAAATATCACAACATCAAGATTTACAAGAACATAAAAGCACGTCTATAAGATATATTTCATATGCGATTACTGAATAGAGAATTTAGGAATTACACTGAGCACTCGTTGGAAAATTGGGCGTAGGTTCTAGGTAAAAAGCGATTATATAAATGGATTGATCGTGGAATATATTGGGACTTCAACTCACAAATAATAAATCAACATACACGTAGTCAGTAAATCTGTGAGCGTGGGGGCCTGAATATATGTTAATAACACTGATATGTCACGTATGCGTAAGTTATGAATTAAATAAAGTCTTGAGCAAGGGTCAAGGAATTAAGGCAAGATTAACACTGAATAACACAGGTTCAGAAGGATGGAACTTATTACGCAAGTACGGGATCTTGGGCATAGATCACAAGTAAATCAGGGCACAACACGGTTCACATATTTACATAATCAATACCTCACAACAATATCCAACAGAGAAAGACACAGAAACACTTAAGTATTTGGGAGGGCAGGGGGACGAGAGTGCTGGTCTGGCCGGCGTAGAGGGTAGTAGCCAATCTTGCACAGCTGGTTACCTCCTCGAGCAGGGGTCCTCAATCTAGGCCTGGTTACGTAATTCGAATAGGGGTCCTCGATCCAGGCCTGTTTACGTAATTCGAGCAGGGATCCTTGGTTCAGGGCGCCAGGCAACAGACGAGTGGCCCTTCGGCAATCCGGAAGGGGGAGGCGACGTCCAGGGGGCACTCTCGATGGACAGGGGGATGAGGTGGGGGGCACCGTAGCAAACTAGCCCATTCCAGAGAGGTCAAGCCTAGTCAGTAGGTGAGGTGGTGGGGCACCGTAGCAACACTGTCCTTAACTAACCCGTTCCAGAGAGGTCAAGCCTAGTCAGTAGGTGAGGTGGTGTGTACTTTCCTCAGGTTTTCCTGAGGTCCTATGCAAATATTTTCTTGCTTCAGGTGTCAATGAAGTCGGGGGAAAAGGGGTATTGAGGAAAGAGGAAAAATTGTTGTAGTGAGGTACATATACATTCTAGTCTTGGAACTCAGGTATTTTCATGTTGGCCTGGTTCCAAGGTAATATTATAATACTTAATGGGGCAGCTGGAAGGTCCAGGGTTGCTGTGAAAAATAGAAACACTTAAAGCTAAAAATGGAGCAACTGTCTTGCAGATCTTCTAATTATTATCCTAGGACATATACATAGAGGATTGTAGTTGTATCTTCGGGAGCATGGATTGGTAAGGCACTGTTCTGGTCCATTTGTTCCTATGGTCTTCAGGTCGTGGGTGTTAATTTGCATAACTTCAGTTCATTCGTGTCCTCCATATCCAGGAACTGAGTACACGTAGCCTGTGCAGGTATTGGGCTGCGCGGGGGCGTGACCCGAGCAGGTGGCTAATGAGTTTGAGGGACCTCCCATACCTTTGTCTGGTCATAGAAAACGGTGGAAGCAGGGGTCGCTTGGGTATTTGTCCAGGGTTAGAGCTATTTCCTTGTCTGGATTATGGGGGTCTTGGAGTTGCAAACTGTAGCTTTCAGACCGGGCATCTCAATATGTACAGTATATATGCTGGCTCACTACCGTTCGCAAAGAAAATATTGACACCTGGATGGGGTAAACGTCTTAAAACAGCAGGCTGAATGGGGCCGAATGGATACAAGCCAAAGAGAGAGAGGGAGAGAAAGAGAAAACAAGCGAGGTGGGCTCCCTTAACCCCTTCTGTACCGCGACGTCTATTTAACTATATTCTAACTTAATTTAGACGGTTTAATCCAGTTTAAAAAAGGGCCTCAAGCAAGTAACAGGATTTGAACTATCTCACTAAACCCTTTTGACTACCACACAACCTTCTTAAAAAGCACAAAATCGTTTAACTGTAGCTAGCATATAATTAAAAAGCCGTCCCGGTACAGAAGGGGTTAACCTGTACACAATAAGAGATCCTTTCTGGCTGTAGAATATAGTTTCGCAGAAGCTATTGCTCTATAATATCGTGATGGCTCATCGGGTCCATAGGCTTAAGGGGAGATTTTTTTTTTTTTTTTTTGCTGGGCCCTTTTCTCCCTCATATTTAGTCCCATTCGTATTATGATTATAAGATGATCGGCCCATTAGTTTGGCGATTTTAAAACTGTTCACCCCATTTCCTTGTCAATATTAAGACCTGTCGTGCCATTTAGGTGTCGCTTTGCTCCTAGTGAGCGATAGCGAGCTTTGTAATTCAAGAGGGAGGGACTTTTTTTCTATAAACAAATATTTACCAATTTATCTTAAAAGGCGGTCTAGGGAGTGTTTTTAAAAGTTTGAAGAAGATCTAGCGAGGAAACTAAAAGATATATATTATAACCAATTAATAGTATAACAAAAAAGCATCCCCCCCTTAAAGGTGTTTGGTGTTTCTGTCTCTTAAGCCTACCCCCCTTAATAACAGAGTGCAATCGGAAGTAAAGCGTCATCGTATTGAGGTATTAAGGGGGTCACCGGCATTTTTTATATTTCTCTCCTTTTCTCTCTTTCCCTGGCTTGTATCCATTCGGCCCCATTCAGCCAATTGTTTTAGGACGTTTATCCCCATCCAAGAGTCGATTTCTTCCTGGCGAGCAATAGCAAGCCAGCATTGTATGGAGAAATCCGGCTTCGCCGGAGAAATTTTTCTATCGAAAAATGTACAAATTTAGCTTGCTGTCAAAACAAAAATATAAATATGCTGGCTCGCTACCGCTCGCCAGGAAAATATTGACACCTGGATGGGGTTAAATGTCTTAAAACAGTAGGCTGAAAGGGGCGGAATGGATACAAGTCAAAGAGACAGGAAGAGAAAGAGAACAAAAGCCAGGTGGGCTCCCTTCTAGTCTAGTTCAGTCAGTGACAGGAGAAGGTTGTGTTAATCTGAGCTCCTGCCCGGACCACTTACCAGTGACCTTTAGTGACCATTACACCTACCTGTGTTTGGGGGCAGTGCACTCGTGTTATATAAAAGTGTTATAGCTCAGTTTTTAGCTGTTAGTTTACTTGTTTTTGTTTTTCTGTACTTAGTTTCTTGCTCCTCGCTAAGCTTATTGGGATCATGGCAGGTATGGAGTGCGAGTCTCTAACTGATCTGCATCATCTTATTCTCCAGGTAAGAGAGGAGATGGTTGTGGTGAAGGAAGAGGTCTTGGCTCTAAGGGAGGTTAATGTTAAACTTCAGAGGGAAGTGGATTTGATTAAAGACGAAAATCTAGCTTTCAAGCTTAGCCAAGAGGAAATAAAGTCAAGTAAGGGGAAAAAGGGAGGAAGTTGATGAAAAATTGTATTCATGGCAGGTTGTTAAAAATACGGGTGGGAAAGTCACACTCAAGAAGCAGGATAGTAGAATAGGTATGAGTGTGACAAATACATTATCTCCTTTGCGAGACGAATGTGAGGGAAAAGATAGTCAGGATAAGGGAGGGATAACCGAAGTGCCTGCCGCCGACTCAGCTCCAACCTCTGACGCTGTGCTACCTACCACCACCACTACCCCCACCACCACCACCACCAAGGGAGCTTCTGCCACCACCGGGGGTTCTCCAACTGCAGCTGCTGGATCCTCCCGAGGGAAAGGTAAGTCTGTGTCCCGAGAAGGTAAGTCTGTGTCGATTGTGGGCGACTCCATGGTAAGACATTTAGTTAGGGCTACCCGCACTAAACTTAGGAAGGTTGTGTGTCTGCCTGGCCATGGAGTTGGGAGGGTTTTAGAGAAGATGGACCACATCTTGGAAGATAGTGGAGATAACCCCATTATCTGTCTCAGTGCCGGGAGTAACGATGTTGGTAAGGGTAGAAGTGAGGAACTGCTGCAGCAGTATCGGGATGTGTTAGATAAAGTTAGGATGAAGGGAGAGATCCCTGTAGTACATTGTATCCTACCCAGAAGAGGAGTTCCCAAGGAATGGACATCCAGGGCGATTAGTGTCAATTGCCGTTTGGAGAAATATTGCAAAGAAAAAGCAATACCATTCATTGATAACTGGGATAGTTTCTATGGGAGAGATGGGATGTACGCAAGGGATGGGGTTCATCTTTCACGGTTAGGGGTTTCTACATTAGCTAGTTCTTTAGATAGGGTGGTTGTGGGGTTTTGAACAGAAATATTGAGAGTGTAAATGAGAGGTTAAATGGAACAATTTTAGCGTCAGGCGAAAGCGATAAGGATATTCAGTCTCATGCTAAAAATGATGACTATATTGCAAATGATAGTAGTGATGGTGCAACGGAAGATGGAAATGTCGCTAAAAACAAAGGTAAATTAGGTATAAAGAAAAGAAGTAAATTGAGAGTATATTACACAAACTGTAGGAGTCTATGTAACAAAATGAACGAACTTAGAGCCCTTGTTAGCAAAGAAAATATAGACATAATAGTGCTAACTGAAACGTGGATTAATACAGAAACCAGGCATTTTTTAGCAGAATTTGATATACCAGGATATAGTTTGTTTAAATATGACCGAACAAGTAAGAGGGGTGGCGGTATAGCAGTGTTTGTCAGGAATACATTAAAAAGCTGTATTAAATCAGGTATTAGACTAAATAACGATAATGAAAGTGTTTGGGTAGAGGTTAACGAAGGTAGTGAGACCATAGTTATTGGAGTTATGTATAGACCGCCAAATATGAGTAGAAATGACGGAACGTCATTATGGGAGGAAATTAAAATGGCATCAAGGTTTAGCAATGTGTGCATTATGGGGGATTTTAATTTTCCGAATATAGATTGGCAGCATCAAATAGGAGACTCTGATTCTGAGGAGTTTATAGAGGTAGTACAAGATAGTTTTTTATTTCAATTCATAGATACGCCGACTAGAGGTAATAATATTCTCGATTTAGTTTTCAGTAACAATGAACATATGGTAAATAATGTAGAGATAGGGGACCACCTAGGAAATAGTGACCACAATTCTGTGTATTTTAATATACAATGGAAAGGTAATACCAGAGAGAATACAACATTAATACCTGACTTTAGAAAAGCCAATTATGGTGGGTTAAGAAGAGCCCTATTAGCGGACCCTATAGTAAAAAAATTAAGTCGATCCAGGTGTCCAAGTGAGTGTACCCCGTCTCAGGCACCTGTCATCTTAAGTCAGGAAGAGACGTCAACCTTGGTAGATACATACGATAATTTTATCAAGTCAGTATTCAATGCACAAAATAAATACATCCCCAAAAGAAAATTTAGATCAACACAGAACCAACCCCAATGGATGAATAATAGACTATTAGATCTTCTAGGACAAAAGAGAGGAATATATAAAAAAAAATAGAAAAGGCGAAATTCACCTACTTGCTTACTATCAGAATCTATCAAGACAGGTAAAAAAGGATATTAGGAAAGAAAAAAGAAATTATGAAATTAAGGTTGCCAATGACTCAAAAAATAATCCTAAAGCTTTTTACCAACTATATAAATCCAAGGTTAGAGATGTAATTGGTCCCCTTAAAACTTCGATAGGAGAAATGACAGAACATTATTTAGAAATGTGCAGTACATTAAATAGTCAATTTCTTTCCGTTTTCACTAATGAAAATTTGGCACAGTTTCCAGAAGTCCGTAAGGTATATAGCGATAGTATAGAAAATAGGTTAAGTACGGTTACTATAAGTAGAAATGATGTGCTTAAGGAAATTGACAGACTGAAACCTCATAAATCGCCTGGTCCTGATGAGGTATATGCTAGAGTATTAAAAGAATGTAGGGATGAGTTAAGTTACCCATTAACATTTTTATTTAACAAGTCATTGGAGACAGGTATAGTTCCAGAAGCTTGGAAGCTTGCAAATGTAGTTCCGATCTTCAAAAAAGGTGACAAATCAATAGCATCCAATTACCGTCCCATTAGTCTTACATCAATCATAGGAAAGCTACTAGAGTCAATTATTGCTAGTAAATTAGAAACCACTTAGATACATTTAATTTAATAATTCTTCTCAGCATGGATTCACTCAGGGACGTTCTTGCCTTACTAATTTGCTTAGTTTTTTCTCAGAGGTATATGAAGCAGTAGATAATGACAAGTCATATGATATAATATATTTAGATTTCAGTAAAGCTTTCGACAGAGTCCCCCATGAGAGATTGATGAGAAAGGTTGAGGCGCATGGAATAGGTGGGGCGTTGTTGGGATGGATTAGGTCATGGCTAATTGGTAGGAAGCAGAGAGTCAGCATAAATGGTACGAAGTCAGAATGGGGAGCAGTCAAAAGTGGTGTCCCCCAGGGATCTGTATTAGGTCCTCTGTTGTTTGTTATATACATAAATGACCTTGATTTAGGTATAACTAGTAGGATAAGTAAATTTGCAGGCGATACCAAAATGGGGAAAACAATTGATTCAGATAGAGATATAGAGTGCCTCCAAAGGGATCTAGATACCTTACACGAATGGTCAGTAAATTGACAGATGAAGTTTAACATTGACAAATGCAAGGTATTAAAGATAGGGAAGATGCATACAAATGTTAAATATAAACTAGCTAATGTGGAATTAGAAAACTCGAATTGTGAGAAAGATCTAGGTGTGTTTGTTAGCAATGATTTGAAGCCTAGACAACAGTGTATAAGCGTTCGAAACAAGGCAAACAGGATTCTCGGGTTCATCTCAAGGAGTGTGAGTAACAGAACTGCTGATGTTATCTTAAAACTTTACTTGTCATTAGTGAGACCTCATATGGATTATGCTGTTCAATTTTGGTGTCCTTATTACAGAATGGACATAGATTCATTGGAGAGAGTACAACTTAGAATGACAAAAATGATCCATAATATTAGAAATCTTCCGTATAAAGAAAGGTTGAAGAAATTAGGCTTACATTCGTTAGAAAGACGCAGAGTTAGAGGGGATATGATAGAGGTGTTCAAGTGGGTTAGTGGGATTAACAAAGGGGACATGACAAATGTACTAAAGCTCAGTGATAGCGAAAGAACTCGTACCAATGGTTTCAAATTAGATAAATTTTGTTTCAGAAAAGATATAGGCAAATATTGGTTTGGTAACAGAGTTGTAGATGGGTGGAATGGACTACCAAGTGCTATAGTGGGATTAAAAACGATAGGGAGCTTTAAGATAAAATTGGATAAGCATATGGACGAGAAGGGTTGGGTGTGAAGGGGGATCAGCAGGGTTGGGCCAATCAGCGCTCTGCAGACCCCCGTAATCCTGCGTTAATCTCTAACCGTTTTGGTAAGATGATCCTCAGGGTATTAGAATGTTGAGCCTATAATTGGGCTTTGTAATTGGGATTGTGTGGGACAGGGATCTGCCTTGCTTAGGCCAATCGGCTTTCTGCAGACTCCCATTTTCTTATGTTCTTATGTTCTTATGTTCTTAAAGATGTTGGGTTCTGGTGGAAGCACCTTGATTTCTGCTCCTCCAAAACATGAAAACTGAGTAAGAATAATTGTCTAGATAGGGTAAATTGCCGTACTGGTACATCAGATAGGAATAGAAAATATAAGTCACAGGATTTTAATTGTACTGCTAGTAGAAATATTGAAGGTGTAACAGAAGATGGGAATTCAGTTAGAAATAAAGGTAAATCCGATACCAGTAAAATAAATTCATTGCGATTATATTATACAAACTGTAGGAGTTTATGTAACAAAATGGATGAACTTAGAGCACTTGTTAGCAACGAAAATATAGACATTATAGCACTGACTGAAACATGGATTATAACAGAATAAAGACATTTTTTAGCAGAATTCCATATACCAGGATATAGTTTGTTTAAACGTGACCGAACAAGTAGGAGGGGCGGCGGAATAGCAGTGTTTGTCAGGAGTTCTTTGAAAAGCTGTATTAAATCAGGTATTAGACTAAATACTGATAACGAAAGTGTTTGGGTTGAGGTTAGCGAAGGTAGTGAGACCATAATTATTGGAGTTATTTATAGACCACCAAATATGAGTAGAAACGAAGGTACAGCTTTATGGCAGGAAGTGAAAATAGCATCAAGGTTTAGCAATGTGTGTATTATGGGGGATTTTAATTTTCCGAATATTGATTGGCAGCATCAAATCGGCGACTCAGATTCAAAAGAGTTTATTGAGGCGGTACAGGATAGTTTTTATTTCAATTCATAGACCCGCCTACTAGAGGTAATAATATCCTCGATTTAGTTCTCAGTAATAATGAACAAATGATAAATAATGTAGAGATAGGAGACCAACTAGGAAATAGTGATCATAAATCAATTTATTTTAACATACAATGGACAGGAAAGGCTAAAGAGAATACGACACTTATCCCAGATTTCAGAAAAGCCAATTATGGTGGATTAAGACGAGCCTTAAGAGTCGATCCTATGGTTAAACTATTAAGTGGACCCAGGTGCGCTAATGAACATACTCTCTCTCAGATACCTGTCTTAACTCAGGATAATTTGACAGCTACATATAATCATTTTATTTCTTCACTCCACAATGCGCAAAATAAATATATCCCCAAAAGAAAATTTAGATCAACACAGAACCAACCCAAATGGATGAATAATAGACTATTAGATCTTCTAGGAAAAAAGAGAGGAATATATCGTAAAAATTAAGAAAGGCGAAATTCACCTACTTGCTTACTATCAGAATCTATCAAGAGAGGTTAAAAAATGTATAAGGACAGACAAAAGAAATTATGAAATCAGGATAGCCAATGACTCAAAAAAAAACTAAGGCTTTTTACCAGCTATATAAATCTACAGTTAGAGATAAAATAGGCCCCCTTAAAACTTCGATAGGAGAAATGACAGAAAATGATTTAGAAATGTGCAGTACATTAAATAGTCAGTTTCTATCCGTTTTCACTAATGAAAATTTGGCACAGATTCCAGAAGTCCGTAAGGTATATAGCGATAGTATAGAAAATAGGTTAAGTACGGTTACTATAAGTAGAAATGATGTGCTTAAGGAAATTGACAGACTGAAACCTCAGAAATCGCTTGGTCCCGATGAGATATAATTATGCCAGAGTATTAAAAGAATGCAGAGATGAGTTAAGTTACCCATTAACATTTCTTTTTAACAATTCATTAGAAACAGGTATAGTTCCAGAAGCTTGGAAGCTTGCAAATGTAGTTCCGATTTTCAAAAAAGGTGATAAATCAATAGCATCCAATTACCGTCCCATTAGTCTCACTTCAATCATAGGAAAGCTACTAGAGTCAATTATTGCTAGGAAAATGAGAAACCACTTAGAAACATTTAACTTAATCAATTCTTCTCAGCATGGATTCACTCAGGGACGTTCTTGCCTTACTAATTTGCTTAGTTTTTCTCAGAGGTATATGAAGCAGTAGATAATGACAAGGCATACGATATTATATATTTAGATTTCAGTAAAGCTTTCGACAGAGTCCCTCATGAGAGATTGATGAGAAAGGTTGAGGCACATGGAATTGGTGGGGCGTTGTTGGGATGGATTAGGTCATGGCTAATTGGTAGGAAACAGAGAGTCAGCATAAATGGTACCACGTCAGAGTGGGGAGCAGTCAAAAGTGGTGTCCCCCAGGGATCGGTATTAGGTCCCCTGTTGTTTCTTATATACATAAATGACCTAGATTTAGGTATAACTAGTAGGATAAGTAAATTCGCAGACGATACTAAAATGGGGAGATCAATTTTTATTTTTATTTTTTTTTAAGAGACAATGAACGGAGGAAGGAAAAACACAGATAAAACAAAAAGGTCCATGTGCCTAAAGGCATCCTCCATTCATAAAATGTTTGTAACAACTGGATTTAAACATTTGTAGATTGTAAGTTTGTGGAAAGCAATTCGAGGGAAGTGAATTCCAAAGAGTAGTAGCTCTGGGGATAAATGAATTCTGATAAGCAGAAGTTCTGCATTGTGGAGGAGAAAGTGTAAATTCATGGGCGCTCTCAGCTGCCCTAGTTCTACGGGGAAAGATGTGGAGAGGCGGCACAATTGAAGCAAGTTCCTCGGAACAATTGCTGTGAAAATATCTGTAGAATAATGCAAGGGATGCAACGTCTCTTCGTATGGCTAATGTAGGAAGGTCCTGTGTGATTGCAGGGTTATTGATTAATCTAATAGCTTTATTTTGAATTTTGTCCAACTGCCTCAATGCAACCACTCCACTTCCACCCCACAGAGGTGAACAGTAATCCATCTGAGAGCGCACATGACTTTATATTACGGCCAACTGCTCGTCAGTGAAGAATTCTCGAACTCTGTACAGGAGTCCCAGTTTTTTAGAGGCATTCTTAGCAATGCTTCTAACATAATGTGTCCAGCTCAAGTTAGTAGTTAATGTTACACCGAGAATGTCAATACTAGGGGAAGTGGGAATATTTACATCATTAAAAAATATATGGGAGTCAGTGAGATTCTGTCGGTTAGAAAATTGAATGTACTTGGTTTTCTGTGCATTAAAGGAAACTAGATTCTCTTGTCCCCATTCATTAATTCTAGAAAGGTCTGGTTCAGAGAAATTGCAGTGTTTATTTTTGAATTTATAAGATCGGGTTGGGTGAAAGAATTGGTAAATGTGAAGGAACTGTGGAGTGTTGAGTCATCTGCGTAGGAATGTATTGGATTATGAGTGGTAGATATGAGATCATTGATATGAATGAGGAACAGAGTTGGGGCCAAAACTGATCCCTGGGGAACACCAGCATTTATTGAGTGAAATTGAGAATAAAGGCCATCTACCATTACACGTATTTTTCTGTTATGAAGATAAGAAGAAATTAGTGGAACTAATGATGCAAGGCCGTAGTGTGACATCTTCGACAATAAGGATAATTCGACAATTGATTCAGATAGCGATATAGAGTGCCTCCAAAGGGATCTAGATACCTTACATGAATGGTCAGTAAATTGGCAGATGAAGTTTAACATTGACAAATGCAAGGTATTAAAGATAGGGAAGATGCAAACAAATGTGAAATTTAAACTAGCTAATTTAGAATTAGAAAATTCAGACTGCGAGAAAGATCTAGGTGTGTTTGTTAGCAATGATTTGAAGCCTAGAAAACAGTGTATAGGCGTTCGTAATAAGGCAAACAGGATTCTCGGGTTCATCTCTAGGAGTGTGAGTAACAGAACTGCTGATGTTATCTTAAAACTTTACTTGTCATTAGTGAGACTCCATATGGATTATGCTGTCCAATTTTGGTGTCCTTATTACAGAATGGACATAGATTCATTGGAGAGAGTACAACTTAGAATGACAAAAATGATTTATAATATTAGAAATCTTCCGTATGAAGAAAGGTTGAAGAAATTAGGTTTACATTCGTTAGAGAGACGCAGAGTTAGAGGGGATATGATAGAGGTGTTCAAGTGGGTTAGTGGGATTAACAAAGGGGACATGACAAATGTACTAAAGCTCAGTGATAGCGAAAGAACTCGTACCAATGGTTTCAAATTAGATAAATTTCGTTTCAGAAAAGATATAGGCAAATATTGGTTTGGTAACAGAGTTGTAGATGGGTGGAATGGACTACCAAGTGCTATAGTGGGATCTAAAACTGTAGGGAGCTTTAAGATAAAATTGGATAAGCATATGGACGAGAAGGGTTGGGTGTGAAGGGGGATCAGCCGGGTTGGGCCAATCAGCGCTCTGCAGACCCCCATAATCCTGCGTTAATCTCTAACCGTTTTGGTAAGATGATCCTCAGGGAATTAGAGTGTTGAGCCTATAATTGGGCTTTGTAATTGATTTGGGGTTGTGTGGGACAGGGATCTGCCTTGCTTGGGCCAATCGGCTTTCTGCAGACTCCCATTTTCTTATGTTCTTATGTAACTGTAAGAAAAGTACCATGATGCTCAAGATAATAAGGGGAGGTTTTTATAAATTGTATATTTACTTATTTACTTATAATGTTTTAGTTTCCTCTCTAGACCTTAATCAAGCTTAAACAGTATACCCAAGACCCCCATTGAGACAAATTTGTGGGGGGTTTTCGGTAAAAGAAAAAAAAATCTAATAATAAATGCCTCGGCCGAAAGCTGGTTCCTCCTAAATTGCAGGTTTGCTTTAGCTCGTCAGGTAAAAAGGGACACCTAAAATTGTCAAACTAATGGGATGAATGTCTGAAAGTCTCAACACTAAGTCTCTCACTAAACGTGAGAGAGAAGGTGGTCCAGAAAACTCCCCCTTAAAGCTGTATGGTTCTGGTCCTGTTCGAAGCTCCTTGGATTCTGGGTTGTTTTATATGTACCCTGACCCTATTAAATGTGTTTAATACAATGACGTCAATTACAATTGTATTCTGACTGACATTATACAATAATAATCACTGTAAATAAACTTTCTGAAAATAAAAAAAATAAGAGGTAAACTGTTTAACATTTTGACATCCGAAGATTTCTAGTGCAAATTGAATAAAATCGTCTAGTGTTGCCCAGAAATACTGAACATTAAACTATAGTATTGGGTGGATTAAAGGTGGCTGATCCTGGTGTGGATACCTTTGGGTCCTGGTGTCTGTGAAACTCCTCCTGACCCCCTTTAAAACTTGGCCCGCACTGTCGCTACCAGAAATTAGTGAACGGTGAAGGGAAGTGGAAAAGTGGGAGTGGAGGAAGGTCGGGAGGTGGTGGTGGGAAAGGTAGAGAGAGGGGGGAGTGGATGTGGTTGGGGGGATTTAGGGAGAGGGGGATAGGGTAAGGATGGTGGGAAGTTGGGTGGTGGTGGTGGTGGTGGGAAAGATAGGGAGAAGGGAACGGGAAGGTTAAAGGGAGAATTGTTTGTATTTGCATATATATTTATATATTTTTAGTCTCCTTCCTAGACCTTCATCAAGCTTAAAACAATACGTCCAAGAACTCCCTTTTAATTAAATTCGTGCATTTTCGTAATGAAGGTAAACAAAACAAATACTATATATACTGTATATACACATCTGGCAGAGAGGAAGACAGAGAAGGACAGAGGAGACAGACCGAAAACGAAGGAGAACAAAGTAACATTTTAATGAGTGTGTACCCGGATCACAGCATTACGGGGAGTACAAGGGGGAACTGTGGTAAGAGAAAGGTGGCGGTGATAATTAGACGAGGAATGGTGGAGTGTTACACATACAGTACAGTATATGGAAGAGTAGAGGGGGGACAATTATAGTAACTTAGTAGATCAAGTCAGAAGTGATGATAAGTATAGAGGTTGCGAGATGTGTCGCCTAATTGATTGTTGTAATGATTGCATGCTGATTGAATGGATTTATAGATAGCTGGCTAAAACAAATAGCCAGGGAGGTAGAATTATATACAATAACGAAAATTATCCGAATAAGAAACAACATTATACAAATATGTGTGAAGGAAACGGCCTTAGAGAAGAGAAAGATAGAGTGTGCGTGTGAGAGTGAGAGTGAGGTACAAGGAGTTACACGGAATAGTTAGTGTCTCTGAAACCTTGCGGTCCATTCTGGGGAGATACTCGAAGTGAAAGGAGATAGACTGTTTAGTAAACTGCACTCATTACAGAGTGAGCAAAATACTATCTATACTCTCTTCTTGAACTGCTCTACTGAAGAACTGTTTACAACTTCTGAGGGCAGTTTGTTCCAGGTAGAACAGATCTTCTTTGTGAAAAAGTTTCCACAAATACTAGTGCTGAACCTATTCAATTCTAATTTCCAACCATGGTTGCGTGTTGTATTCGTATAGATGCTAAACATTTTGCTATAATTCACGTTGTCAAACCCATTAAGTATTTTAAATACTTCACTGAGCTGACGTCGCAGTCTGCGTGTCTCCAATGGAAAGAGATTAAGAGCTCTCAACCGGTCCTCATAGCTCAGTCTTTTAATCGATGGAATAAGTTTTGTAGCCCTAGCTTGTACTCTTTCCAGTCGCTCTATATCTTTCCTGAGTGCTAGAGACCAGAATTTAACAGCATACTCCAAGAGAGGCCGTATCAGAACGTTGTAAAGTGTGAGGACTTTTTCTGTATTTCTATTGTTAAATTTCCTCTTATTTATAGCCCAATAATTTCTGAGCTTTCTTCTCTACTTCAATGCATTGCTTGGAAAACTTTAGGTCACTGCTAATCAGAACACCCAAATCCTTTTCCAAGTCAGTCACTTCCAGCGGCATTCCCAATAGCGAATAGCCTGACTTGGGGTTTGCTTGGCTGATATGCATCAGCTTGCACTTTCCAAGTTTAGAGGCATCTGCCATGTCTCCGACCATTCACCCAATTTGTTGAGGTCCATCCTGTGCTGTTCAACCACTTTGGGGTCTTTTACATTCATTCAAAGCTTTATGTTGTCTGCAAACTTGGAGATCACACTCAACAGACCAATATCAATGTCATTGACATATATGATAAACAGAAGTGGGCCAAGGACATATCACTGTGGAATTCCAGAAGTGACTGGAGTCCACTCAGAGGAAACACAATTTATTACCACTCGTTGTTGTCTACCTGTTAGCCAATTTTCTATCCAATGTGTTACCTCTGTATTGATACCTAGTGCACTCACTTTTGACATTAGCCTGCAATGACGCACTTTGTCAAAAGGTTTTTGAAAATCTAAGTAAAGGATGCCTATGGCTCTACTTTTGTCATACTCACTCCAGCAAATTGGTAAGACATGAGCGGTGTCGCCAGAATCCATGCTGAGAGAGAGAGAGAGAGAGAGCGGGGGGGGGGGGGGGGGGGGGGGGGGGGGGGGGGGGGGGGAGGGGGGGAGGGGGGGGGGGGGGGGGGGGGAGGGAGAGAGAGAGAGAGAGAGAGAGAGAGAGACATGAGAAGCATTCACGAATCTAACGTGTAGGAGTTGAACTTTAAAGGTGTAAAGGAATGTGAAGGTGTTTGGAATTGAATTTACCCTGAGAATGGGGTGATGAAATGGAACAGCTAGTGGTTGGGGAGAAAGTGGCTCGAAATAGAAGACGAGGGATGGACAGGGAAGTAAAATAGTTTAACACATGGAAGTCTATCTATCTATCTATCTATTGCCTGACGCCGTGATCCCCGAAGGGGTGGCCACGAACGAACCACCCCCATGCACCTCTGTCCCCAGTCAGTCGACGCCACTCCCCCCAACCAGCACCGTCTTCGTTCATATACTTCCTCACTCCATCCTTCCACCTCTCATTCGGTCTACCTCTCCCTCTCTGTCCCTCCACCTCGCTCTCATACACCCTCTTAGTCATTCTCTCGCTTTCCATACGTTCCATATGGCCAAACCATCTCAAGTTGTTCCTTTTCACACTTTCCAGCACATCTACCTCCACACCACACCTCCTTCTTACTTCCTCATTAGTCTGTCTATCCCTCCATGTAACTACGCACACACTTCTTAAGTAATTCATTTCCACTGCTCTCACTCTTGGTCTGAGTCTCTCAACCAACCAATAACGTTCTTGACATTGTACTTGCAACAAAAGAAGAATTAATAGAGAATTTGAATGTTGGTGATGAATTCAGTAACAGCGACCATCGTACGATAACTTTCACTTTAAAGTTTACTAGTAACAAACCAAATAATAGCATCGAAAAAGTCCCTAATTTCAAGAAAACAAACTTTCATAAACTTAGAGCTATGTTTAAAGAAACTGACTGGAGCTTTTTAATTAACAATAACAACATAAATACATCTTGGAAGTTATTCGAAACCACTTACCTAAAAGCAGTGCAAGACTGCATACCATCGAAAATACGGCGTCCAGGCCATAATAATAAGCCCAAATGGTGGAATAAAGATATTTCAAACTGTCTGATTGCTAAAAAATGTGCTAATGATAGATTAAACTCCTCACAAAAGGACGAAGAACGGGTGAAATTTGTAGAGCTACGACGCAAAGCCAAAAAGTTAATTAAGCAAAGTAAAAAGACCCTAGAGTTACATATTGCGAATCAAAGTAAAACAAACCCGAAATAATTCTATAGTTATATCAGAAAGAAAAAACTAATTACTTCAACTGTTGGACCGTTAGTCGATGAAATGGAGAATTCACCAAAGACGAAGTACAAATGAGTAATGCCCTCAATACCTTCTTTGCATCAGTTTTTACGACAGAAGACCTCAGTGATATCCCTACACCATCGCCGATTCAGATTGATAATTCAGATGTTCTAAGCAATATCACCATTACAGAGAGAGAAGTATTGAATTGTTTAGATAAACTCAAGGTAAATAAAACGCCTGGACCTGATACAATCTCGCCTAGAGTTCTAAAGGAAGCTAAGGATGAGCTCTCCAAACCACTGACATTACTATTCAATAAATCCTTGCAGTCTGGAACTATGCCTGATCAGTGGAAGCTAGCCAACGTAACACCGATATTAAAAAAAGGCAGCAAATCCCTACCCAGTAACTATGGTCCAATTAGCTTAACCTCAGTTGTATGTAAAATGCTAGAAACGGTCATAAGAGACAGACTCGTAAATCACTTAGAGGAAAATAACATACTTAACACGGCTTTCGTAAAAAACGTTCCTGTTTAATAAACCTCTTAGACTTCTTCCACGATATCCTCAACCTCTACGATGAGAGTAAAGCTGTAGATATTATATACCTTGATTTTCAAAAGGCCTTTGCCAAAGTTCCCCACAAACGTTTACTGCTAAAACTAAAAGCGCATTGAATACAAGACGGTGTGTTGAAATGGATAGAAAATTGGCTCAGCGACAGAAAGCAAAGAGTAGTCATAAACGGTAAGGCATCTAAATGGACCAATGTAAGTAGCGGGGTACCCCAGGGATCAGTACTAGGACCAATTCTCTTTCTAATTTACATCAACGACATAGATGAGGGTCTCACCTATACAATCTCAAAATTTGCTGACGATACAAAAATTGCAAATAGCGTACTCTCAAAAGAACAAGTTGACGATATGCAACACAATCTAGATTAATTGTCATGTTGGGCCCAAATTTGGCAAATGAGTTTCAATGCGGATAAAATTTGTAAAGTACTACATATCGGATACCTAAAATGAGAAAGCAAACTATTTGATGAATGGCACTCAGCTTAAGAATGTAAACAGAGAAACCGATCTGGGAGTAACAATATCGAGTAACCTAAAACCAAGTCAACAATGTTGAGAAGTTGTTAAGAAGGCAAACAAAATAATTGGCTTTATAGGCAGGTCATTTGAGCATAAATCCAAAGAAGTTATCCTAACCCTTTACAATTCCTTAGTCCGCCCTCTTCTGGAATACTGCGTTCAATCCTGGTGACCTTATTACCAAAAAGATATAAACAAGCTAGAACGAGTTCAACGTAGAGTTACCAAAATGATACCTAGCCTAAAGAACAAACCATACGAAGAGCGTCTTAGAGAATTAAATTATTTCCTTTAACCCAGCACAGATTAAGAGGTGACTTTGATTTAAGTGTTCAAAATCATCAAAAGCATCGACAATATGAACTGTAGTAAGTACTTCACTATCGACCAATCTAATTACAAGCGTGGAAATGGTTGCAAAATTATTGGTAAATCTTTTAACTCACACGAATCTAAGAATTTCTTCTTCAATCGAGTTGTCAACTTGTGGAATGGGCTTCCCCGAGGAGACGTTATAGACTGCAGCACAGTTGATTCATTTAAACTCTGCATAGACAAATATCTCGCATCAAACCCGCGACTGACTGCGTTTGTAAATGAATAACTGTATTTTATCGCCCCCTCAGTTACTAACCCATCTGTCCCCTACTAATCTCCTAATCCTGCCACGGACATTAGTTCCCTTTCCAATGTTCCCATACCCCCTCTAAACCACTGTTTGGACACTTGATCCTCAGTGTTTTGGAGGACAAGCAGCCTAGAAGGGTCACTAGACCTGTTGTTGCTTGATTTCCTTTGTACTCCTTTGTACTCCAACATCCATGCTTCGCTTCCGTAAGTCAATGTCGGGATTAGCACACTGTCATGCAAGGACTTCTTCACTTCCATACGGACCACCCTATTTCTTGTTACAGTAAACATGGAAGTAAACGAGTTAATATCTAAAACAATTGCACAGACAAAAAATATAATATATCGAATGAAAGAATAAATGGTGTCAAGACGCAGTTAAATCATTTTAATTTTAATTTACTGGAATTAAATATTGCTAAATACAAAGAATAGAACGACTGTATTTAAGCATTTGATCAAAGGATAATATAATTGTATTAGTATTAGGTATGTAGACAGCCAATGTGCACAGTCAAATAGGAATGAAGTGCATTCAAAATATTTTATAAGTAAATAATAACTTTGTAAAAATTTTGCCTTTCCTTAACCAAAGTGAATTACAGAGGCCCTAAAACAGTAAAGGTTAGAAGTAATATACTACTCATAAAGTCTGGCATTCTTATTTTAAATCGTAATTCACGTTTAAGCTTCACGTTGCATGCAGGATACAAACTAGACTTTATATAAGCCCTTAATGACAGAGAAGAGCTCTTGAAAAATCGAAATAATTATATCCGAATGCCTGACAAGTTATCTTAAATTTTCCCCGGACAGTCACGATATCACATTTTGGAGACAAAAAAATGCTTGCTCTTACATAATAGGCCATGCTACTATAAACTATATATTCCTTCCCTTACGGCGAGCGTGAGGCACCCGCATTTCAACACAGTCCCACTCTTATTCTGTCGAGCTCTCCAACCCAAGAATTGGCAGATTTTCACAGTCTTTCTTCTACTCAACACGTAAAGTCGGGAACTCTCTCCGTCAATCAATCTTTCCTTTACCCTATGAATTAAACTGCTTTAAACTTTGTGTGTCCAAGCATTGTGACCCCAACGTCTCTTGAATTTGGCTCTGTCACTCTTTTGGCTTTTGGAGGAGACACTCGTTACAGGCAACCTGCCTTTTGTCTCGTTCATACGCATAGGAAATAAACGGTTAATTTTGATCATGGGGTTAGTCACTGATTCAGATAGACAGATAGTGAAAAAGTTAGTCATGAAAATATTCAGCCAATCAGTCAGTGCACAACTAAAGTAATTTAATTGTGAACACTTTGAATAGGTGAGATTCAATTTTACAACCGAGCTTCCAAAAAAGTAGACCACTTTTTTGTTTTATTCTTTCACACAGACGACGATTTTGTGTGCATTATTATTGCTACAGCCAGAGGATTATGTATAGCTTTGGAAATGCGTTTATGTATGAAAAGGGTATCTAACTTGTTCCTCTAACTCTAACACATTTTTTCGAAGCTAAATATTGTGGACGTCGTGATTACATATTCGATTCCATTACGAGTTATCCCAGAATGGTTGGTTTGGAAATTTAGAGTGCATTATTGAAGCCAAAAACAATATTATGAAAAGCTGGACAAAAATATTCCCGGTATATCTATTTCTTGCGAGGCCTGCGTGGTGGGAAGTGAGAACATTTATTAATATATGACTGGGAGAGTGGCTGGTGGTGGTGGTTGTGTGGTGGTGGTGGTGGGGAGGGGTGATGATGAAGGTAGTAGTGGTGGTGAAGGTGGTATAGGTAGCGCCAACGAACTTAACAATAATCTTGACCCTTTAACTTCTTATAACTCAAAATTAATTCAAGCAATTGGGCTGAAATTTCTATAGTTTGGGAAGAGTCCACCAGGAAATAGGTATGCAAATTTACAGCCAGTTTGCTCTAGATCCTTTTGAGTTACGAAGAGATCAGAGATCGAGATTTGTGTCAAGTTCGTTGGCGCTACCTACAGTGGCGATGTGTGTGTGTGTATGTGTGGGTGTGTGTGGGGGGGGGGGGGGGGGAATTATAAAAGCGATGTCACACGAGCACCATTTTCCTGCAAATGTTCGATGAGCAAGTTTGTTCTCGCATTATTAGGGTCCGGGACCTCTTTCGCGTTCCCTCGCCCCTTTCTGTCTCGTCGAGTAGGTAAGTTTTATATCCCAAAACATAATGTCACTAAATGAAAAAAATTAGCTTCAGAAAACTATAAATATATTGCATATGAATAGCATTATGTTAAATTTAATATCCCATTAAACCTAATTAATGTACACGCCTAGATAACTGCATGTAACCGTAACTTCTCTTTTTAATTCAAAACAGTCACAAAATTCTGTTCAGATACGACAGGCAGTGAACATAAGTCATCCACTTTAATTGACACACAAATATTCAGCAACTATAATTAACATACTGTATATTTATTGTTTTATACGTCAGAGTTCGTGCACCCCAGGGAGAATCATACCAACTATACTCGATTATTTTTAACCTGGCAAAAATGTTACTCCCTTAGCAGCTTATTTCTCGATAAGTAATGAAACAATTAGAAACTACCATGTGTCTGCATCATATTATTGCCAAGTTTTCGTAATTAAAAACATACTGGTTATAAAAACGTTGAAATAACTGAGTAATTAAGATGGGAACAAGCCACTTTCTCGCCAGCTTTAAAAGCAAAAAAATTTACTGTTTATTATTTAAGTCATATTGTTTACTTCTGTTCTGTTTGTCGCCAATTATTTACAGTCTTGGTCGATAATTTCGTTGCACCTCCACAAATCCCAGACAACTTTTATCTCTACAGTATTTTTAAGGGGAGATGGGTCATTTTTCTGGTCCCTCTTCTCTCTCATGCTTATGCCTTTTAGTTTTCAGAATTTTAAGACGTTCGTTCCATTAGTTTGTCGATTTTAAGACCTTTCGCCCATTTTCGTTGTCAACACTAAGACTTTTCGTGTCATTTAGATTTTGTTTCCTGTTGAGCGCTAGCGAGCCTGTAATTTAGGGAAAAATCGGCCTTCGGCCGGGAAATGTTTCTACCGAAAAATTTACTAATATATCTTGAAGGGAGATCCTGGGGTTGTTTTGTTATGTTTGATGGAGATCTAGGGAGGTGCCTCATGTGTTGACATTTTCTCCATAACCACCATCGCCAGAAGCGCCAACGAAGCAGGTGAAGCCGCCCGGATAGCAGAAAGTAGAAAGTGAGAAAAATATCAAGCCATCGCCAGAAGTCATCAGTTCGAGCCTCTGGCTTTCGAAACTTCAGGAGTCTTCGGCCCTACCACCCTTAGTATGGTGAATGAAATAGGCCGTAAAATCAGAGAAGTTTCAGGAGAACCCCGGGAAACCCTCTGGCTCAAGCAAAAACTAGGGATGGCTATCCTCCGGGGCAATGCCACCAGCGTCATGAGCTCAGTACAACTGGGCCATGCCACTGTGTGAGGCCCGGGCAGGAGTGGTGTATCCGTAGTCTTTCCACGGTAGGGTATAAAAATAAACTTTTTTGTATTTAACATGTTTGATGTACATAAATAAAAGATGTATCGGATGGTTGAAAGCCACAGTTGCTCGCGCGTTTGGGGCTAGCAACACGTATTATGAAAAACATGTATCCATCATACAATTCACTGTCTCACTTCACTCACTCACCCCCGCAATTTATCGGAGGAAAACAAGTTTTTTCACAATACGTAGACGGAGGTCTTTATATTAAAAAGGGAGGAAACTAGACACATAAATGAACAAATCGACCAAAAAGAGAACCATCCCCTTAATAGGAACTGAATCCATAACATACCTAAGTAATGCTTTAATAGTTACGATTTGGTCAGGTTGGTTCAGAATGCGATCAATTTCAAGATTTGATGTTGTAGAATTGACTAGCGTTCCATTATATACTCATTCAGTACCGTATACAGCCTTTGCATTAAATTTAGGTAACTATTACACAATGTTAATCAGTTTAAAAAGGGCAGAATGGGTTAAGCATTTTTACGACTTATGTATTTCAAAACAATTTCTGGCACCACCTACAGTATGGTGTTATTTTCAAACATTTTATATTTTTTATGATACTAATATGTATTGAGCTCCCACCACAAAGTATTTTTATTGTAGATATTGTTAATGCAATTAAATAATTAGGTGTATTTTATCTGTATTGTATGTTATCTAAAATATATGCAACCTGATTGGTTGATGTAAACTCTTTATTTTACATTAAATTATCCACCCCCCCCCCCCCTCCACTGCCCTTTACCTCCACTTTGGGTCCACATTCCCAGTCCACCACCACCATTTGCATTCCAATTTTTGTTCCCATCACCATACCATGCCAGTAGTATTACCATATGTATTTCTCTTTACCCCAACCTGTGCCACCATTCCACCTCCTCTATGGTAGGTAACACTCGGTAAACAGCCTATTTCCTTGCTAAGGTTAACCTCTTCTGTACCGGCGACGTCTGGTATATTTTATTATAGCAATATTTAGACGTTTGTATACAGTTTAGGAAGGATCTGTGGTAGTTGCAAGGGTTGATTTAGATAGTTCGAAGCCTTATAGTTGCTAAGATCCTTCCTAAACTGAATAGAATTGATTAATAATAGCCAGTATAAGGTGCAATGGATGTCGACGGTACAGAAGGGGTTAAATGCAAATGGACCTTTTGTGTATACTGTATATGAGGGATTTTCTATCTTACGCTCTAGGTTATATATTACATTGTACACAGGTTTAACTTTTAAATATATTATATGTGTTTTATTTTGTATGTGGATCGGGGAGACAATAGGCAAAACTGCCTGTAACGAGTGCCTCCCTCAAAGTTGAAGGAGTGACAGGGCTAAAATCAAGGAATATTCGAGCCAAAATGCCTGTACACACGGATTTTGAAGCAATTTAAGTCATAGGATTAATTTCGTTAATTGTATTACATAATTGCCGTACATATTTAATCATCAGTTAAGTACACATTTGAATCCCACTTTACATCATAGACGAACACTTTCATTGCAATTTTATTATGAACTAAATCGTTGTATACTTCTAACAAACCAACAGTCGCCAATAGCACAATACTAACCACATTAGTTTTGGTTAACGGGGTGATTTTCTTTTCCCCCTTATCCCACATGTTTAGCCCCATTAATTTTGATATTTTGAGGCGTTCGTCGCATTAGTTTGTCGATTATAAGACCTGTGGCCTATTGCGTTGTCAATTGTAATACCGGTTTCTCCAAAATTACAAGCTTTCTATCGCTCGCCTGGAAAACATCGAAACCTAAATGACACGAAAAGTCTTAATATCGACAAAGAAATTGGGCGAAGGGTGTTAAAATCGTCAAACTAATGGGCTGAACGTCTTAAAATCTGAAAACTATAGGGGCTAAGCATGAGGGAGAAGGGGGACCAGAAAAGCGACCCATCTCCCCTCAATAACTGCGTAAAGTGTACTGTATTTAAATATACACATTGTGTTTTGAGCTGGGTGTGATATATAGAGTGGCCGCGAAACATTGTGTTTTGAGCTGGGTGTGATATATAGAGTGGCCGCGAAACATTTAACCCCTACTGTACCGGCGACGTCATTTGCATCCCATTCCGGCAACGATTAAACGAGTTTATTCAGCTTAGGAAGGACCTCTAACCATAATAAAATTTCAAACATATCTCAATCAACCGTTTTAACTACCACAGATCCTTCCTAAGCTAATCGTCTAAACATAGCTAGAATATAGTATAACACACGTCGCTGGTACTCAAACATTTAACATACGGAATTCATATGTATATTACAGATAGGCAGGAGCCGTTGCATACATTTTAATATATAATGATTATGTATGTGGTAACCCAAGTTCGAAGCCCGGGAAGATCACAGTCATGCTTTCATCAATTTCATTGGGAGGTGTTTGGTATTGGGAGTGAAATTGATATATTAGATTATTATAATGCATATGGGCAAATACTTCGCGACATCTCTGTGTATTAGCTATTATTATTGTAAACATTGATACTAAGAATACTCTATGCCTATTGTTTTAATTGGACAGTGGATATTTTTGGGTCTATTTGTTTATATATTCATTGATTTTTTTAGTTTCATCGCTTGCCCTCCATCAAGCTAAAACAAAAACTCTCCCTAGACCCCCCTTCAATCTATATTTGTACATTTTTCGATATAAAAGCATATACGTAGAACCATTATAATTTACTTAATGCCGAAGTGTGAGTACGTGTGAGAGAAATGATACGAGGAGAATGGAACACGGTATTCCGATCTCTCTCTCTCTCTCTCTCTCTCTCTCTCTCTCTCTCTCTCGCTCTCGCTCTCTCTCTCTCGCTCTCTTCCTCTTTTACACACACACACACGCACACACCAATACATGCGTTCACATAATTCATCTCCTTTTCCTCTCACACTTTTATTTCCCTCTTTTCTTTTCTTTAATCCATCTTTTCACTCCTCCCAGACGTCCACCTTAATAGTCTGTCAGTTTTTTAAAACCAGTGAGATTATTCCTTTGAGGCGGCCCTAATAGAGTTACCGCACTAGGCTTCATTCCTTCGGGTTTCGGAAAAAATCCATTATTTATCTGCAACTCGAGTATTAATGATTACTTGATGTAGGTATAACAGGCTTATACGTTGGTCGGTTTATGTACAAATTTGACACATTCCTGATCTACCACAACCATAAAGGCCATACTATATCCACATTTCATTATATTTCATTTGCTTGGTTTCCCTCACTGTTTCTATTTGTGTCTCACCTACACAGAGATTACTTTAGCTAGCTCTCACAAACACCTCCTCCTCCTATTCATATCGCTACATTTAACAAACACACCACACATCTTTCCTACACTCCTAAATTATCTCTAACGTACCTTGATTTTGACTATATCACTCTTTCAACCTTGGGGTGGGTGGGGGGGCACTTGTTACATGCAGCTTTGCCTTTAATCTCCTTCATAAATAACAAAACAAACTTATGGTTGTGTGAGATACTGGGGAATAGACAGAGGGGACTTTAGTTCCCCTCCCCGCCCCCCTTTGCGCGCTCTCTCTCTCTCTCTCTCTCTCTCTCTCTCTCTCTCTCTCTCTCTCTCTCTCTCTCTCTCTCCTCTCTTCTCTCTCTCTCTCCTCTCTCTCTCTCTATCTCTCTCTCTCTCTCTCTCTCTCTCTCTCTCTCTCCTCTCTCTCTCTCTCCTCTCCTCTCTCTCTCTCTCTCTTCCTCTCTCTCTCTCTCCTCTCTCTCTCTCTCTCTCTCTCTCTCTCTCTCTCTGTAACAGGGTGTGATAGAAAAATAAAGGAACAAAAGCCTAAATAGAGAGAGGCTTGGGCAAAAGAAACAGAAAGGCTCAAGTCGACCACCTCCCTTTGCTCTCTCTTTTACATTCCCCAACGCTCTGTGTGGGGAGAAATATACACAGACCTTTGAGAGAGAGAGAGAGAGAGAGAGAGAGAGAGAGAGAGAGAGCGAGAGAGCGAGAGAGAGAGAGAGAGAGAGAGAGAGAGAGAGAGAGAGAGAAAACAAAAAATACATAGATACATTGGCTACATAGACCTTACGATCCCAGCAAGGTGATCAGGACTTCATTCTAGAAAAGATTGCAAACCCGAATGTAAGGGCAAGTGGAGGGAAAGGCTAGAAGAGAGAGAGAGAGAGAGAGAGAGTGTGTGTGATGAAGAGGATTATATTCTGTGAATGAACATCCATGTGTGTGTGTATTCGTGTAGCACTGTGCATGCCTGTGCTTGTGTGCATACCTATGAACGTAATCCTGTGTGCGTGTTATTATAGTGTACACAGTCACGTCCAGAGGTATATCACTTCAAATCAGATATCTTATGGGCATACTGTATATCACAAGTTATGTTAGAGAGATATTAGTATCGCAAGACAATTATATATGTTAGAGAAACGTTTGTATCATAAGTTAAGTTAGAGGTATGTTAACTTCTTCTGTACCAGCGACGTCCTTTTAAGTTTATTCTAGCTATATTCAGACGATTTTGGGCAGTTTATGACGAATTTGTGGTAGCAAAAAGGGTTAAGTGAGATAGTTCGAAGCCTGTTTATTGGGGAAGGCCCTATTTAAGCTAAAATCATCTAATAGTAGCCAGAATCAAGTGGACAAAGACATCGCCGGTATAGAAGGGCTTAATTACATTTATAATAGTCTTCAGAAATAAATGTGTGTGATGTCCCTGTGGTTGTTTACTGCATATATGGATGGAGTCATGAAAGAAATATTATCAAGAGCAGTGGATGTTGGTGTATCGCTGAGAAGGGAGGGAATTGAGTGGAAGCTACCTATACTGCTGTTTGCGGATGATACAGTTCTGATGAGTGATAATGAATGGGAGTTGCAGGGTCTGGTAAATTAGTTTGGAACAGTGTGCGAAAAACGGAATTTGAAGGTAAATGCGGGGAAGAGCAAGGTTATGGTCTTCGAAAGGGGTGAAGTCACAGAGTGTGAGGTGAAGCTGAACGGTCAGGCTATGGAGATCGTCAACTCTTTTAAGTATCTTGGCAGTGTGTTGAGTAAAGATTGTACTATGGATGAAGAAGTGCGGGAGAGGGTACAACAGGGGAAGAGGGTTGTAGGAATGCTAAAAGCAGTAACAAGAAATAGGGTGGTCAGTATGGAAGTAAAGAAGTCCTTGCATGACAGTGTGGTAATCCCGACACTGACTTACGGAAGCGAAGCATGGACGTTAGTTGAGAGACTCAGACCAAGAGTGAGAGCAGTGGAAATTAATTACTTAAGGAGTGCGTGCGGAGTTACATGGATGGAGAGACAGACTAATGAGGAAGTAAGAAGGAGGTGTGGTGTGGAGGTAGATGTGCTGGAAAGTGTGAAAAGGAACAACTTGAGATTGTTCGGCCATATGGAACGTATGGAAAGCGAGAGAATGACTAAGAGGGTGTACGAGAGCGAGGTGGAGGGACAGAGAGGGAGAGGTAGACCGAATGAGAGGTGGAAGGATGGAGTGAGGAAGTACATGAACGAAGGCGGTGCTGGTTGGGGGGAGGGGCATCAACTGACTGGGGACAGAGGTGCATGGGGGCGGTTCGTTCGTGGCCACCCCTTCGGGGATCACAGCGTCAGGCAATAGATAGATAGATAGAATAAATGATAACTTGTAGCTAATTCTAGACTCCGAAACAATTCATCGCTAAAGTTGATGGTTGCGTGGCTCTGGATTAAGTGAAACCTTTGTACGGGAGCCTGGGAGCAAGATATAAATTAACAGGGTGTCAAACCGGAGCAATTTTGTTAGAAGACTTGAATGAATATGAGAAGGTATACAAGAAAACTAACATGAACTAGCATTTTTTGTCCATTTTATCACCTACAAAGCCTAATTTGAACTATAAACCATAATTTTATCTTTACATAATTATACAATAATGAAGACTACAAATAAAGGTCATGGCTTTGGTTTGATACCCTATATCAATGTACTCTCTTTGGGAGGTTATTATATATTTTCAGTTTCATTTCGCTTTATAACAGAAGGGAGTCCCCGATTTGTATACATTTCATTGTGGTTACATTATAGTAAAGTCACAAATCATATGGCAGTTGACCATACTAAAGCAAGTGTCACACTATGCTGAATTATGTGCCGACGCTCCACGACTTAAGGAGTGGCGATAGAATGGGGAGACCACTGCCGAGTAACGTGGGTGATCAAGGGACGGGACGTCCACGGCGGGCACTATGGACGGGCACGACGCCTAATGGCAACTGGACGGGGTCGAGAGGCAACCATGCAAGACCTAAGGGAGATAAGTGACACCGCTGGGACAGCGTCATGCGCCGTAGCGTGCAAACTGGTTGGCGACAATGCTCCTGACGAGCGGCGCCTATAGGACATAGGGTGGCACCTATAGATAATAAGCTTGGTTCACACATACACGAATTAACGTCCCGTCCATCCCCGACCTCTTAATTCGCCTGCAAACGGGCAAGGACCACCGCAAAATCGCCTATGGTTGGTGCAGGGACGTGCGGTGTCGCCAGCACACGGGACGCGGGGGCCTAGGCGGCGACCTTTTTGTGCATACTGTACATAAAATGGTCCGCGTGGGTCGGAGCAACTGCCAGAAAACGTGTCAGGCCGTGACACCCACGGGAGCAGTCGGCGTCTAGATGCCGACTAACGTGATGAGAACGGCAAAAAAACGTTGGAAGGAGAGTCGGCGATGTGGCACTGTCGCGTCACGTGAGCTGGCGACACCGCACGTCCGTGTACCGACCATAGGCGATTTTGCCGGCGTCTTTGCTCGTTTGCAGGCGAATTAAGGGGTCGGGGACGGACGGGATGTTAATCCGTGCATGTGTGAACCGAGCAAAAGGGGTCGGGGACGGACGGGACGTTAATTCGTGAATGTGTACCATGGGGCCGAGCAAAAGGGGACGTGGACCGACGGGACGTTAATATACCATGGGGCCTCCAGATTGATGCCGTCCTGCCTATTTTTTTGGTCGTGACCGGACGGGACGTTAATTCGTGCATGTGTGAACCGAGCTTTATGAGAGTTGTTCATGTCGAACTTTTCCTGAGGCCCCTGACGACCTCTCCCGATGTCTCTCTTGAGTTGGCGCTCACCCACGTCGCGCGGCGATGTAGGGAAAGACCTCGTTACTACCCTTAAGTCCTGGAGCGTCGGCACATAATTCGGCATAGTGTGACACTTGCTTAACCCGTCCAGCACCAGCGACGCATCTGGCGCGTCGGCGATGTATGTAACGCACAGCCCCAGCGACGCGTCTGACGAGTCACCCTAATTGCTCCGACCGTAACCTCAGGTGTAGCCACTCAAGAGGGCTCAGATTTGTATGGGAACTGTGTACGTATCCCACGCAACCGTGCCGATGGTTGAAAACTCTCAAAGTCCACGTGCGTGCGCGTGGGCGCGCAATAACCTGGTTTTTGGGGGTAATTGCCTTCAATTTTTTACTCTTGTAAAATACGTTTTCTGGGGCTCTGTAGGACCATTCTTTAAGCTTTTTGAGCGGTTTTTCGTGGTTTTTCCTTCATTCCTAACCCATTCGCTATTGTTTCTGGAATAAAACCATTTTTTGAAAACCGGCCGGGTTCTGGTGAACAAACAATACAAAACTAGCCGGGGCTCCACGGGTTAAGCAATTATTCAATCGGATTAATGAACTCCCATGGAACACGCCTCCAAAGCCGGAATCTGATCACATTATCATAATAGTTTGAGGCATGGGTTTTATTTACATTTAAAGTAACCATATACTATGCACAAATAAAAAGATACTATAAAATAAGTGAAAACTACACCCATAAATATAATAATGACGTAAGTATGAACTCATGTGGGTACCTGTCCTTAACCCTTTACGAGCGGCCTATGCGGTTTATTTATATGTACCGCCCAGCGGGTACCAAAATAGGGCTGTTTACGTGATCATTTTCATGCCTAAATAAGACCCAGAACGTAAAACAAGTATCTATCCCTGAAAGGGCATAAACAGAGCTTTCGAATGACACCATAACGATCCTTTTATGATGGCTAGTTTTCTTGCAATAACCGTGCAACGCGAGTGCAAAAAGCAGGTAATTAGCCACTTTCCCGATACAATTCCATATATAGCGAGTGAGAGAGGTAGGAGGGAGGTGAGATTCGTGTCAGTAGGTTCGCCGCGGTGGTCTGGAGCAGTCATACACTCGCTACTCTCCTGCCACCACTTGTCTCTCTCTCTCAGCAGCATTACGTGCTGAAATTGCCACTCGAGTTATGTCGAGCGCCGCCACATAGTCCAGCTTTATTTAACTCGACTTATGTGGTGAGCCGCTTTTTAAGGGTTAAACATGTTTAGTCCAAGTATCTTTGAGATTTTAAGATGTTTGTTCCATTAGTTTGGCGATTTAAAGACCTTTTTATATCAATATAAAGAACTTTCCTCTCCCCTCCTCACTCACACACACACACACACACAAAGTGCTTCCCCACACCACCACCAGTAAAAGGTTAGTGGATGTTATTCGCTTTACTCCTACTGGTCTTTCAAGGTCGCTCTTTTGTATTCACTGCTAGGCCGGTTTATGGTCAATGTGGCTACATTTAGACACTTTTAATCAGTTTAGGGAGGATCTGGGAGAGTTCAAGGTAAGGCTAAGAGTGTTTTTTGGCCAATCTGGCTACAATTAGATGCTTTTATTCAGCTTAGGGAGGATCTGGGGGAGTTTGAGTTAAGGCTGAGAGAGTTTTATGGTCAATCTGGCTACAATTAGACGCATTTATTCGGTTTAAGAAAAATCTGGGGGAGTCCAAGATAAGGTTAAGATAGTTTTTATCTCTTATTTGTGTTGAGGTGAAACTTAATTCCATCAATGCGATGCCATCATTTTCAATATGGTGTAGCTAAAGGCTATTCATTATGCGAAGAACAGAAACTGTAACCTCCATAACAAGAAATCCGCTAGAGTAATCGATATGTTGTGTGTACCATTTGGGAAGAATCAGCCTGGTACTAGGTGTGACAATTAACAGCCCTTTTGCTCTAGACCTTTTTAGGTTACAGAGGGTTAAAGTCACGATTTCTGCCCTATCTGTAATGAATGGACTACATGAATGATTATATCTGAGTAAAATCGTGCAGTTTTAGCCAGCATATAAATCAAAAGTTTCCTGCTCCCCGCTCTTCCAAAAACATCTGATAGTAAAAGGCTAAGTGTTCTTGACTTTGTCCTGGTGTGTTGTTAGACTTCCTCTTTACAATTACTGTCAGGAAGTTTTTCTCGTTGTTTTTGTTTTCGTTTTATTTGTTCTTATTTTTTAAAAGCGTTTAATTATTTAATAATAATAACGAAAAACAAATATATAAATATAAATCAATACTCCCTGAGTATATTGTAATTATATTTTCTCCTCTAGGGACCTTATTCTTCTCTTTAGCGTGTTATTTAATAGTAATGGTAACTGCTTTTACTATATTTATTAACTCAGTATTCCTATATCACATGTAAGTATCCTACAGTGGGATTTATAGACTTCATCTTTTATGCAATATATAACGTTCACATTCCTTGATTCTTTGCTTCAGTCATTTCCACCTCGCCCCTTTAGTACCCTTATCTCTCTCTCTCTCTCTCTCTCTCTCTCTCTCTCTCTCCAATAAGTAAAATATATCTTTCTATTTATTAGGATTTAATTGATAAATCCTCATACTGCTTCCTTGTAGAACTACAGAACTACACATGAATTCAAGCATATCGTGTGTGTGTTTTATGATATGTGTGCTTGGTATGTACCCTGTACATTAAGGATAGAGAAAGAATAATATGTAAAACTTGTAAAACAAACAAGCCAAAATGAGAAACGGTACCAGAGAAAGACAAACGAACTTGTATAAATATGTATTTATTAGTGGCCCCTCCATCATTGACGAACATGCCTATTACATAAGGCATCCTCTTCAAACACTAATCCGCCGTAGTTTGAATCTACCGCGCAGAGCATTTAAAAAACTGAGGAGCCTTCATCATGAGCGCACGCGACCTCACTCATGGCTTCAGTCATTATGAATTGGGTTCTCACTACGAAAAAACTTCGTAAAAAATAAAAACAAAAAGAAAATAAGAATAACTATCCAATAAGCTTTCCATCATATCGTGGATGTACTTGTGTGGATTTCTGACCAGACGCTGAATCAGGCGTCATTCCTCCTTCTTTGCTCTGCGCTCAGCCTGCCCGGACGTACCTTTCAGGCTCCGCTGGTTCCGCATTCGTGGCGTCCCTAGTGAGTTTTTTCTCATTTGTTTACTCTGGGATGTATCGAGTAAGGTTAGGATAGGCGTAGCAGGAGTGTCCTGGGCTGGTTGCCCGCAGTGCAATGTATTTTGGGTCGTATGTATGGGGCATCTATTTCGGATGTACCCTCGTGGTCCTGTTGTGGACACGTGAACTTTTCACAGTTGGGTTAGTTGGTGATGCAGGCGGCTTTCATTACGCGTTAATTATTGCTGCCTTTTATCCTTCTGATGAGGTAAGCTGTGTGTTTGCTGACGTTCCCAGCGTATTTTTCTTCACTTAGTGAAGTTTTTTCTGGGTCCGTGTCAGGCTTCCCGGGGTGGGAAGTTATCGCTTCGGTGGTGTGTTGGCGGTGGTTCCTGTTGTGATATTCCAGTGTGTGTTTATATTTCAACTATTTTCATGCCGTCTACCTAGGCCTAGCCAGCCGCTCGTAGCTTTGCCACATGTCTAGTGTTATTATTTATTTTATAAATATGCCCTACTGTGTCATGTGTATCCGGGTTTTAGTTGTGTATTGGCTAATTCCTCGGACTATATTTGTTTCCTGGTTTAGTTGTGTATTGGCTAATTCCACGGATTATGTTGTGACCTTGGTTAGTCGTGCGTGTCTCTCCTCGTGTCGTATTGTTCAGATGGTGTCTGTTCAGGGTGGGGTTTGCCTTCCGGCGGGTTTTTCTCGGTTTCACCATGAAAAATCCTGACCGATGAGCAGTGTTGGGCCACACGTGGTTTTTAACACTGGCTGGTTCCCCGGCGAGGGGAGGTGTCTGTGGCTCTCCAGGACTGCGTCTCTGTGGGTGCCTGGTTTCAGGCCTCCTTTAAAATTCCCGGCGGGATGGCTGTACCCATCCTTACATATATATTTAGTTATATATAAAGAAACGACGTTCTTGAGAACACTCGTTTTTTATAGGTTTTTCTACCTGGTTTACGACAACCACGGGGAAAACCTAGCTGTTGTTTAGGCGTTCCTCCCCGGCGATCTTTTACAAAGAAGTGGGGTCAGGAACTTGTGGGGTTAACTTTTAGACTTCTCACCCGGCGGGTGCACCTGAGCAGGGTGGGATAAAACGACTTAGGTCTCTTATAGTTAACCAATCCATTTGAGTGATACTCTGTGTATCGCTGCCTTTACTCTTACGGCAATTGAAGGATCAGTGAGGTTTAACCAAATCGATTTCCACACCCGGCGGGTGCCCCTAAGTAAAGGAACTAAGGAATTTATAAACAAATTCAATTTCGATTAACCTTAATTGGGTGATACTTTCAGTATCGCCGCCTTCTATTTTTACGACGATCGTTTGGGACAATTCGTTAAAAAATCAGATCTCGTATACTCCTGCCCTGGGCTATTCTACTAAAATATTTCAAGGGCCGGCGTCTTTATGAGGGGGGGCTTTGTTACAAAATTGAATCTTGAGACAGTCACCACCTCCTACAGACTATAAGTGCCATACTGGACCATTATATCAGAGGGTATTCTTCATGTTCTTTAGCTAAGAAGATTTGTTTAGCCTCTTTACACCCAGCCGTGTGGCGAGATGTGTTAGCTGTGTCTTTGCATCCCGTTACCCGGCGGGTTATTAACACTTGTATGCGAACACTTGGGTTAACCTTATGAGCATTAATTCCTGGAAATTTTTCTTTATTTTTCCAGAGCTGAGCTCCGGCGGACCAATACAGACCCGGCGGTAGTTCCTCACACCAGTCTCTGTCATGGCTAATGTGACCCCAGTTTTTGCCCTGTGCATTACCCCTACTTGCGCGGGTATCCCAATTTTTGCACATACCCTTTGCATAAGGTGTGTTAGATGTCTAGACCGTTCAAGGGGTCTCTGGGTTACACTTAATTGTTCATTTTGCTCCCAATTAGCCAATAAAGTCCTGTGTGACAATGACAAGACCGCGGCGGTAGCGTTGAGAGAGGTCAGACAACAAATGTCGGCCTACACTACCATTGTCGCACATAAGTCACTTCAATGTGACAACGTCCCACTTTGGGATAAGTTGCTGTCAGAGCACCCTCCCCCTAAACGTACCTCTAGAGTAAGGGGTTTTAAGCCGACAGAGACTAGCCAGGGTTCTGTATCGTCTGTGGATACGTTTAAACGCCCGAGAGAGCCTACTCCCCCGGCAGCCACCTCCTCGTCGCAGGCGAGATCGAGGTCAAGGTCACCCCTCAGACAACGGTCTTCAAGTCGGGCCTCTTCCCCGGCTAGTAAGAAGTGCAAGACTGAAGCTTCCCCCAGTGGCCATGGTGGTGATTCTTCCAAACCTAGGTCTAGTTCGCGGTCACACCGTAGCCACAAATCCTCCAAAAAGGATTCCCATAAGAAGTCCTCTCGACATTCTACTAAGTCTAGTGCATCTCATCGTACCTCTACACCTGACAATGTTTCTGTTACAGCCTCAGAGTATAGTGAAGCGCCTGTCCCTAAACAAGATTTACCTATTGATATTTTAACCCTAGAAATGGAAAGTTCAGGATATTCAATAATTGAGAATGTTTCAGACTCTCAAGAGAGCGTAGGCCAGAGCCTCGGTGTTTGGCGGTTTGCTCAGCCAGGGTCTGACCATCCACGTCCGACTCATACGAGTCACACAGTAGCCGATGTCCACAGGGACGCGGCGACCCCATCCTCTATCCCTGATTTATCTTGGAAACAAGGTGCCCCTGCCTCGGCGGGGTCTTCTCAGGAGGACGGGAGGAACAAGATGAAGTGTCATTAATTTCAGATAGGGAAGGACAAGGGTCAGGCTCAGGCCTGGACGCCGCCCATGATAATACTAATTCACCTGAAAGTTCTGCACCTAACCAGTTTGTTACAGCACAAGAAATTGATGGGTTACTTACTCATGCTCTATCAAAATTCTTTAATCAACAACGAGAAAACCCCACAATGGACTTGGGGGCTCCCTTGACAGGTTCTGCGGTACGGCCTCTGATAACGTCAATCGATTTATCTAAGATTCCTAACCCTCCTACTCTGTCACCGGCAGGGAGCTCTAAGCCAGCTACGGCGGCATTCACTACGTCAAATGTCAGGGTCATTACGGATGTTAATCCACCCCCTCTAGACAAAGCGCCTCTTAGAAAGGTAGCTATGCCCCTGCTTTATGGGCCAGACGAGTCATGGGTCCCTTTGAACCCCTCTAAGCCAGAGCTTGCCCAGCCTACCTTGTCAGGGGAACTCCCGGTACCACGTGAGTGGTTTATCCAGGGAAATAAGTCTAAGAAATTAGGGGCATTGGATGCCTTGGGTAATGTTTTGGACGTAAATATCAAGGCTATACCTAGTTATTATCATCAGGATTATTTTGTTTATGCATCTAAGCCTGCTTTACCCCCTGCCTCAGCTTCAAAACTTTTTTCAGACTGGTCTAAGCTGGATGGGTTTAATGATATTAAGGCTCTGTCGGCTATTACTCCTGAACTGGATTTACAGACCGTCACAGACGAGACAGCTAATCCAGTGTTGAAGGTGGGACAGTTGGGACCAGGACCTTGGGTGGATTGGGAGGTAGAGGCTCAAAACTTTGCAACCACTTTCACTTCTAAATCTTCCCACCAGATCCCTCAGGATACACATTCATGGTTCTCAATGCCGGTAGGTTCTGCCGGCGGAGTTCCGTCAGCTTTATTTTCTTTTTTAGCTGCCCCTAAGATTAATCTTTGTGAACTAAAGGAACCATTCATTACCCCTACCCCTTCTCACCTAGACAGAGAATTTAGGCTAAGGGGAAAAGCTTTCCGCCTGTTTTCACAGTACATAGTTTCTCAACAGGTGGCTAAGTCTTTACTCAGGTCTACTCAGGCAATCGCAGACGCGGATGCTCGAAGATCAGTTGAATTATCCCGGCGTCTGATTCTTCAGTCGTCAATTCAATCCTTAGGTGACATACGCACAGCCTTACTTGAGGCGGTGCGAGCACGACAGGATCTTATGATGTCATTAGTTCGCAAGCTGCCTGATCGCATTGCTAACCAGGTGGTAATGTCCCCAGTACTTACACCTTCTTTAATGTCCCCTGATGTATGGCGAACAGTGTTTAACATGGCACAGGCCGTGAAGCACAGTCCCGCACAGGCTAAGAAACCCGCATTTAACTTCCCCAAACCTAAGCCTCCTACTAAAGCTCAGCCAGGGGGTTCTAAGCCGTTTCTTCCGCCTAAGTCCTCCCAATCCCCCCTGGGTCAGTTCAGGCATAGACAGAGAGGGTTTTCAGGACAGAGGGGACGCGGCCAGTATAAGCCGGGGCAGGGCCAGTCTTCGGCCCACACCAGCCAGCCGGCGAAGCGTCCAACACCACCAAACCCACCATAAAAAAACTAAAGTCTTTCTCACTCCCAGTGCCTACCTTAGAGCCGGAGGAACCGAGGGAAGTACAGCCGGCGAACCCTTGTCTGCTAACTGGGTCGTTCCGAACGTGTCACCAAGCATGGCCGTTAAAAACCTGGGCACGGATGGTGGCACGCAAAGGCATCACTTGGCAGTGGCTCCGGCGACCTCGCTTACGTCAGCCGACAACGGCAAATTGTGTTTCATTAGAGGTGGAGTTGCTGGTCCAGGAGATGATTGCCAAGAATGTCATCATCCCGGTACCCCCAGATTACCCTGTATTCACGTCAAAACTGTTTTTGGTTCCCAAACGGGACAGTGTTCAGATGAGGCCGGTCGTAGACCTGTCGTATCTGAATCTTCACATTTACAACGAGTCTTTCAGAATGTTAACAGTTCATCAAATCAGGCTAACACTTCCGCCGGGTGGCTGGATGTGTTCCCTAGACCTGACAGACGCCTATTGGCACGTGTCGGTCAACAAAAGATTTCAAAGGTTTCTGGCCTTGAGGATCAGGCACCAAAATTTTGTTTTTCAGAGGATGCCGTTCGGTTTGAACCTAGCACCTCGATTATTCACGAAACTAGTCCGGCAAGCCCTGATGCCATTGTTAAAACAGGGAATCAGAGTGTTGTGGTATCTAGACGACTGGCTGGTGGTGGCAGAGACACAACAATTATGCATAAAACATGTCAATATCATTTTAAATCATGTCAAAACTCTAGGCTTCAAGGTAAATCTGGTAAAGTCAAACCTTGTTCCCTCAAGAGTAATTCAGTGGATAGGGCTGGTCTGGGACACCGCCGCTCTCACTCTGAGTCAGAGTGTGGACAATCGCAACAGGTTTCGCAGGAAACTGTTCAGGTTTCTTCACAGTCTGACTACGACACGAAGAGTCTGGGAGTCTCTGGTCGGCTCTCTCAACTGGATTCAGCTAACTGTCAAGTTGGGCCGGTTGAAAGTAAAACGATTAATATTGGAAGGCAACAAATATTTCCCACTCTTACCGGCGGGAAAATTATGGCCCATACCAAAATTAATCCACACCTTACTAGCGGTCTGGGCGAAGAGGGAAACATTGCACTCAATCATGTCATGGACCTCTCCTCCTCCAACGGTATGGGTAGACACGGATGCGTCAGGCACCATAGGGTGGGGATTTCAGTCAAATCAGGGGCACCAGGGTCAGGGACTTTGGTCCCACTTAGAAATCTCTCACATAAATGTCAAAGAGTTACTAGTCCCCTTGTATTTCCTTCAGGCTCACGGCCCGGCGTTACGGGGCAAGTCAGTGGCCTTCAGAATGGACAATCTGAATGCAGTTCACTGTATTCAGAAACAAGGGTCAACGAGGTCAAGGAAGTTGCTACTCGTGTCGGAAGAGATTTTTGTTCTAGCCACCAGTCTAGATATTTATCTTCACGCATCTTATCTCCCAGGCGTAGCGAACGTCTGGGCAGACGCTCTGTCCCGGAGACAGAGCACGACAGTAGAATGGGAGCTCAAGCAACCCATTTTCGACCTAATGATTGCGGAGCTCTCCCATCCACAAGTGGATCTTTTTGCGTCCGAGGAGACTCACAAGCTCCCTCTATACCTCACCCGCCGGACGATAACGCCGGCAGGGGGGCCAGACGCCCTAGTGACAGACTGGAACAGATGGAGCTCCATCTATCTGTTTCCGCCGCCAGATGCGTCACTAATGTGCCACGTAGTGAACAAACTACGAGTTTATCGAGGCTTAGTCTCGCTAATCGCGCCCCTGTGGCCAGCGCAGGTGTGGTGCCAGCAGTTAATAATGTGGTGCCCGGACCCGGTATCGCTCCCGGTCGGGTACTTCCACTTAGACACGATTGGCAACCTAGAGACCTCGCTGACTTTTGCATTATGGACATTCAGGAGGCCAAGTGGCTAGCACCATACGGTAGGGATGTGACCAATAAATTGCTCAATCAATATACTCAGTCTACTAAGCGACAATATCAATCTCATTGGAAAGCTTTTACTTCTTGGATTGTTAGAACGGAACAAACTGTACCCTCAGTGGCATTGGTTTTTAATTACTTGAACTATCTGTTTGAGCAGAAACGTTTATCTGTGGTTACTTTGAAGAATCACTTAACTGCGATTAGAGTGCCCTTTTTCGACCTTACAGGTCTATCCATACCGGTGGCGGAGGAAACAGGATTTATGAGAGCGTGTTTTAAACTCCGCCCACCTCCCCGTCAGCTCATGCCTACTTGGTCTCTGGACAAAGCTTTGTCTTTACTTCATTCTCATCTGTATCAAAATACTGCAGACTTTGCTTTAATCTTAAAGAAGGCAGTTTTCCTTTTGGCTTTGGCCACCGGAAACAGAGTGTCTGAGCTGGCGGCGATGAGCAACACACCTAATTGTCTTAGGTTTGGTAGACTTAATGATTCAATTTCCATTGCACCCTCCCCGGCGTTTGTAGCCAAGAATGAGCATAGTGCACACGTGTTTTCTGAATTCACGGTGCCGGCGTTAAAAAGGGGAAAGGTGCATCATAATTTATGTACAGTGCAAGCTCTAACCAAATATTTAAGAATAGCTCCTCATAACCCCCAAGGTGCTTTATGGGTAGCGAGTACGGGTAAACGCTTACTTAAACGGCGATTAGCCTCTCTTCTGGTAGAAGTCATTAAAGAGAGTAATCCCGGCGTTGTGGGTAGGGCCCACGATTTACGCAAGTGGGCGGCCTCTTTACGTTTCCTGAAAAACTTTTCAGTTGAAGATATTGCGTCCACACAGTTGTGGGCGTCTAATCATACGTTTCTCTCTAGATACTTGTCAGTTGCTCTAGACAAACCTTCCTTACCATGTATAGCTTTAAGGCAGAGGGTCTAGGTGGCCCTGCAGTCACTTATGTTTATTTTCAAGGAAGGGGGGGGGGGTGCAGTCAGTTGACATAGGACACCCTAGACCCCGCCGGAGTATGAGAGCTGTGATACAATTTAAGGTTGAAATGTGATATGAAAATTTCTCTGCGAGAATTTGTGCTAGTACAAAGTTTAGTACAAGACAACGGTGTTGTTATAGTAGTTTTAGCTGCGAAAGCAATGTAACATTAGTTCAATGGAGTTCATTAGCAATTGATCTCCACATGTATTTTGGGGTTTATGATGTGCACATATAAACTTATAACTTATTATTTTTGTCACCACTCGTTGAGTGGGGTGCCTTTTGTAACTACAGATCTGTGTTCAGAATCTTCAGGGTTACCTATTTTTGTCAGGCAGGCTTCTTTGAAGCACGCACCTGCCTGAACCCCTTTTTCTTGTATATTTCCGGCCTACGCCGTATTAAATACATTTTTCAAAAGTAAGAATACTATGTGGTTGTTTTTATTATCTGCTTTTCTAGAGTTATGATATGATTACGAATGTCCCCCTCCAGTCTTAGATATCAGGCATGTTCGTCAATGATGGAGGGGCCACTAATAAATTATAGGTTTGACTCCTGTAAGGAGATAAAGAAAACCTAATATTTAGTAGTGGCCCCGTAATCATTGACGACTGGGGCCCTCCCGACCGTCCCCTTCCCATTCGTTGATGTATTAAGGATTTTGGTTTACTTGATATGTCAGTGAAGGAGGAATGACGCCTGATTCAGCGTCTGGTCAGAAATCCACACAAGTACATCCACGATATGATGGAAAGCTTATTGGATAGTTATTCTTATTTTGTTTTTGTTTTTATTTTTTACGAAGTTTTTTCGTAGTGAGAACCCAATTCATAATGACTGAAGCCATGAGTGAGGTCGCGTGCGCTCATGATGAAGGCTCCTCAGTTTTTAAATGCTCTGCGCGGTAGATTCAAACTACGGCGGATTAGTGTTTGAAGAGGATGCCTTATGTAATAGGCATGTTCGTCAATGATTACGGGGCCACTACTAAATATTAGGTTTTCTTTATCTCCTTACAGGAGTCAAACCTATAATGTGGAAATAAAGTATTGAACATTTAGCAAAGCAATGTTATAAAACTAAAACTAAAATAATATATGTATTGAGAATATATCACAAATACACGTGAGCCACTAAATGTTTCTAGTCTCTCAGTGGGGATCGAACCATCGACCATCAGGACGATAGCCGGCGCTTTAATCAATTACACCACGGCAGTACACCACGACAGTCTAGACTGCGGTGGTGTAATTGATTAAAGCGTTGGCTATCGTCCTGATGTTCGATGGTTCGATCCCCACTGAGAGACTAGAAACATATATATATATATATATATATATATATATATATATATATATATATATATATACTGAATATATATATATATATATATATATATATATATATATAAATATATATATATATATATATATATATATATATATATACAGTATATATACATACATACATACATACATACAAGTTTAAAGACCGTTTGTCCACAGAAGCTGTGGTTACACTCTCACGTCCTAAATGGCTGTATTAATAATTATATCAACCACACAAAAGGCAGGGCAGAAAGTAAATATAGTTGTTCGAATATAGCTCTGGGCTACGATATTCAGTAAGTGATCCTTTTGTGTAAAACTCCAATGTTTGTTAACCCCTTCTGTACTGGTGACGTCTTTTGTATTTGATTTCAGCTTTATTTAGACGATTTTATGTAGCTTAGGAAGGATATATGGTAGCTAAAAGGATTAATCGAGATAGTCTGTAGCATATTAATTGGTAGGCGTCCTTCTTCAGCTGAATTTATTCGTCTAATAGTAGTCAAAATAAAGTGAAAAGGACGTCGCCGGTACAGAAGGGGTTAATACTGGTCTGAAATGCAAAAGGATTGACCATTTTGAATTACACAAGTAAACCGATTATGAAGACATTCATTAATGAACGTTATCAAAATTTGGGTGAAAGATATACAAAATACTGTACATACCTGTATATAGTAATATTTCATTTTTATAGACCGACAATACGAACCTGTCACATATACGGAATGACATAAAACATAAAATATAATTTCTGCAACAAAATAGTAAAGATGCACAACAAATACTCTAACCTTAATATATGCCCGTATATTTGTCTTTCCAACAGTAGTATGTGAAATACGAACCAATAGAATTTACCACGCAATGCATACCACTTTTGTGTTTGTATCACAATAGCACAAGAACGAAATCCGAAACCATATTACTTGAGTCACATAAAAATATGCATCCTTTTCGTATCGATACTAAGGCAATACGATACCAGAAAGTCTACCAAAGAAAATCATTATCTTAACCCACTGAGCCCCAGCGACGCAAACAGTGCGTCGGCAATGTATTTTTCCACCAACCCCAGCGTCACATATGTTGCGTCACTGTTAATTACTCTGGTCCTATGGCACCTAGGGGGCTCAGATTTGTATGGGAACTGTGTAAGTATTCCACGCAACAATGCCGATAGTTGAAAACTCTCAAAGTCCAACCACGTGTGCGTGAGCGTGCAAAAACCTGTTTTTGCCTACCCATTTCCCCATGTTAATTCCGACTTTCGGGCGCACCGTAGGACCCCTTAATGACCTAGGGGATCGTTTTTTGGGGGGTTTTCCTTCATTCCTAACCCATTCCTGGTGTTCTCTGGAAAAACACTTTTTTCAAAACCTGCCGGTCCTGGGTGATACATTTATTATTAACTAGCTGGGGCTCAGTGGGTTAAAATATTTTTCTTCGAGAGTGATGCATTAACGGAGTACGGAAATCGACCAGCGCAGATAATATATATGTATAATTATCGAAATGAAATACGATGCCAAACAAAATATACCGCCCAAAATACCATATTCACCTGTTTCATTCCGTTCCATATATTTTTTTTTTTTTTGGGTACTAATTGTGAAAGCTGACTATATAGCCTATACACGCCTCCAATCCGCTGAGACTCCCCCTTCCTTAGTAAACAAGGATACACTGCATTATTTCCCACAGAATAGAGAACGCTGAAATAGAACAGGATGAGCGAGGGCTTTATTTGTTCCTGTGTATTTATATTTTTATTAATAATTGTAGTTTGACAGGAATTGAGCTTTTGGCTCATATTGTCCCGCTTCCTAGACATTTATTCCATATCCTTGCTCAAGGGAGACGGAAACCGCCGGCTATGTCTCAGAAAACCTTCATCAACCTGCTGGGTTGCAGGCATGGTCGGTACCACTGGACTAGCTGCGTGTGTGTGTGTGTGTGTGTGTGTGTGTTTGCGTGCACATGTGTATGTATGTGCATGTTTTGACAAAATTAATATATATTAATAGATTGGACAAGAGAGGAGAATATGGTAGGAACGAAACCAGACAGGCTGACAGAATGACTGACAGGCTTATAGACAGCCACCAAAGAGAGAGAGAGAGAGACAGAGAGAAAGAGAGAAAGAAGTGGGAGGGGGAGAGACTGAGTTTAGCTGTGAAGATGACCAAGCAACAAGTGGAGGAAGGATATGAGGAATAACAAGTAGGAAAACATAAGCCTATATATATGCCAATCCTCTCTCTCTCTATCTCTCTCTCTCTCTCTCTCTCTCTCTCTCTCTCTCTCTCTCTCTCTCTCTCTCTCTCTCTCTCTCTCTCTCTCTCTCTCTCTCTCTCTCTCTCTCTCTCTCTCTCTCTCTCTCTCTCTCTCTCTCTCTCTCTCTCTCTCTCTCTCTCTCTCTCTCTCTCTCTCTCTCTCTCTCTCTCTCTCTCTCTCTCTCTCACCTGTTCTGTTTAAGTATATTCTTGTTCACCGGCTGCCCACCGGCCCACTGTCTACTGCAGGTACATCGATGATATCTTCGTGCGGGTGAAGGACCTGGGAACTCAGGGACCTCCAGCAGCACTTCATGGCCGCCTCCGGACGCAACTTCACATACGAAGAAACCACCGATGGACATCTACCATTCCTCGACCTCCTTGTCTCCCTCCACGACCACGGCTTCAAAACTACAGTGTACACCAAACCTACTAACAATGGCCAATGTCTTAATGGGGAAAGTGAATGCCCTAAACGATACCTACAGTCCACCATCGCCGCCTATGTCAGGAGAGCCCTCACCCATTGCACTACCTGGAATGACACACACAATGAACTGGAAAGGCTCACCCAGGTCCTAGTCAACAATGGGTATTCCAACACTGACGTCACCAATGCCATCAAACACCACCTAGAAAAATGGTACAAACAAGACCCCCCTAGCATCAACCCAGCCAATGACATTACATTTTTCTACATAAACTACATGTCTTCCGACCACACAACAGACGAATCCATTATGAAAGAAATAATTCACAAAAACGTCCTCCCCACCAACCCTGACAATAAAATAAAATTAATTATTTACTACAAATCTCCTAAGACCTCCAACCTTGTCCTCCGTAACCGCCCCATTTCCACCAACCAACCGAAAGACGATCATGTGATATACCAGCATATTTGCACCTCTGGGGACTGTGGACCCCTATCCTATGTTGGAATGACACAGACTCGCCTTTCCCGTCGACTAACCCTCCACCTTCAATCTGGCGCTATAAAAGATCACTATCAAGCCCCCACCATCTTGCCCTAACTCGCGCCGACCTAGACAAACAAACCACCATACTCGACAAAGAATCAGACCCCAGAAGACTAGCTATTTTAGAAGCTCTATACATCCAAACACTCAACCCCAGCATCAACAACCAAACACAAGACCTTCAAATTCTTCCTTCAGGCAAGCGCTACAGGCATGCTGCCCCCTGCCTTCCTCTCGCCCCGTGCCCCCCTCCCTTACGCTTCCACGCTCAGCACACAACTGACAACACCAACCAATCACAGCCACCCACAGCCAACAACCAACCACCGATAAGATTTAGTGCCCGTCTCGCGAATAGACTGCCTTCCACCAATGAACAGCCACCACACACCCAGTAGCTCCGCCCACCTCCCTCTACTTGATCCTCGAATTTTGTATAAATATGATGCTTTGTCCCTATTCTAATCATTACCTCTCCATTCCCTGAAGATGCAAGATGTTTACTTGTGAAACGTTGGATCCACCATGAATTTTGCTAACCTTTTGTACCTCATCTCTGAACCTCAGAGGAAAATTGTTAGAACTACTGAAAGCTGTAACAATAAAATCCTGAATGCTGAAACTGCTATTGCTTTTAACCTCGTCTGTTTAAAAGAGAATATATATATATATATATATATATATATATATATATAATCTATATATTATATATATATATTATATACAGAATATTAATATAATATATATTATATATTTCTTAATTATATACTATAGAAGTAAAGAATTTAGAACAGTAATATATAATGCTTGAGTAAGTTATTAAGTAAAAGTCACGGATTGTTCAAACATAAAATTTCAATTAAGCTTTTAGAGAGAAAGTATATCACAAACATGTTTGTATGTGACGCATTCAAAAATATTTCTGGAAGGTTTGATTAATGATGCAAGGTTAGTTTCTTGGATTGTACTTCGGTTTTGGAGTTTTATAACACATGTACGATTAAATTGCATGTATCTGGGAACGACTATGCCATTCACATAGATAATATAATAGACAATAATTAGTCAGCTGGGAGATAGTAGAAATGTATATTCAATTTGTTATCGCTCATCTAAATAATATAAAACGTATATTAGCTACTGGGTGCCACTTTGTATGAAACAATACAGTTTTGAGGTGTTGCATATTATATTTAGTTACTTATTCTGGACTATTGTTACCGAGATGAGCAATACATGTATTACTAAGCTAGAATTACTGTATCACTACACCCTGTTCATTATGGGTAGGCCAAACATCTTCTCCGCTAATCTCTATAACTCATAAACGACTGGAGTAATCGAGCGAATATTTCTACCACTTAACTTAAGAGGGGTCGGCCATGGAATAGGTGTTAAAATGTAAATCCCATTTGCTCTAGCCCTATTTGAGTGCCAGAGGCCAGAGGTCACGATTTTTTGCCTACACATAATGAATAGACTATAGTAACTTACATTACTTCAATATTCATCTACTACATACCAAAGCAAAAGAATGTCATTACATTTACCGACTATACGGAGTCAACTTTTTAAAGGGAGCCCACCTCGCTTGTTTTTCTCTTCCTCCCCTCTGTCTTTGGTTTGTATCCTTTCGGCCTCATTCAGCCTACTATTTTAAGACGTTTACCCCTATCCAGGTGTCAATATTTTCCTGGCGAGCGGTAGCGGGCCAGCATATACAGTATATATGTTTGTTTTGACAGCAAGCTACATTTTTCGATAGAAAAAGGTCTCCGGCAAAGCCGAATTTCTCCATACAATGCTGGCTCGCTATCACTCGCCAGGAAGAAATTGACACCTGGGTGGGGATAAACGTCTTAAAACAGTTGGCTGAATGGGGACAAATGGATACAAGCCAGGGAAAAAGAGAAAAGGAGAGAAAGATAAGAACAAGCTGGTGACCCCCCTTAATTCTGTGCGCGCCACTCGGAGCGAAATAATGATATTTACTAATAAGAAATAGAAGAAGAAAACAGTGAAAGATATCTCAACATTTATTTGTCTCGGAATACGAACCCGATTGGTCTAGTTGGAAAAACTGCCCAGTCCAGATTAATGTTCTATATTTAAGGGGAGATGGGCTGGTTTTTCTGGCCTCCCTTCTCCCTCATGTTTAGCCACATTGTTTTTTTAGATAAAAGGCGTTCGCCCCATTAGTTTGGCGATTTTAAAAGCTTTCGCCCCAATTCTGTCAATTGTAAGACCTATTGTGCCATTTAGATGTCGATTTTTTTCTTGGCGAACGATAGCGAGCCTGTAATTTAAGAGGAAACGGCTTTCGGCCGGGACATTTTTCTACTGAAAAATTTACACATTTATCTTGAAAATTGATCTAAGGGGTGTAATTTTAAGCTTGATGGAGGTCTAGGGAACAAACTAGCCACCTCCCCTTAAGCCTCTTGTACAGTTTACCGCACATATTCTATTCTGTTGGGGTCGTGATTTGGCAGAACTGCACCCACCTCCCTAACCCCCCTCCCTCACTCCCACCTCCATGGTTCCATGTCAGTTGAACCAGTGCCACTTCAGTGCCACTTTAACCAGTGCTAACTCAACCAGTTGCCACTTCAACCAGTGACCATTTCAACCAGTGACCATTTTAACCAGTAACCTAACCTAACCTAACCTAACCTAACCTAACCTACTGGTTAAAATGGTCACTGGTTGAAATGGTCACTGGTTGAAGTGGCCACTGGTTGAGTTAGCACTGGTTAAAGTGGCACTGGTTGAAGTGGCACTGGTTCAACTGACCTGTCACCCACCTCCTTCACTTTCACTATTGGTAGGAGGTGGAGTGAGGGAGGGGGGTTGGGGAGGTGGGTGCGGCTCTGCCAAGTTACGATTTACTGGGATGGTTGAGAAATGGAATATGTGCGTCAAACTGTACGTTATGAAAGAGGGCAAGATGAAACTGTACGTTATGGAAGAGGGCAAGATGGATCAAACTGTACGTTATGAAAGAGGGCAAGATGAAACTGTACGTTATGGAAGAGGGCAAGATGGATCAAACTGTACGTTATGAAAGAGGGCAAGATGGATCAAACTGTACGTTATGAAAGAGGGCAAGATGGATCAAACTGTACGTTATGAAAGAGGGCAAGATGGATCAAACTGTACGTTATGAAAGAGGGCAAGATGGATCAAACTGTACGTTATGAAAGAGGGCAAGATGGATCAATGTACGTTATGAAAGAGGGCAAGATGGATCAAACTGTACGTTATGAAAGAGGGCAAGATGGATCAAACTGTACGTTATGAAAGAGGGCAAGATGGATCAAACTGTACGTTATGAAAGAGGGCAAGATGGATCAAACTGTACGTTATGAAAGAGGGCAAGATGGATCAAACTGTACGTTATGAAAGAGGGCAAGATGGATCAAACTGTACGTTATGAAAGAGGGCAAGATGGATCAAACTGTACGTTATGAAAGAGGGCAAGATGGATCAAACTGTACGTTATGAAAGAGGGCAAGATGGATCAAACTGTACGTTATGAAAGAGGGCAAGATGGATCAAAACATAGACAGTGTTATTTTTCTGCTGCAACCCAACACAACAAAAACAACAACTGGGAGCGAAACAAAACATCGGATTCACAATGTTCACAGTCATTGATTATTTAACCCTTTAAGTACCAGCGACGTGTGTTAATATTGATTCTAGCTAGATCCAAACGAAAGTGTGCAGCTTAGGAAGGATCCGTGGTAGTTAAGAGGGGTTGGCGGAGATAGTGTGAAGCCTTATTAATGGCTAGAGGTCTTTCCTAAGCTGAATATAATCTTCTAATAGTTGCCAGAATAGGATGAAAAGGACGTCCCCGGTACTAAATGGGTTAACGTTTTTCCTGTGTTCGTTCATTTGGTGGGAAATTGCTTCAAGGGGAAGTTAGTCGCTTATTCTGGACCCCCTTCTCCCTCATGATTAGCATATTGGTTTTTAAATTTTAAGACGTTTGTTCCTTTAGTTTGGCGATTTTGAGACCTTTCATCCTATTTATTTGTTAGTATTAAGACCTTTCGTGCCTTTTAGGTGTCGAATTTTTTCCTGGCGAGCGATAGTGAACCTGTAATTTAATAGAAACCGGCCTTCGGCCGAGAATTTTTCTACCGAAAATTGTAAACATTTATCTTGAAAGGGTGTCTAGGGGGTGTTTTGTTGTGTGTCTTTTGTTGGGTGTCTAGGGGGTATTTTGTTGTGTGTCTTTTGTTGGGTGTCTAGGGGGTGTTTTGTTGTGTGTCTTTTGTTGGGTGTCTAGGGAGTGTTTGTTGTGTGTTTTTTTTTGGGTGTTTAGGGGGTGTTTTGTTGTGTGTCTTTTGTTGGGTGTCTAGGGGGTGTTTTGTTGTGTGTCTTTTGTTGGGTGTCTAGGGGGTGTTTTGTTGTGTGTCTTTTGTTGGGTGTCTAGGGGGTATTTTGTTGTGTGTCTTTTGTTGGGTGTCTAGGGGGTATTTTGTTGTGTGTCTTTTGGTGGGTGTCTAGGGGGTGTTTTGTTGTGTGTCTTTTGTTGGGTGTCTAGGGGGTGTTTTGTTGTGTGTCTTTTTAAATCTTGATTGAGGTCTAGCAAGGACACTAGAACATATAGTAATAAATATATATATATATATATATATATATATATATATATATATATATATATATATATATATATATATATATATATATATAGACCAAAAAACAAGCACTATCCCCTTAAAATGTTCAAGTAAGAGTTTTTGCAGCGATATTTCTAAGGAGCATACGTCTATACTGTTTGAAGGGCGGTACAGGATTTTCACCTCTGCCGGTACAAGCATATATTCTTGTATTGGCCTATGCCTCGTGTTATGATAAGTGAATGTTACGGTTTGTTTTTGAGTTGTGACACGGTTCGAAAAATGTATCCTATTAGAACAAATAATTTTATATAAAAATAAAATAAACACAGTTTTTCATAATGCAAACTAGGTGTCCTTTACTATATATAATATGTTCCATGTAGATATATCTTTAACTTATAGATGACAAGTATAATTATGAACATCGTATATTGTTATTATATTATATCAATATGCAACGAGATAGTACTTAAATTATGGTGTTGATGCTTGATGAAGAAGGATACTTGTAAACCATAATATAATAATGCACATACAAGAATATAGAAATGTAATTGATACAATAAGTCAATTAGGTCAGACCTACCTTACACACAAGGTATCTCTTTCTCTCTCTCTCTCCCTCCCCAGTAATTAGTACTGTGTCGACACTACTTCATCACTGGTCTCTGTGATGGTGGGGTCTGGGAAGGGGAGGAGGGGAGGGCGGAACAGATAGTGAGGAAAGGGGAAGGGAGATGTAGGTGGTGAGGAAAGCGGGGAAGGGGAGAGGTGATATAGCTGAAAGAGGGAAGTGGGGGGAGCAGTGGGAGATAACTAGGTGGAGAGGAAAGGGGGAGGGAGCAAAGTGGGAGAGGAAAATGGATGGAGAGGAAAGTGGGGGGTGGAGTGGGAGTGGAGAAATATATAGGTGGAGAGGAAGGGTTGGAACGATTGCTTGGAAGAAGAGAAAAGGAAGCTAAATGGGAAGGGCGGGGAGAGTAGTAAGGATGAAGAAGGAAGAACTTGAGGGCAAATACAAATACAAATAATGTAGTGAAAATAAATGTGTTAGAAGTGTTGGTAGGAGTGAAGAGGCGAAGGGAGGCACAAATAATAGAGTACAGGCGGGGTCACTAAATGTTGATGCTGCGAAACTACAATTGCCAGACAAAATGACGGATAATATGCTCGTGTGACACCGCCTTAGGAAGAGAGCAAGACAGATGGCAAGAAAGGGATCAAGAAAACGAAATGGGTCTAACGAATGATATGATAACACGAAATCTAGATCTAGGAACATAAAGGAACGCGAGGAAAGGAGTATTGTTACGGTTTAAAGAAAAGGGGAAAGAAAGAAGTTGTTAAGGGGGGTGAGTTGTTTTTTGTTGGCCCCCCTTCTCCCTCATGTTTAGTCCTATTCGGTTTCAGATTTTAAGAAGTTCGACCGATTAGTTTGGCGATTTTAGGATTTGTTCACCCCATTTCTTTGCCAATATGTCGACCTTTCGTGCCATTTAGATGTCAATTATTTTCCTGTCGAACGATGCCGAGCCTGTAATTGTAGGTGGAACCGGGATTCGGCCGGGACATATTTCTACCGAAAAATTTACACATTTATCTCGAAGGGGGGTCTAGGGAATGTTTTTTTTAAATTAATGAAGGTCTGGGAAGGAAACTAAACAATAATACAAATATATATAGATTAACATATAAATAGCCCATCCCCCATTAACTCCTTCTGTACCGGCGACGTTTTTGTATTATATCCTTGCATGATTTAGACGTTTGTGTGCAGTTTCAGAAGGATCTGTGGTAGTAAAAAGGTTTAAGTGAGATAGTTGGAAGCCTGTTAGTTGCTGGTGGCCTTTTATAAACTGAATAAAATCGTCTTATAGTAGCTAGAATAAAGTTAATAGGACGATACCGGTAATGAAGGGGTTAAGGGACACTGATGTGGAAAAGAGCGGAGGTAGGTCACAGAAAGAAATTGGTAGGAGAGGTGGTTTGTTTGAGATGAAAGAGACAATTAAGGGTAGAGGGGCTGTGTTTCTGGTCCCCTTTCTTCCTCATGTTTAGCCCCAATAGTTTTCAGATTTTAAGACGTTTGGCCCATTAGTTTGGCAAATGTAAGACCTTTCGCCCCATTTCTTTCTCAATATTAAGATTTTTCGTGTCATTTAGGTGTCGAGTTTTTCCTGACGAGCGATAGCGAGCCTGTAATTTAAGATAAACCGGCCTTTGGCCAGAAATTTTTTCTATCGAAAACTGAATTTTTTTATCTTGAAGGAGGGTATTGTTATATTTATACTTTTTTTTAAAAAGCTTGATTGTGGTCTAGGGAGGAAACTAAACAAATAAATATAATACATAACTGAGCAAAGAAATACGCCCATCTCCTCTTAATATGGAAGCGGAGAGTGATGGTCGAGGAGTAGAAGGTACATGGAGAATAATAAATGAAGGCTGGAGGAGGGAAGGGGTGTGTCTATAGGAGGAAATTAAGCCTGAAGACGTAGGTAGTGTGCTGGTATTTATATAATTGACTGTACATGGAGAATAATAAATGAGGACTGAAGTTGTGTGTCTATATGATGAAGCTATGACTCTTGTACTTTGTGAAGGAGGACAAGATGGAAGAAGACGCAAACAATATGCCGGTATGAGAGCCTTAGAGTAAATTACATGATGGTAAATTATATTGGATAAAAGATGCAGAGTAAATCTTATAAAAGAAATACTGAAGATATTGTATAGTTGGTCACAGGAATTTGTAACAGTCCGTGCCTTTATGTATGGAAAGAAAATTAGTATGATTGAATTGGAACTGTAAATTAGTATGATTGAATTGGAACTGTAAATTAGTATGATTGAATTGGAACTGTAAATTAGTATGATTGAATTGGAACTGTAAATTAGTATGATTGAATTGGAACTGTAAATTAGTATGATTGAATTGGAACTGTAAATTAGTATGCACTATTTATATATATCCAATTACCAATTTGATCACAAATTATTCTCAAAAGTCTACGTACCTACTATTTTTCCTTTCATACATAATATATCTTAGTGGGATCCAAATGTATGTGGCCTACTGTACAATGTAACTATTATGTGGTTGTGAAAATATCTGTGTGTACGCTGAGTAAAGGAAGCTTCTGTTAAGGAGGGATGGTCGGTTTTTTCTGACCCCCCTTCTTCCCCATGTTTAGCCCCATTAGTTTTGAAATTTTAAGACGTTCGGTCAAATAGTTTGGTGATTTTAACAACGTTCGCCCCATTTCGTTGTCAATTTTAAGACCTTTCCTCTGCTATTTTGGTGCCGACTTTTTCCTGGGAGGCAATAGCGAGCCTTTAGTTTAAGAGGAATAGGCTTTCGGCCAGGACATTTTTCTACCGACAAAATGTACAAATGTGTCTGGAAGGGGATCTTGGGGGTGTTTTTTAAGCTTGATAGAGGTCTAGGGAGATAACTAAAATTCTTGTTTAAGATGGGGATGAGTCAATTTCTCGCTAGCTTAAATAACAGGATATAGGTCCCTTAACCTGTACAGTATCGGTGACGTCCTATTCAGCATATTCTGGCAACTATCAGATGATTTTATTCAGCTTAGGAAGGACTTCTTGTAATAATGTGGCTTCAAACTATCTCAACCAACTCTTTAAACGACTGCAGATTCTTCCTAAGCTGCTTCATGTCGTCTAAATATAGCTAAATATATATGATAACACACGTCGCTGGTACTCAAAGGGTTAAGATGGGTCTGATGATTCCGGAATTATTGTCACAGCTGCCAACGTGAAGCAGGCTAGGCTTGATGATTTTGAACACTTGAATTAAGTCCCCTCTTAATCTGCGCTGGGTTAAAGGAAATACATTTAATTCTCTAAGATGCTCCTCGTATGGTTTGTTCTTTAGGCTAGGTATCATTTTGGTAACTCTACGTTGAACTCGTTCTAGCTTGGCTATATCTTTTTGGTAATAAGGGCACCAGGATTGAACGCAGTATTCCAGAAGAGGGCGGACTAAGGAATTGTAAAGGGTTAGGATAACGTCTTTGGATTTATGCTCAAATGACCTGCCTATAAAGCCAATTATTTTGTTTGCCTTCTTAACAACTTCTGAACATTGTTGACTCGGTTTTAGGTTACTCGATATTGTTACTCCCAGATCGGTTTCTCTGTTTACATTCTTAAGCTGAGTGCCATTCATCAAATAGTTTGCTTTCTCATTTTGGTATCCGATATGTAGTACTTTACATTTATCCGCATTGAAACTCATTTGCCAAATTTGGGCCCAACATGACAACTTATCTAGATTGTGTTGCATATCGTCAACTTGTTCTTTTGAGAGTACGCTATTTGTAATGTTTATATCGTCAGCAAATTTTGAGATTGTACAGGTGAGACCCTCATCTATGTCGTTGATGTAAATTAGAAAGATAATTGGTCCTAATACCGATCCCTGGGGTACCCCGCTACTTACATTGGTCCATTTGGATGCCTTACCGTTTATGACTACTCTTTGCTTTCTGTCGCGGAGCCAATTTTCTATCCATTTCAGCACACCGTCTTGTATTCCATGCGCTTTTAGTTTTAGCAGTAAATGTTTGTGGGAAACTTTGTCAAAGGCCTTTTGAAAATCAAGGTATATAATATCTACAGCTTTACTCTTATCGTAGAGGTTGAGGATATCGTGGAAGAAGTCTAAGAGGTTTGTTAAACAGGAACGTTTTTTACGAAAGACGTGTTGAGTATCTTTAAGTATGTTGTTATCCTCTAAGTGATTTACGAGTCTGTCTCTTATGAGTATTTCTAGCATTTTACATACAACTGAGGTTAAGCTAATTGGACGATAGTTACTGGGTAGGGATTTGCTGCCTTTTTTGAATATCGGTGTTATGTTGGCTAGCTTCCACTGATCAGGCATAGTTCCAGACTGCAAGGATTTATTGAATAGCAATGTCAGTGGCTTAGAGAGCTCATGATTAGCTTCCTTTAAGACTCTAGGTGAGATTGTATCAGGTCCAGGCGTTTTATTTACCTTGAGTTAATCTAAACAATTCAATACTCTCTGTACGGTGATATTGCTTAGAACATCTGAATTATCAATCTGAATCGGCGATGGTGTAGGGATATCACTGAGGTCTTCGGTTGTAAAAACTGATGCAAAGAAGGTATTGAGGGCATTACTCATTTGTACTTCGTCTTTGGTGTATTCTCCATTTTCATCGACTAACGGTCCAACCGTTGAAGTAACAATTTATTTATTTCTGATATAACTATAGAATGCTTTCGGGTTTGTTTTACTTTGATTCGCAACATGTAACTCCAGGGTCTTTTTACTCTACTTAATTAACTTTTGGCTTTGCGTCGTAGCTCTACAAATTTCACCCGTTCTTCGTCATTTTGTAAGGATTTTAATCTATCATTAGCAAACTTTTTAGCAAGCAGACAGTTTGAAATATCTTTATTCCACTATTTGGGCTTATTATTATGGCCTGTACGCCGTTTTTTCGATGGTATGCAGTCCTGCACTGCTTTTAGGTAAGTGGTTTCGAATAATTCCCAAGATGTATTTATGTCGTTATTGTTAAATAAAAAGCTCCAGTAGTGAAGCAGATAAGTGAAACAATCGTTCAAATGGTGATGCAAGCATGAAATTTGGTACAGGTATTCTTCAAAGCTCACTTTCAAAGCACATACCGCTGGCCACGCAAAAATTCAATATGGCGACCATTTTTCAAGATGGCCGACACATCTGACTGAGCCCTACTGTTATGGGTCAGTTAATTGAAAGAAAAAAGACATGAATACAGTTCAATCCATTTTTGGGGGGCTCTAACATGGTAAGTGAAGGTAATTTTGTCCAAAGCAGTTGCATATTAGACTTTAACTAAGATGGCGTCCAAGATGGCCGCCATTAACCCGAGGAGGCCGGATTTTTTTGGAGATTTTCGGTAGTGTTTATGGCTTAATAGCTAATCAAAGAATAAAGATAGAGAAATGAGTCATAAACCACGTGAGAGAGGTCACTTTCAGCTTTTGTCTCGTAAAAAAATTCAGCTCCATAGGCCCAGTAGTTACTGAGATATTGCTTGTTTTCGTGAGGTAACTTTTCCGTGATTTTCCGTGTTTACGCACCTTTGCCATAGTGAAATTTCCTTTAACCCATAGTGTTGACATCACGGTAGTTTCGGTGATATTGGAACTCGGTGAAAATTACCGCAAAAGTACCGTGACGTCATACAAGTAAATAGCAGCCATCAGCAGGCTATTTAAAGGCTATTTAAAGCCGTGCTATTTGAGTAGTGTATCGGCCTTCTGGGGTTAAAGACAAATTTTTTGATATCTTGGCTATTAGTAGAGCTAGACAAATGATTTTTTCATCTAATCCTACATTTTTGAGGTCAGAGAATTAGAAAGACTTGTCACATTATTAACTCATCAGGGTCATAAGTAACTAGACAAAGTGAAGGAAGATTATATCGTAGGAAACGGCCTAATTCACACCATTTATACATATCCATTGAGTACAAATAACATTAGTAAAAATACCATAGAATCAAAGACTCACACCTCACATTTGCAAGTGCACAGAGCTGTACAGGAGAAACCCAGCCTGTAGCACTTGCACCTGCCACAACAGTCTGATTTACAGCCACATTTGGTCAGCTGTTCGCAACTCTTGGCTATGGGGGAGTTGGCTGTCCAGAAGACGTGCCATTCTTCACCAACCTTCTGCCATCCCCAGTCAGCAGGACTCTCTGCTTCTGGTTGACACTGGGTTGCTTGGGCCCAAACACAACCAGCCTGGAAGGCAGCTCGTCTAGTGTGCTGAAGCAGAGCTGCTCTTGTTGGTGGAATGGCCTCATAAGGCCTCTGTTTTCTGGCAAACATGTCAAGCCTGGCCTCATCCACAGTGGTAGCAGTGCTGGACCTGTCATACATCAGTATGACAAACCTCTCCAGTATCTCCAGGTCACCATCTTCCACTGTAAGAGGGTACTGGCTCAGCTTGGAGAAGACAGGGGAGGCCTCTGGACAAACATCCCATGTCTGCCAGGCAGTTTTCTTTCCCTTGTTACAGAAGGCTGAAACAGTGTCACACCCTGTGAAGGCATGACAGAATAACATGCCTTTAGCCTTCTCCTGCCCCATACAGCGATACAGGCCATGCACACTGATCCAGCGCCGGCTTTGACCGTGACCAAATGCCACCCATAACTGCTCTAGCCCCAAACTCTGAAGGGCTGGAAAGGCACTCACTGCAATGACCACAACATCTGTATCATTTGCCTTGACCATGACGGCTTTGCTTCCATGTTCTGTAGCATATTTGGCATGCACAAAGATGCGGCTGTCAGCTTCCTCATGAGAGCACTTGTCCAGTCCTTGAAGACCAGTTTCATGAGTGCTGAGGACTGCAGATCCCTTTGTGACAATTACCAAGTTTGGTGCAGACATTTGGGCAACCCTGTCTGCTAGGAACTGGAACAACTCCGTCTTGTTGTCATTATGCCTAAGGAAGTTAAGCCAATTGGATGGAATGCTGTTCTTGTTTGTCACCTTGCGTCTTCCTACCTGGCCACGTTAAGACCTGGTCTCGGCTTTGAGGCTGGATGGGTTGTACACATCAAAGACAAGATGTGTTGTCTTGTACTTCGTAGCATAGCTGTGAATAAATGGCAGGAAGTCCAGAGTTGCATAGCCCTCAAAGGTCTTTCCTCTCTATGGTGGCAAGACATGGACCAAAGCAGACCCATCTACAATCAGGACATCGGTCTCTGGTTCTTCGTCTGTTGATGTAACATGAGTCTCCAAGATAGAGGTCAGTTGAGACTTCTGGCAAGTGTACAGCCTTCCACCCTCACTCAGTGCAGCTGGGAATGCCTGATTCTCATGCTGGAAGAACTCCTGCAGATCACACTGTCTGCTCTGACAGGAGATGAACAGCTTTGAGAAGATCTTGTAGTCCTCCTTCAGAAGCTTCTGTTTTGAGTGCTTAATAGGAGCAGATTCTTGCCTGAAGAAGTCAGTTTTGTTCCTCTTGATTGACTCATAGAAGGAAACTGGATTATTTGCTAAGGCTTCAGAAAAGTCCTGGAATATAGTTTGGCCTCTCTCCAAGTGAATCTGCAGAAGTTCCACTGAGCTGGGGTGAGCTATGTCTTTGTTGTCAATAGAATACAGCTCTTGACTGTCATCCTGGAAAGGACTGCCCAACTCTTGCAAAGTCAGAGACAGACAGAGTACAAAGTAATTGTACGATGGTCGATGGTCGCTGTTACTGAATTTATCACCAACATTCAAATTCTGTTGTTGCAAGTACAAGGTCAAGAACGTTATTACCACAGGTTGGCGATCATACAAATTGATAGAGTGAACTCTCTTGCAAGTTCGCATACAAGTCATGTCCGGAGTGTGAAGTAAGAGTATCGCCCCACTTGGTCACAGGTAAATTAAAGTCGCCAAAAAATACGGAGCAGGGGAGAGAAGGAGAGTAAGTGGAGGAGAAGCAGGGGGAGGGGAAGGTAGTGGAGAGTAAGTGGAGTACAAAGGAGTACAAAGGAAATCAAGCAACAACAGATCTACTGACCCTTCTAGGCTGCTTGTCCTCCAAAACACTGAGGATCAAGTGTCCAAACAGTGGTTTAGAGTGGGTAAGGGAACATTGAAAAGGGAACTACTGCCTTGGAACTAATGTCCGTGGCAGGATTAGGAAGTTAGTAGGGGACAGATGGGTTAGTAACTGAGGGGGGGATAAAATAAAGTTATTCATTTACAAACGCAGTCAGTCGCGGGTTTGAGAGATATTTGTCTAAGCGGAGTTTAAATGAATCAACGGTGCTGCAGTCTATAACGTCTCGGGGAAGCCCATTCCACAAGTTGACAACTCGATTGAAGAAGAAATTCTTAGATTCGTGTGAGTTAAAAGATTTACCAATAATTTTGCAACCGTTTCCCGCGTGTAATTAGATTGGTCGATAGTGAAGTACTTACTACAGTTCATATTGTCAATGCCTTTGATGATTTTGAACACTTGAATTAAGTCACCTCTTAATCTGCGCTGGGTTAAAGGAAATAGATTTAATTCTATAAGACGCTCTTCGTATGGTTTGTTCTTTAGGCTAGGTATCATTTTGGTAACTCTACGTTGAACTCGTTCTAGCTTGTTTATATCTTTTTGGTAATAAGGGCACCAGGATTGAACGCAGTATTCCAGAAGAGGGCGGATTAAGGAATTGTAAAGGGTTAGGATAACTTCTTTGGATTTATGCTCAAATGACCTGTCTATAAAGCCAATTATTTTGTTTGCCTTCTTAACAACTTCTGAACATTGTTGACTCGGTTTTAGGTTACTCGATATTGTTACTCCCAGATCGGTTTCTCTGTTTACATTCTTAAGATGAGTGCCATTCATCGAATAGTTTGCTATCTCATTTAGGTATCCGATATGTAGTACTTTACATTTATCCGCATTGAAACTCTTATGACCGTTTCTAGCATTTTACATACAATTGAGGTTAAGCTAATTGGATGATAGTTACTGGGTAGGGATTTGCTGCCTTTTTTTAATATCGGTGTTACGTTGGCTAGTTTCCACTGATCAGGCATAGTCCCAGACTGCAAGGATTCATTGAATAGCAATGTCAGTGGTTTGGAGAGCTCATCCTTAGCTTCCTTTAGAACTCTAGGCGAGATTGTATCAGGTCCAGGCATTTTATTTACCTTGAGTTTATCTAAACAATTCAATACTTCTCTCTCTGTAACGGTGATATTGCTTAGAATATCTGAATTATCAATATGAATCGGCGATGGTGTAGGGATATCACTGAGGTCTTCGGTTGTAAAAACTAATGCAAAGAAGGTATTGAGGGCATTACTCATTTGTACTTCGTCTTTGGTGTATTCTCCATTTTCATCGACCTAACGGTCCAACAGTTGAAGTAACTACTTTTTTCTTTCTGATATAACTACAGAATTCTTTCGGGTTTGTTTTACTTTGATTCGCAACATGTAACTCCAGGGTCTTTTTACTTTGCTTAATTAACTTTTTGGCTTTGCGTCGTAGCTCTACAAATTTCACCCGTTCTTCGTCATTTTGTGAGGAATTTAATCTATCATTAGCAAATTTTTTAGCAAGCAGACAGTCTGAAATATCTTTATTCCACCAATTGGGCTTATCATTATGGCCTGGACGCCGTATTTTCGATGGTATGCAGTCTTGCACTGCCTTAAGGTAAGTGGTTGTGAAACACTCCCAAGATGTATTTATGTCGTTATTGTTATTCAGAAAGCTCCAGTCAGTTTCTTTAAAGCTTTGATTTAAGTTTTTGAAAATTTGCTTTCTTGAAATTAGGGACTTTCTCAATGCTGTTATTTGATTTGTTACTAGTAAACTTTAAAGTGAAAGTTGTATAACCAGGAAGCGTATATTCGGCTAAAAAGTCTCTGTCTTCCGTATTTAACCAAGATTCTGTAATACCGATTATATCATAATGTTCTGTAAACACGATTTCCTCTAGATCTGAAAATTTATTGCGTATGCTACGAGCATTTACATAAAACACCTTAAGAGTATTAGAGTTGGATGTTACTGATTGTGCATTGTCTGAATTTTCAGTTCGTATTTGACTTACACTACCCTGTATGGATACCCCCGGTTGACCCCGTTTTTTGAACGGAAATCCTTGACTGTATCGTTCAGCAGACGACCAAGACGTGCAGTTCCTACTTCATTGAGATGTACACCATCTCCTGAAAACAAAGATTTATCATAGTAAAAATGATCCCACGTGTCGACAAAGCCGATGTCCTCCTCCGTGCAGAGTTTGGCTAGTCGGCGATTTGTACTGGTAGCTATGTTGTAGAATCGGTGTTCTACATCAATCCGGGGAACAATTCCTGAAATTAAGATTCTATTAGATTTTTCCTTGGAGGGCCTGATCAGCCGCCGGTACTTGCAAAGTAGTTCCTCTGACCGCGTCCGTTGGACATCGTTAGATCCAACGTGGATGACGTACGTAGTGCTTGCGGGGGCGAGCCTGGAAACCTCTTCCACAGCCGCAACAATGTTGTCCACGCCGCCACCTGGGATACAGAATCGCTTTCTGGTCCTGGGTGCCCTGGCACAGAGCTCGGTCAGTTGGCCATGGACCATGGAGTCGCCCACAAGCCGAACTTCTTCCGTTTCCTCTTCCTCGTCAATAGCAAGAATTTTGAAGCGGTTTTGGCATGTTGTTGGGATGACCTTCCTGGTACTGGTACTGGGATGCACATTGTTTCTCACTAACTGAAAGTTGTCCTGGGGGGGAGTGAGAGTTGTTACGTTGGCCAGCTTGCCTGAATGTACTCGTGACTCGCTAGCACTCGCCACGGCAGTGAAATGGGCTATAATAATCGTAGAACGATGTTCTTTCTTTCTTAGTATTCATGTTGTCACAGACAGATCAGTGTTTGCCTTTATTCTTGTCTGTGACACTTAGAAGTATTTTATATCCATAGTAGTGATTATAACATGCAGCGTGTGAGAGAGAGAAAGAGAGTCGGAGGGGAGAGCGAAGAGGCAGTGTGTGTGCGTTTGTACGTGTGCATTCCTCGCTCGGTGGGCCCGCCCGCTCGCTATTGGACGGCGGGCCTGGCGTGTCATATGACGTCTGCTTTTCATGTGACGTAGTGGCCTGTGGTTGGTCGCTGCCCTCCTTGCCCAGTGGTCGGGCTCCTACCCTCCTCACTCCCGCAGAGCATGGCATCGCGCGCTCGGTCCTACATGTCCCTCGCAATCTGTCTCACATCTAACCCCCTTTACTACTGTTTCTTTCTCTGAACTTCTTCTTTTCCATACTTCTTATCTTTATTCAATTACCCATCCTTTCTGGTTCTCGCATACGACTTCCATAGTCGGCCAGTCGTATTACCAGCGCCTGTTCTCACATATATGTTTTGCACTAGCTTTAGAGGTTATTAGAATCATAGTCACAGGGATTCATATTGTTGGGTGTTCTAATTATTTGGTTGTTCTTTATTGCTATTTAATGCTAGACAGTGGAGGGTATCTTTGGTCGTTGTCTGAGTTATGTATATGGCAAGTCAGAGCCTGTACGACTTCGACGGAGCTAGGTAGCCTGTAGTACACCCTTGTGCATATTTTCCTTTGCGAGCTTAGCAGTATACAAGCGAAGGGCTTTTGCCTACTCTTGCTTGTATGCTTGCTAACTCATTTTGTTGACCTTTGAGGAGCGCCAGGGTAAGACCAGATACTTGAGATCTGGACTAACCAAGAGAGCCTCCTAGTCACTTAATGTAAGATAAGGGAAATCTGTTCAGGGGAGACAGTAGGCTGCGAGCATGCTTGAGCTCTGCCTAGGCTCCCTGTACCTTTATGCCGCTGCTAGACTTTATTAGTAAGAAAGACAGCATTTTGATTATTAACTTTAACTGCGTATGCTTTAGCAATTATTCACGTATTGCTTTAGCTTAGGTTGATGCATAGTGCACAACCCAGTTTGGCTGTTACTTTGGCTAAGGAAGTACTGTTTTTGAGTTGCTGTTGTTAGTGTTGTCCAGAGTTGTTGCACTCTCATGTTTCCATATATATATGTATCCTACTTTTTGGTGTATTTAGGATACACACTTTGGTGTCCTACCCGGCACTGCATTATTCCTGTTCTATATTCGACATGCATCTTAGAGAATAAGACGTTTTTCAGAAGATTCCATATCTGTTTGCTGTAGGACTAGACTTCAAGTGTGTTCATAGAGCATTGAAGAGTTTAGTGTTGAGTTCAGACTCACACAAAAGATAACGTAAGCATATAACCTTTTATTAAATCTTGTCATAGTTTATTTAAGCATTGTTATTACTTGAGAGCTTTTTATTAACGTAATTACTCTTGTTGTGAGTAGGCTTTGCCGTCACCGGAAAGCCTTTGTAGAAGTACACTTTACCCAGTGAATTGATACCCCTTTATCCAGTAGATTAACTCTGGAGGGTTTAAGTGTTTTGTTCACCGGCTTAATAGTTCGAGGGTTTGGAATTAGCGTACCGTTGTTGCAGATCTAGCCTATCTTATAGTCCAATATTAACCCCTCCAACCCAGAAGGGCTCTTGAACGCCCATAACAACCTCGGTCCGCGCAACCCGGAAGGGCTCTTGAACGCCCATTGCTTGCATGCGTGCTTTCGAATGCCGCGCGTACATTTTTGGTATCATGGGACGGTAGGTGGCGCCACCCGGCGTAAACGACGCCACAGCAACAGTATCTACCCCGACGCCATCATGGACAGTACGCCAAATAGTGATTCCGCTGTGTCCGATACCATGCTTCCTACGACGCCCTTGCTAGTACGTCGCGCCTTACCCCGACGCCATCGCCTAAATGTGTTATCTCCCGGAGGTATTGAGACGACATTGAGACTATATGAGCGTGCTGATGCCAAGTATAGTGTTGATGATATAGTCAGTGACGACTCCAGTAATTATAAGTCGAGTGATTATGGCCATGAGAGTGAGAAAGAAGAGCAATTCCTGGGATTTGCGAGAGAACATGACAGTGATGAGAGTGATGAAGGTGATGTACCAGTTGTTGAGGAAGCTGGTTTACCTAAAGACAGTGAACTTGAGAGAGTGAGTGAGTGGGAGAGTTCAAGGTCACTCACCAAATTTCGCATAAGTGACACGACTCCAAGCCCTTCCCCAGGTAAATCGCCTTTCAAGCTACACTTGTATAAGCAGAAAATACTTGAGAAGGCGGCCGCGGCAGCTAGGGAACAAGCAAAAATACTTGGTGAGGATGAGGCTGTGAGTGAGGGTCAGCGTGGTGACCCTTCTCGTCCGCCATTGTCTCCCTTATCTACCCACGCCACCCAAGATGACCCGGATGCCCCGCATTCTTCCCCACCACCCCCACCATTGCCAAGGGTTGAGGACCCCCCACTTTCGGCCTATTTGCCTCCTAGGTCCCCCAACAGGAGACATACTGCTGCCGAAAAGGGGAAAGGTAGGAAATATACCAAAAAAAATAAGAAAAGTAAGAGAGTTTTGTTTGAGGCTCCCGCGGCGTCCACCCCTGCCTGCCCCAGCCATACGTCCCCGCAACTTTCCCCACGGTCCTCCCCACCTCTCCCGCCTTCAACATGTCTTCCTGAAGAAGTCTTTGAGCTCGCATCACCAATACCTGGGCCTAGTGACAGTGAAACATTGCTTTCTGTCACTCGTCGCAGGCCAAGGAGCCCAGGACCTCGGGGGGGACACAGCCTCACCTGCCACTCCTTCCCCACCTCGCCCACCCGCACGCCGCCCACGCATCACTGGTTCCCCGCCAGATTATGTGGGGGCCACTGATGATGAAGGGCAGCTCTCTGAACACTCTGGCCATGATTACATAGGTCCACCGCCAGGGCAAGATGACCACTCTGACGATGACCATATGGACATCGACGACCCTCGACCCATCCGCTTGGCCCAGCGTCGTGCTGCCCGTCGTGCTGGCCGCCGCCCTGGCCGACGCCCTCGCCGCCCTAGGGCGCGAGCCTCCCGAGTTGGCCGTGGGCGTGCTGGGCCACCAGCTGGAGCTCCTCGTCAGCGTAGACAAGACCCATTCTATGTTTTTCAGTGGCAAGACGTAGTTGATGGGGATGGATACAACCCTGATGTGCCAGCTTTTGATGAGGTACTGGAGGGTTCAGGCATTACCCCCAATTTTCCTGCAGGCCCCAATGCTCCACCACACGAACTATTTGAGGCCTTCTTTGATGAGGAGGTGGTAGGCTATGTTGTCAAAGAGAAAAATAAGCAGCACCAATTCCAGGTCCACTTTTTGGGCAAGGTGACCAAGGGCCACATGAGGCAGTGGACCCCAGTGACTCATAAAGAGTTCATGGTGTTCCTGGCACTCACCATGCTAATGCCTCATGTCAAGAAGCATAGGTTGCCTGACTATTGGATCACCAATGATCTGATATCCACCCCTGCCTTCGGGAAATATATGTCTCGCGACCGGTACCTTGATATCCTCGCAGCGCTCCATCTTGTCACCAACCTTGATGTCCACCTCCCAGACAAGCTGTGGAAGATTAGGACGTTGTACGAGATGATGCGAGAACGCTTCACCTCCTACTTCAAGCCCTTCCGCAAGGTCGTCATTGACGAGTCTCTTGTGCTGTTCCGGGGAAAACTCAGCTTCCGGCAGTACATCCCCTCAAAAAGACATCGCTTTGGCATAAAATTATTTGTGCTGTGCGACTGCCAAACTGGCTATGTCCTGGACTTCCTGGTCTACAGCGGGAAGGAAGGGGACTTGCTTGTGGACCCCCTCATTGGCTTTGGCGGAGCAGTGGTGCAAGCCATGATGAACCGCTACTTTCACAAGAATCACGTCCTCTACACGGACAATTATTACACGTCCCCCACTCTCTCACAGTACCTGCATGAGCGCAAGACGGGGACTGTAGGCACAGTACGAGGGAAAAGGAAGGGCATGCCACCTTTCCCTCCAAAGACCAAAAAAAGTGATGTGTTCAAGAAGAAGTCGGGGCCCATTCTGGCTATCCACTGGCACGACCAGCGGAAGGTCAACCTCCTGACCACCATCCACAAGGGGGAAATGGTGGAGACTGGCAAGGTGGATCGCCGCACCCAGGCCAGGGTGACCAAGCCCGATGCTGTCCTGGACTACAACATCAACATGAGGCTGGTGGACAAGTCTGACATGCAGATAGGCTTCATTGACTGCCTGCGTACCTCGTGCAGATGGTACAAAAAGTTCTTTCTGCATATGGTGGACATGTCAGTTCTGAATGCCTACAATATATACAAGCTTCGGAATGTGAACACACCCATGAAGTTCAATAGCCTGCGGAGGTTCCAAAAGCAGGTGTTGACGGAGCTTCTGGAGAAGTATGCTACGCCACAGAGGGCAGTGGCACATCCTGGGCCCGCCGTTATTGACCGCTTGCAGTGTGCTCAATACTTGATTAGGCACAGGCTTGGTTCCCTGCCTCAGAATGAATCAGGAAGAACACAGCAGAAGCGGTGCCATGTCTGCTACAACAGCAGGGTGAGGCCGAGGCCAGGTAAAAAGTCAACCATGGAGTGTGTGGAGTGCAAGGTGGCACTCTGTGCTTTAGAGTGCTTCTTTGATTACCACTCCAAGCTGGAGTTCTAATAATCATAGTGAAAGTGCCAAAGATAATGACAATATGTACAGTATATATATAGGCAAAAAGTGGAAGTAAACCAATTTATTGTTATACAAAAGTCATGTATTATGAAAACATTTATACAAATACAATTACACCATAATAATATGTGAAAGTGACACATATGTATACACCAAGTGACATTCATATGATTAGAACCTATAGAAATATATAAATCAGTGAAAAAAGACACAATAAATTGTATATAAAACGTTTACAAATCATATAACTAAGTGAAAGTGACACAAGACCTAATATTTGATGGCCAAAGTATAATAAACACCTGTGATAACGAATAATCAGTGCCTAATACAACAATAACCTACCTCAATTACTAATAAAATGTACGGTATCGAGTGAAAATGAGCATTATCAGTGACAGTGACACTCTCTAAAGCATATTTGTCAAAGTAAAAGTGACACAAGACCTAATATTTGATGGCCAAAGTATAATAAACACCTGTGATAACGAATAATCAGTGCCTAATACAACAATAACCTACTTCAATTACTAATAAAATGTACGGTATCGAGTGAAAATGAGCATTATCAGTGACAGTGACACTCTCTAAAGCATTTTTGTCAAAGTGAAAGTGACACAAGACCTAATATTTGATGGCCAAAGTATAATAAACACCTGTGATAACGAATAATCAGTGCCTAATACAACAATAACCTACCTCAATTACTAATAAAATGTACGGTATCGAGTGAAAATTAGCAATATCAGTGACAGTGATACCCTAATAAACATATTTTATATAATTGGCCTCAAAATAACTAGAAAATATCAAATAAACATCACATTCTCAATATCAAACACTAAAATCGTCTAAGGGAGATAAATACTTTGGCGCGACGAGCGGCTAGGTGCGTCGTAGCCATGGCCGGGGTCGACGCGTCCGAACGCGGGAAGAATTTTCCGCCGAAAAGCACTCGTCTTCCCGCGCTCACCATTATGCAACCAGAGGGGCTAGAGACCTCTACTCAACACCATTCGACAGAGGAAGGTTTGTGGAACATTATTCTTTTTTATTCACAACATTACATGCCATATTCATTGACTTACAGAGTATTTAACATAGCCCAAAGATCGTCAAAACACCCGGTACCGCAGCACAGTCGCAAGCTATAGCCCCCGGGGCTGGAGGGTTAAGTGCCCTTATTTATTTCGTTGTGCCGGTCGTAACAAATGGCGACCTTAGTCCAGGATATAGTGAACTGAGTTTTGCAGGATTTTTTGGGGGAGAAATCTTATTCGCCATTTTGGGGTTCGATTTTATTTCTCGCAGTGTTGGCAGTGGACATTGTTTATGAGGATATATGGAACTTGTTGGAGTTTATTGGTGACCTAGTATTGAACTTAAAAAAATCTTCGAATAATTTTTGTGAATAAAGCTACGCGAGAATTTGGCTACTTTTTGTCTTGACTTGGGATTTTTTTTTTTTTGACTCCATCATGTCGTCACTGGACGGGTCTGGCATAGTGAGGGCACAGTGCGAGAGACAGGCGAGAAGGTGGAGAATGTGGAGTTGGTTGACAGCGTTCGGGTGGTGAACGGTGAGGAGGATGCTCGGAGGTTTTTGGAGGAGCCTGTGACGGCGGACCGGGTGTCGGGGCTGGACCGGTACGCACTGCAGTGTATAGCCACGGTCTTAGGGTTTTCTTGCAATAGCGGTTGGTTGAGAAGTGAGCTGGTTACCTGTGTGCTGGGTGGGGTTCATGTGGCTTCGGGTGGAGCGGGAGCTGGGGCACCTTCGTCCCAGCCCCCATCCACGCAACTCCTATCATGGCGCCCCCTCGGGTTCCGGAGCCGAGTACGTTCCCGCAGGCTGATGTCCGCTGGGGGTTGGGTAAGCCTCTAGGTGACTCACTGGGTGGGTCCCCGGTAGTAGCACCCCCTCCTCAGGGTTTGTCTCCCGAGATGTTGTTTCAGCTCGAGCTCGCCAAACTTAAGCAGCAGGAGCGACAGGCTGAGCTCGAGCAGCGACAGACTGAGCTCGAGCAGCGAAATCATGAGGCTGAGCTCAAGCAGCGAGAGGCTGAGCTCAAGTATGAGTCTGCAAGGTATTGTGCCAATGTTGACCTAGAGAAAACTCGTGTAGAGGTGGCGGGGAACCGTTTCGTCCAGGGGGGTCGACCCCATTACCAGCCCCTGTCGCATCTACTAAAGTTGGTTCCAGTGTTTGATGAGTCAGGAGTTACAGAATTCTTTCTCCGTTTTGAGAAAAAGTGCCGGGAGCACCAATGGCCCGAGGAGAAGTGGGCAGCCCTTGTTTCTTCACGACTGACGGGGAAAGCACTCAAGGCGTATGATACTTTGCCCATAGATTCCTGTGTGAATTATGAGGCGTTGAAAGAGGCTGTCCTGAGGGCATATGAGTTGCAGCCAGAGACCTATAGGCTGAAGTTTAGGGCTGTTCCTAAGCAAAAGGAGAGTACTTTCCAGGAACACGCTAGAGAACTATCAGATGCGTTTGAGAATTGGTTGAGGTCGGAGAAGGCAACTACTTTTGATGCGGTGAAGCAATTAGTGTTGTTAGAACAATTCTTTAAATGCACTGGTAGGGACTTGACTCTTAACCTGAAAGAAAAGCAACCTAAAACTCTGCAGGAGGCGGCTGAGTTGGCTGACCTCAGGTTGTCGTTAATTCGTGGGTGCGGGTCTGCCCAGAGAGCTCAGGCAGGTAACAAGGGGCGTACCACCCCACCCCCCCGAACTAATGATACAACAAATTATCCTACTAAGAGCACTGTTGCCAATTTTGAACCCAAGTCGAACTCCTTCTCATTAAAGAAAGGCCAGGGCCCTTCCCCACCCCAGGGGAAGTCAAGGAGTGAGGTGGATTGTTTTAAGTGCCATCAGAAGGGGCATATTGCACGCTCTTGTCCGAGCATACAGTCTCCAGCGGTGGTGTCTCTAGTGAGCAACATCGGGGTGTATTTGAGGTCTTCCGCGTTTGCCCGGGGTAAATCGTCGGTTGCGAAGTCACAGTCGGTGAAGAAGCATAAGGAGGGCTCGCTACCCGTCCGAGATGCTTTTTGTGGTCATAGGGGACATGGCACTGTGAGGTGGGCTGGTGTGGAACATAGGCTTGAGTTGTTGCGTGATACGAGTGCCTCCCAGACGTTACTTAAGAACTTCACTAGTAAGCCTATTAACGCAGCTCGGGTTGTAGTGGTTCAAGGCATCAATGCTGTGCGGTCTTACCCGCTGGTGAGAGTGGAGCTTGTGGTGGATGGTGTGACACGGGAGTTGGATGTGGGGATTGTAGAGAAATCTACTCGGCCGACACGAGTAGGGAGGGGCAAGAGTGGCTCGAGAGGTGCCAGATGCAGCAGAAGGCGTGTGCTGTCACCAGCTCAGGTGTCACAGCCTAGTACCCAGGTGTCAGACCAGCGGAGGAAGGGTCGGAAGGAGAAAGTCAAGGCTGGTAGTCGGGTTGAGAGTTTGGATCCAGCGACACTCCTTGGTGACTCGGTACTTGCACCACTTTTGAGGTCCGGAGTGGCCCCAGAACCTGTCCCCCCTAGTGACATGGTAGGGCGTGATAGCACTCCGCGACAGAAACGTTCCTAGGTGAAACAGACTAGGCTTGAGCAACCCAGTATCGGGGGTGGCCACAAGTTGCTCCAGGAGCACTTGGACAGGTTGGCACCCTCTGATATACGACGGATGCAACTAGACGATCCTAGTCTTGAGAGTTGTGGGAACGGGGCTACAGAACTCGATGAGGACGGGGAAGCATGTCATGTGAACCTGTTAAAAGAGTTCGTGAGGCGCCCACCTGAGCGACCTACTATCCCTGTGCTGGTCTGCAGCAGCCAAGGTGGAGAAGGAGAGGGGGGCAGTGAAGCACAGGTGGAGGAAAGTTGGGATTGTCATGTCTCGGCGGATCAGTGGGCGGGGAACACGAGTCAGGTGGCTGTGGAAGCGCTTGAGCACCTGCCTGAGCAACAGCGTGCAGCGATCCAGCACCTGTTCCGTTTATACCCCACTGTTTCTGCCGAGCACCCAGGCCTCACAACTCAAGCGGTGCACGATGTCGACGTAGGAGACCACCCCCCTTTAAATCAGTGCCCTACCGTGTACCTCCCATTAAACTTCCGGCTCTCCGAGCGGAATTAGGCTACATGTTGGAGAGGGGGCTGATCGAGAAAGGAGCGGTTAGGTGGACATCTCCCGTCACTCTGCAGCCCAAACCAGACGGCAAGGTCAGGATTTGCATTGACTTCAGGCGGTTGAACGGCTTAACCCCCACCAATGCATACCCTCTTCCCCGTGTAGATGACAGTGTTGACAAGATCGGGTGTGCACGTTACCTGACCAAGGTGGATCTTCTCAAAGGCTACTGGCAAGTGCCATTGTCGGAGTGGGCGAAGCAGGTATGCAGGTTTTTGGTGGATGGGAACACTTACCGTTGCAATGTAATGCCGTATGGGTTGAAGAATGCACCTGCAACCTTCCAATGCCTGATGAATGAGTTAGTGGCAGAGATCCCTAACTGCACCGTTTATCTAGATGATGTAATAATCTATGATGATGACTTTGAAAGCCATTGCAGGCACATCGGGGCATTGTTCAAGGTGGGCGACGAGGCTTTGGCATGGTTGTCAGTTCAGGGTCGACCCATGGCTGCTAAGGGTGTTGGTCAGTATCAGGACATTAAGCAGATTGGTGAGGTTAACTATGTAATAGATACGCCCGACCGTCGCATAGCCTCCTAATGCTGCCCTATTAAAATGCAACAGCCCTTCCATAGACCGACTGTATCGGGCCGTGGCGCTGAAGGCGGTGAGGCTGCGCAGGCAGGTGTAGCCGCAAGGAATGCGGGGATGCGCATGTACGGTATCGGCGGGGAAGCCTTAGCACTTATGAACTGTGGGAGTGACTGCACAGGTGGTACAGATTGTCCCTCTCATGACCTGGCTGTTTTAGGGACAGAGGTGGAGAAGGAGGGAGACTATAGTTTAGAGACTGCGGTCCCGGCTGGGTTGTGGGAGGGCAATGAGCATGTTGTTCTTCGAGATAAGTTGCAACCTCTTGTTCCTAAGCGCCAAGAGAAGTTGTTTACTAGGCTGTGGCAGTACGTCCGCATTTTTGTTGATTCTCCAGGCCTGATGTCCGGGGTGGCACCCGACATAGAGGCTGGAGACAGTACAAAGCTCAAATTGGCTCCCTACCGTATAAATCCTGCTCGACAGCCTGTCGTAAAAGCAGAGCTGGACTACATGTTGGAGAAGGGTCTGAGGGATAAGGGATATCGTGAGTGGTCGTTGCCAGTGACATTGCAACCTGAGTTGAGTGGCAAGATCCATGTTTGTGTTGATTGCAAGAGTGTTGGTGCATCATCCCTGACAGACACCTATACATTACCCAGAGTTGACGACCCCATATACCGCATCGGGGCTGCCTCGTTTATCACTAAGGTGGAAATAGTGAAAGGTTATTGGCAAGTCCTGTTGCCGGCGAGAGCGAAGAGAAGTGCCAGTCTTGTGATGGACTGGGCAGCTTATCAGTGTCAGGTGTTGTTTTGCTGCCGGAACACAGTTTGGATGTGTGGCATGTTAAGGGCACTGATAATTTTCTGGCTGATTGTTTGTCACAGGAGGGTATGTTTTAAGGAAAACCCTCGCCACAGGTGTGTTGGTTTGAGTGGAGAAAAATTAGGCTTGTCCCTGTAGTGCAAAGCCGCCAAAAACACTATTAAAATAATACAAAAACCTCACATAAAAACTCTTTCTTTTGATAGTATATAAGTGCAGTATGTTACAGCAAGAATCTAAGATATTCTGAGTTTTTGTTCTTAGTAGGCTAGGCTTGGTGAAGCTTGCTCGTTGAGCGTAACATTGTTAAGTGATACTATTATTTTGGGGAAGGGTTGTGTATTTATTATTTTGTATATAATGAAGTGTTTTTACGTTTGTGATTGTGTCTTGTTTTTCACAACTTGGGGAGTAGCTAGGTGATGCGGGGTTTGTGGGCATTCTGTCTGGTCAGATGTGGCGTTTACCTGAGGTTAAAACGTCCCACATCTTGGGCGGGGTGTTATGCTGGCCAGCTTGCCAGAATGTACTCGTGACTCGCTAGCACTCGCCACGGCAGTGAAATGGGCTATAATAATCGTAGAACGATGTTCTTTCTTTCTTAGTATTCATGTTGTCACAGACAGATCAGTGTTTGCCTTTATTCTTGTCTGTGACACTTGGAAGTATTTTATATCCATAGTAGTGATTATAACATGCAGCGTGTGAGAGAGAGAAAGAGAGTCGGAGGAGAGAGCGAAGAGGCAGTGTGTGTGCGTATGTATGTATGCATTCCTCGCTCGGTGGGCCCGCCCGCTCGCTATTAGACGGCGGGACTGGCGTGTCGTATGACGTCTGCTTTTCATGTGACGTAGTGGCCTGTGGTTGGTCGCCGCCCTCCTAGCCCAGTGGTTGGGCTCCTACCCTCCTCACTCCCACAGAGCATGGCATTGCGCGCTCGGTCCTACATGGCCCTCGCAATCTGTCTCACATCTAACCCCCTTTACTACTGTTTCTCTCTCTGAACTTCTTCTTTTCCATACTTCTTATCTTTATTCAATTACCCATCCTTTCTGGTTCTCGCATACGACTTCCATAGTCGGCCAGTCGTATTACCAGCGCCTGTTCTCACATATATGTTTTGCACTAGCTTTAGAGGTTATTAGAATCATAGTCACAGGGATTCATATTGTTCGGTGCTTCTAATTATTTGGTTGTTCTTTATTACTATTTAATGCTAGACAGTGGAGGGTATCTTTGGTCGTTGTCTGAGTTATGTATATGGCAAGTCAGAGCCTGTACGACTTCGACGGAGCTAGGTACCCTGTAGTACACCCTTGTGCATATTTTCCTTTGCGAGCTTAGCAGTATACAAGCGAAGGGCTTTTGCCTACTCTTGCTTGTATGCTTGCTAACTCATTTTGTTGACCTTTGAGGAGTGCCAGGGTAAGACCAGATACTTGAGATCTGGACTTACCAAGAGAGCCTCCTAGTCACTTAACGTAAGATGAATTAAAATGTAAAACTTGCAAACTAAACAAACCAAAATTGGGACAAGGACAATATAAAGTCAAATTAAATTATCAAAATCGCTATGTGGAAACAACACTTACTAAAATGAAATCTATGAAATAAAAGAACACAATCCACCACATAAGGTGTACACTACTACATGAGCAAGTTAATCTGTTTCCCAAGCAAACCAATCGCACACATAACAACGCACTATCGTCACGTTCAAGGAATTAGTCAAATTTGGGAAGTCCGGGACGTTCTGGTAAATTTTTACTAAACTCTGAATGAATAAAGAAACTACATGTTAAATGTCAAAATATTAATTTAAAATCAAATTTGCAACATGACAAGACATTAACAATAGTACATAATACAAATATTGATAAGATATCTATATTATTACAAAATAATATATAAAATACAGAACAGCACTCACTAACGATAGTGCTATCGGGTAGGTACCTGTAAGCATAGCATGCCTCAAGTGACCCCTATCAATAACTACCCTGCAAATAACCTACATTTATCGCACAAATAAACTAAGGAAATCGCAAAAGCAAGCAATTGATACTATCGACAATGAATACATATAATATAAAGACAAATAATTGCAAAATATGAAGTAACAACAGATTTAAACAAAGAGTACTCTTTTAACAGGAACAATCAATTTAAATATATCATCAATATTAATATTAATAAAAGAAAAAGAAAAAGAAAAAGAAAAAGATAAACAATAAATACAGACAAAAAGTAAGCAGAGGTTATACAAGAAACTTCAAGTTAAAAATGCTTGATTACAATTATTGATGTCAAATTTTAGAATACAGTCACAATAATTGACCCTAAAAAGATTAAATTTATGGAACCATTTGCTTGCCTCAAAACCTCTGTCTACTAAGAGTCTGTATAGTAACCTAGCTCTAGCCCAAAAGTCATCTACTTTAGTGCAAATTTTACAAAATCTTATTAACTGGGAATAAAAACAATTATAAGTTATTTTACTATCGATATTACTACTAGGGAAAGGAAAGTTTATTACGTTAAAATTAAAATCATCAACTTTGTGATATACTTTAAGTATGCACTGTTCATTAACAATCTCTATATTTATATCAAGAACATTTTCAACTTTATAATTTACGTTACATTGTGTGAGGGTAATAGAATTAGGGTAAATAAGTTTAGCAACTTGATTAAAATTTAACAAATTGCAAACGAGAATATCATCAATATATCTACTATTATTACTTAATTAGGGAAATCTGTTCAGGGGAGACAGTAGGCTGCGAGCATGCTTGAGCTCTGCCTAAGCTCCCTGTACCTTTATGCCACTGCTAGAATTTATTAGTAAGAAAGACAGCATTTTGTTTATTAACTTTAACTGCGTATGCTTTAGCAATTATTCACGTATTGTTTTAGCCTAGGTTGATGCATAGTGCACAACCCAGTATGGCTGTTACTTTGGCTAAGGAAGTACTGTTTTTGAGTTGCTGTTGTTAGTGCTGTCACAGAGTTGTTGCATTCTCTTGTTTCCATATATATATATATGTATCCTACTTTTTGGTGTATTTAGGATACACACTTTGGTGTCCTGCCCCTGCATTATTCCTGTTCTATATTCGACGAGCATCTTAGAGCATCAGACGTTTTTCAGAAGATTCCATATCTGTTTTCTGTAGGACTAGACTTCAAGTGTTTTCATAGAGCATTAAAGAGTTTAGTGTTGAGTTCAGACTCACACTAAAGATAACGTAAGCATATGACCTTTTATTAAATCTTGTCATAGTTTATTTAAGCATTGTTATTACTTGAGAGCTTTTTATTTACGTAATTACTCTTGTTGTGAGTAGGCTTTGCCGTCACCGGAAAGCCTTTGTAGAAGTACACTTTACCCAGTTAATTGATACCCCGTTATCCAGTAGATTAACTCTGGAGGGTTTAAGTGTTTTGTTCACCGGCTTAATAGTTCGAGGGTTTGGAATTAGTGTACCGTTGATGCAGATCTAGCCTATCTTATAGTCCAATATTAAGTGCCCTTGTTTATTTCGTTGTGCCGGTCGTAACAGAGTAGAGTCATTATTATTTTCTGCAACATCTAAGGTAGCTGCTGGTGTGGGTACTGGTACTGGTACTGTATGCACTGGAATGGCGGTCGACATCATAGTGGTTTCTTGGGCCGAGGGCACTCCTACGTTGAGTGTGGCAAATTCTTGAAGGGATTCAAGCTTCGTAGTCAGGGCATCGATCTTGCGGTGATCTGCATTCAATTCATCCGCAATCTTCACTCGGAGCTGGCAAAATCTACAAATTGGGACATCAGTATCAACAAACATGGTAGGGCCAAATTTACCGAAACAACTCGTGCAGGTTCGTTGCGGCGCCATGACGATATAATCACAATATGCCTGAAAATCACACAAATATACGTTAGCAAAATGGTACAATTAAAGCCTGAAAATCACAAAAAATTAATGTTAGGAATATGATAAAATAAATATGCCTGTAGATCACAAAAAATATGTTAGCAATAGAACACAATTTATGCCTGGCAAAAAAAAAATTTATGTTAGCAGTATGACACAGTTAAAGCCTGAAAATCACAAATGGACTAGAAATTTGTTAAAAAATTTACTGGAAAAAAAGTGGGAGAGGGTTAATGTAGCCTAGTGAGAAAACTGGAAAACAGTATACAGTACAGTAACAAAAAATATTTGTTAGCAATATGGTACAATTAATGCCTGTAAATCACGAAAAAAATATGATAATCACAAAAAGAATATGCCTGTAAATCACAAAAAATATGTTAGCAATAGAACACAATTTATTCCTGAAAATAAAACAAAAATTGATGTTAGCAGTATGACACAGTTAAAGCCTGAAAATTGCAAATGGACTAGTAATTTGTTACAAAATATACTGGAAAACAAAAGTGGGAGAGGGTTAATTTAGCCTAGTGAGAAAACTGGAAAGCAGTATACAGTACAGTACAGAAGTACAAAGGAGTACAAAGGAAATCAAGCAACAACAGATCTAGTGACCCTTCTAGGTTGCTTGTCCTCCAAAACGCTGATGATCAAGTGTCCAAACAGTGGTTTAGAGTGGGTAAGGGAACATTGGAAAGGAAATTACTGCCCTGGAACTAATGTCTGTGGCAGGATTAGGAAGTTAGTAGGGGACAGATGGGTTAGTAACTGAGGGGGGGATAAAATAAAGTTATTCATTTACAAACGCAGTCAGTCGCGGGTTTGATGCGAGATATTTGTCTAGGCGGAGTTTAAATGAATCAACGGTGATGCCGTCTATAACGTTTCGGGGAAGCCCATTCCACAAGTTGGCAACTCGATTGAAGAAGAAATTCTTAGATTCGTGTGAGTTAAAAGATTTACCAATAACTTTGCAACCGTTTCCCCGCGTGTAATTAGATTGGTCGATAGTGAAGTACTTACTACAGTCCATATTGTCGATGCCTTTGATGATTTTGAACACTTGCATTAAGTCACCTCTTAATCTGCACTGGGTTAAAGGAAATAGATTTAATTCTCTAAGACGCTCTTCGTATGGTTTGTTCTTTAGGCTAGGTATCATTTTGGTAACTCTACGTTGAACTAGTTCTAGCTTGTTTATATCTTTTTGGTAATAAGGGCACCAGGATTGAACGCAGTATTCCAGAAGAGGGCGGACTAAGGAATTGTAAAGGGTTAGGATAACTTCTTTGGATTTATGCTCAAATGACCTGTCTATAAAGCCAATTATTTTGTTTGCCTTCTTAACAACTTCTGAACATTGTTGACTCGGTTTTAGGTTTCTCGATATTGTTACTCCCAGATCGGTTTCTCTGTTTACATTCTTAAGCTGAGTGCCATTCATCGAATAGTTTGCTTTCTCATTTAGGTATCCGATATGTAGTACTTTACATTTATCCGCATTGATAATTTGCCAAATTTGGGCCCAACATGACAATTTATCTAGATTGTGTTGCATATCGTCAACTTGTTCTTTTGAGAGTACGCTATATGCAATTTTTGTATCGTCAGCAAATTTTGAGATTGTACAGGTGAGACCCTCATCTATGTCGTTGATGTAAATTAGAAAGATAATTGGACCTAGTACCGATCCCTGGGGTACCCCGCTACTTACATTGGTCCATTTAGATGCCTTACCGTTGATGACTACTCTTTGCTTTCTGTCGCTGAGCCAATTTTCTATCCATTTCAACACACCGTCTTGTATTCCATGCGCTTTTAGTTTTAGCAGTAAACGTTTGTGGGGAACTTTGTCAAAGGCCTTTTGAAAGTCAAGGTATATAATATCTACAGCTTTACTCTCATCGTAGAGGTTGAGGATATCGTGGAAGAAGTCTAAGAGGTTTGTTAAACAGGAACGTTTTTTACGAAAGCCGTGTTGAGTATCTTTAAATATGTTATTTTCCTCTAAGTGATTTACGAGTCTGTCTCGTATGACCGTTTCTAGCATTTTACATACAACTGCTAATTGGACGATAGTTACTGGGTAGGGATTTGCTGCCTTTTTTGAATATCAGTGTTACGTTGGCTAGCTTTCACTGATCAGGCATAGTTCCAGACTGCAAGGATTTATTGAATAGTAATGTCAGTGGTTTGGAGAGCTCATCCTTAGCTTCCTTTAGAACTCTAGGCGAGATTGTATCAGGTCCAGGCGTTTTATTTACCTTGAGTTTATCTAAACAATTCAATACTTCTCTCTCTGTAACGGTGATATTGCTTAGAACATCTGAATTATCAATCTGAATCGGTGATGGATTCAGGAGAAGGAGAAGGAGGAGGGAAGAGAAGGAGAGTAAGTGGAGGAGAAGAAGGGGGAGGGGAAGAAAGTGGAGAGTAAGTGGAGGAGGAGTACAAAGGAAATCAAGCAACAATAGGTCTAGTGACCCTTCTAGGCTGCTTGTCCTCCAAAACACTGAGGATCATGTGTCCAAACAGTGGTTTAGAGTGGGTAAGGGAATATTGGAAAGGGAACTACTGCCCTGGAACTAATGTCCGTGGCAGGATTAGGAAGTTAGTAGGGGACAGAGGGGTTAATAACTGAGGGGAGGTTAAAATAAAGTTATTCATTTACAAACGCAGTCAGTCGCTGGTTTGATGCGAGATATTTGTCTAGGCGAAGTTAAAATGAATCAACGGTGCTGCAGTCTATAACATCTCGGGGAAGCCCATTCCATAAGTTGACAACTCGATTGAAGAAGACATTTTTAGCTTTGTGTGAGTTCAAAGATTTACCAATAATTTTGCACCCGTTTCCCCGCGTGTAATTAGATTGGTCGATAGTGAAGTACTTACTACACTTCATATTGTCGATGCCTTTGATGATTTTGAACACTTGAATTAAGTGGCCTATTAATCTGCGCTGGGTTAAAGGAAATAGATTTAATTCTCTAAGACGCTCCTCGTATGGTTTGTTCTAAAGGCTAGGTATCATTTTGGTAACTCTACGTTGAACTCGTTCTAGCTTGTCTATATCTTTTTGGTAATAAGGGCACCTGGATTGAACGCAGTATTCCAGAAGAGAGCGGACTAAGGAATTGTAAAGGGTTAGGATAACGTATTTGGATTTATGCTCAAATAACCTGCCTATAAAGCCAATTATTTTGTTTGCCTTCTTAACAACTTCTGAACATTGTTGACTCGGTTTTAGGTTACTCGATATTGTTACTCCCAGATCGGTTTCTCTGTTTACATTCTTAAGCTGAGTGCCATTCATCAAATAGTTTACTTTCTCATTTTGGTATCCGATATGTAGTACTTTACATTTATCCGCATTGAAACTCATTTGCCAAATTTGGGCCCAACAAGACAACTTATCTAGATTGTGTTGCATATCGTCAACTTGTTCTTTTGAGAGTACGCTATTTACAATTTTTGTATTGTCAGCAAATTTTGAGATTGTACAAGTGAGACCCTCATCTATGTTCTTGATGTAAATTAGAAAGAGAATCGGTTCTAGTACCGATCCCTTGGGTACCCCGCTACTTACATTGGTCCACCGTTGCCTTACTGTTTAAGACTACTCTTTGCTTCCTGTCGCTGAGCCAATTTTCTATCCATTTCAACACACCGTCTTGTATTCCATGCGCTTTTAGGTTTAGCAGTAAACGTTTGTGAGGAAATTTGTCAAAGGCCTTTTGAAAATCAAGGTATATAATATCTACAGCTTTACTCTCATCGTAGAGGTTGAGGATATCGTGAAAGAAGTCTAAGAGGTTTGTTAAACAGGAACGTTATTTACGAGAGCCGTGTTGAGTATCTTTATGTATGTTATTTTCCTCTAAGTTATTTACGAGTCTGTCCCGTATGAGTGTTTCTAGCATTTTACATACAACTGAGGTTAAGCTAATTGGACGATAGTTACTGGGTAGGGATTTGCTTCCTTTTTTGAATATCGGTGTTACGTTGGCTAGCTTCCACTGATCAGGCATAGTTCCAGACTGCAAGGATTTACTGAATAGCAATGTCAGTGGTTTAGAGAGCTCATCATTAGCTTCCTTTAGGACTCTAGGTGAGATTGTATCAGGTCCAGGCGTTTTATTTACCTTGAGTTTATCTTAACAATTCAATACTTCTCTCTCTGTAATGGTGATATTGCTTAGAACATCTGAATTGTCAATCTGAATTGGCGATGGTGTATGGATATCACTGAGGTCTTCCGTTGTAAAAACTGATGCAAAGAAGGTATTGAGGGCATTACTCATTTGTACTTCGTCTTTGGTGTATTCTCCATTTTCATCGACTAACGGTCCAACAGTTGAAGTAACTACTTTTTTCTTTCTGGTATAAGTATAGAATTATTTCGGGTTTGTTTTACTTTGATTCGCAAACTCCAGGGTCTTTTTACTTTGCTTAATTAACTTTTTGGCTTTGTGTCGTAGCTCTACAAATTTCACCAGTTCTTCGCCATTTTATAAGGATTTTAATCTATCATTAGCAAACTTTTTAGCAAGCAGACAGTTTGAAATATCTTTATTCCACCATTTGGGCTTATTATTATGGCCTGCACGCCGTGTTTTCGATGGTATGCACTGGTTTCGAATAATTCCCAAAATGTATTTATGTCGTTATTGTTAATTAAAAAGCTCCAGTCAGTTTCTTTAAACATAGCTCTAAGTTTATGAACGTTTGCTTTCTTGAAATTAGGGGCATTTTCGATGCTGCTATTTGGTTCGTTACTAGTAAACTTTAAAGTGAAAGTAATTGTACGATGGTCGATGGTCGCTGTTACTGAATTTATCACCAACATTCAAATTCTCTATTAATTCTTCTGTTGTTGCAAGTACAAGGTCAAGAACGTTATTACCACAGGTTGGCGATCATACAAATTGATAGAGTGAACTCTCTTGCAAGTTCGCATACAAGTCATGTCCGGAGTGTGAAGTAAGAGTATCGCCCCACTTGGTCACAGGTAAATTAATGTCGCCAACAAATGCGGTATCTTGTGAGTTACTTACATCTGCAATTTGTTCTTAAATTTCTCGGTCAGTTTGCACTGATTGAGCTGGAGGTCTGTATATTAATGCAAGTATTATTTTTGTAACTTTATTATTCTTTATTAGCACAAAAGATGTGTCGTCGTTCACAATTTGAGGTTTTGACAAGAGGGTCGGGTTAAGACTTTCTTTGATATAAAATAAAACGCCACCTCCATTTTTATTTATTCGGCTGTTCTCAAACATTACATAACCGGGAAGTGAATACTCTGCTAAAAGGTCTCTATCTTCTGTATTGAGCCAAGATTTTGTTATGCCAATCACATCATAATTTTCTGTAAACACTAGTTCCTCTAAATCTGATAATTTATTGCGTATGCTACGAGCGTTTGCATAGAAAACCTTTAAATTTGCGGTTTTAGAACTCACAGAACGTTCTTTAATCAAATTTTTGGTTCTGATCGGATCTACATTTACATTCATGGCTGTCCTCGGTCCTCGGTCGTTATCCCTGGCAGTTTTGAATTTGGGTCGTGTTGGTGGCGCTTTATCCAAATTCGCGGTTCTTGACGGATTTTAGTATTTAATTCCTTTGCAGGTTGCCGTCCTCGCTGTCTTCGGTCCTCCTTCCTGGTTGTCCTGTGCTTAGTCGATTTCTTCTCCGAAAATCATTCACCGCATCGTTGAGAAGACACCCAAAACTTGCTGCTCCCACCTGGTTCAGATTAACTCCATCGTCCGAAAACAAATAGTCATCGAAGTAGAAATTGTCCCAGGTGTCGACGTATCCCACGTTCTCCTTCCTGCAGAGGTTTGCTGGGCAACGATTTGTGCTGGTGGCTATGTTGTAAAATTGGCTCTCTACACCGAGCCGGGGGACGATTCCTGAGACGATGATCCTTGATGACTTCTCCTTAAACGACTTGATCAGCTGCTGGTACTTTATAAGCAAATCTTCCGACCGGGTTCGCTGTACATCGTTGGATCCAACTGGATGACGTACATTGTATTAGCAGGGGCCAGCTTTGATACTTCGTCAACTGCAGCAACTACGTCGTCCACACCACCACCAGGGATACAAAAACGCTTCCTGGTCTTAGGTGCCCTGGCGCAAAACTCTGTGAGCTGACCAAGTATCATCGAGTCTCCCACGAGCCGGACTTCTTCTATTTCCTCTTCGTCATCTGAGTCTGTGAATATCTGGAAACGGTTTAGACACTCGGTAATCGGTATGGGTTTCCGGGTCTTGGGGCAAACGTTGTTCCTCACGACACAGAAGTTGTCTTGAGGGGGAAGAGAGTCACTATTTGTTTCTTGAGTATCGGAACCATCAGCTGAAGTGGCTACTGCAGGCGTTGAATTGTTGGCAGTTGACGTTGGGGCGTTGGTGGCTGCTGGAGTTGCGGTGACAATTGAAGTTTGTGGTACTCCAATGTTGAGAAGGAGGAGGGGAGAGAAGGAGAGTAAGTGGAGGAGAAGAAGGGGGAGGGGAAGGAAGTGGAGAGTAAGTGGAGGAGGAGGGGAGAGTAAGTGGAGGAGAAGAAGGGGGAGGGGAAGGAAGTGGAGAGTAAGTGGAGGAAGTGGAGGAAGAGAATTGGATGATGGATCGGAGGGGAAAGAAGTGAAGGAGGTAAACAGCGAATGGGATGTAGAAATAAATATGCATAGAAACATATGATACAAATTGATACATGGAACAACCGTTGAATTTTAGAAGAGGTTGTTTCAGGAAAACAAATACTGGTGCAGTTATTATAATAATGCAAATTAGAAGAAGGACGATAATTGCAAACAAGCTAATAAAGGGAAAGTATTAGTTTTTCTGAATCACATCTTTTGTGTTTATCCATCTTAGTTTTCAAATGTTAAGACTTTCTCCCATTTCTTTGTCAAAATTAGGACCTTTCTTTCCATTTAGGATTCGATGTTTTGCTGGCGAGCAATAGCGAGCCTATACTTTAGGAGGAACCGGCCTTCAGCATGCACATTTTTCTACCGAAAACTGTACAAATTTATCTAGAAGGGGTGTCTTTGGGATGTTTTTTTCATTAAGTTTGATAGAGGTCTAGTGAGCAAACTAAAACAAATAAATGTGTATTTATCTATATATCTATTTGCTCAGGCCCAATCCCCATTTTTGTTTTATTTGTATTTGTATTTGTTTTTTACTGGGGGTGGCCGATTCGAGACAGAGCCTGAATAGGGACAACACAACACCACACAAAAAATCAATGAACACACAAACACAAAAATACAAATTCACACACGACTAGGTCACCCAGGAGAAGACCCAGTAATACCGGTAATAATAAACAATTCATGAGTTAATACGCCCCCTTAACCCATTCTGTCCCGGTGACGTACTTTTCATTATTTTCTGGAAAGCATTACACGATTTTGTTCATCTTAAAAATGACGTCCACCTATTAAAGAGCTACAGGCAATCTAAATGTATCGTTTTAGCTACCATACAGTATATCCTTCCTCAGCTTAATAAAAATGGTCTAAATGTAGCTGAAATCAAATAAAAAAAAAACGTCACCGGTAAGGAAGGGGTTAATATACACGGAGACAAGGAAAACAAAATACAGACGAAGAACATGTAGATACGATAGATAACATTTAGTTTAGAAAGGATGTATGATTGAAAGAAGAGAAAGATGCAACCAGCGATAACGATGATTGGAGTTATGTTTATGTGAGAGGTTATGTGCGTGTATTTATGGTAGTGGGAGGAAAAGCAAGTGAAGTATTGACAACAACAACAAGTAAATATTAAGGGGAGATGGGTCGTTTTCTGGTTCTCCTTCCTCCTCATGTTTATCCCCATTAATGTTCGTATAAGACGTTCGGCTCATTAGTTTGGTGATTTTAAGACCTTTCCCCCCATTTATGTTTTCAATATTAAGACGTTTCGTGTCATTTAGGTGATATATATATATATATATATATATATATATATATATAAACCCGACCAATATATAAACCCTATCCCCTTAAGAACAACATTATAGTGAATATTGGTGGAAGCACAAGAAACATACTGTAGAATAGTAATACAAAAATAGAAAGAACGGACAAGTGATACTTCAACACATTTCAAATTAGGATGTTTCTGATTGGTGAAAGTTCTATGCTTGTAATCCTTTTGACTCGGGTTTGATGTCTGGTATATTCAGGGGTAATATAATTTGGAGATAACAACAGCAACAACAATAACAACAACAACAACTTAAACAACAACAACAACAAGAACAAAATAACATCAACAACAACAACAACAACAACAACAACAAAAATTACCTCAACAAAACAAATAATGAGGCAAGCGGTCATAGGCCTTCCTCCTTCCTCTCTCTCTCTCTCTCTCACTTTAAGGCCGTGTCACACAGAAGTCGAACGTTGGCCGACTGCCGCCCGAAGTCGATGACTTGCATATTTGACCGAATTACCCGAAAGTTACTCGGAGTCGAATATAACCAGACACTGACCCGAATGAATTTCGAATATAACCCGATGGACCTGAATGAAAGTCGATGATGAGTCGATGAATCCCCATACGTAACTCGAAGAAAAGAAAACCCGATGTGGAACGAAGAAGCCTCGATCATGCGTCGAATATAACTCGAATATGCCCCGAAGACGGGAAATAACCAGAATTATTACCGAAGCTCAGCTGAAGCTCAGTCGATCAACAACCGAAATAGAAGAAGTTAGGTCGAACATCAGTCGAATAGGTCGAAGATCATAGTAAGTTAAATAATCGCTTATATTATCTTTCGTTAACCCTTTCTGTATCGGTGACTCATATGTATTTTATTTCAGCAACATTTAGACGATTTTATGAAGCTTAGGATGGATTTATGGTAGCTAAAGGGATTAATTGATATTGTCTGAAGCATTTCAATGGGTAAACGCCCTTCCTGCACTGAATAAAATCGTCTAATAGTTACAATATTTCCCCATCATTTTGTGTATACCGTGGGGAAAAAATAAAATAAAAATATCCATCAAACATAAATCTTCTGTCTCCGAAGCTCGGGAGGGGAGGGTTGAAATATGTTGTTGACTATCTTATTTATTGTTTATCTATGTGCTGGAAGGATATTACAGTATATTTTTCAATTCCATCGCATTAGAAATGATTCAAAGATTACAAAAAGTCCAAATAAGACATAGTTATGTTAATGTATAAGGGGAGTTAGGTAGATGCATTAGAGAGATAGATAGATAGAAAGAGAGTAGCAGAAGGGGAAGTGAGCGATAAACCGAACTATTATGAGACGGACTTAATTGGTTCTGAAAAGACAAGATAGATAGAAAGAGAGTTGCAGAAGGGGAAGTGAGCGATAAACACGAACTATTATGAGACGGACTTAATTGGTTCTGAAAAGACAAAGGAGACATTTGTATTGACTCTTTTTCATGTTATTATGTGTGTGCTAGAAGGATAATATTGTTTTCAATTCCATCGCATTAGAAATGATTTATAGATTACAAAAAGTCCACACAAGACATAGTTATGTTAATGGCACACAGTCTCGACTTCCCAGACGAATCACTTCCACAAGCGATATATGAAGATGAATTGAAGAAGGCAATCGAAAATGGCAAAATAAACAATGGGATTTGCAATTAAAATGTAAAACTTGCGAAATAAACACACCAAAACAGGAACCACACAATATTAAGACAAATAACATATCAAAATCGCTATGTGGAAAAAAACGCTTTGAAGATTTAGCAAAACCATGTTATGAAATAAAAAAAAGATGCACGAAACTCCAAACAAGGAAACATGTAACTGGCCAACAGACAGGGTGAGATACTGGCAGTGAGATACCAGCCTAAAGCTGGTATCACACAAGAGCTTTTATAGTCAACATTCAGTGATCAAACAATTTCTGGCATCATTTCTGGATTATTTTGCACTGGTATCGGAAACTAGACTGGTTATAGATAAATTTAAGTCACCGAAATATTTTAAATGTTAGCCTCATAAGCTGCCAGACCAGTGTTGAGAATAAATGTTGAAGGAAAAAGCGTTTATGTGGTACCAGCTTAAGGAAGTCAATAATTCTGATACACATTGGGTTATATTCGACCCAGGTTCGAGTATTTCGAGTCATCATCGGCAATTCAAAATACAATCGAACACGACCCGAATGGGTTGAATGTAACCAGAATATGACTCGAATATAACTAGATCATGACTCGATAGTTTTTTTACGTTTTTTTTACCCGATTCATCGGCCAAAGTTAACGCATGCATTAACTTTGGCCTGATTCACCAGATGATTCCACTCAAGCCCAGAACATCCCAAGAACGTCCAGAAGATAACCGGAACTCACCCGAAGTGTTACCAGAATCGACCGGAACTGGCTGAAATTTGAATTTTTTCGTCGATTCGGCCGATTTCGGGGGGGTTCGACTTCTGTGTGACACGGCCTTTACTAGATATTCCCCGTGTGTGTTCATCCTCCACTCAGGCGATAGAGCACACCGCCTACTCCCTCACTACTTTTTTTTTTTTTTTTTTTTTGGGTGGGGGGTAAATTCTTAGGTCGATTTTTTCATTTATTTATATTTTGTTTTCGTTTCCTTCCTAGACCTACACCAATCTTTAAAAAAGCAACCCCAGGATCCCCCTTCAAGATATAGTTGTACATTTTTCGGTAGACAAATATCCCGGCCAAAGGCCGGTTCTTCCAAAAAAAAAATTGACACCCAAATGACACGGAAAGTCTTAATATTGACAACGAAATGGAGCTAAAGGTGTTCAAATCGACAAACTAATGGGCCGAAAATGTTGGCTAATCTGAAAACTAAAGGGGCTAATCATGAGGAAGACGGGGGATCAGAAAAACTATCTCTCTCCCCTTAACTTTCTATATTCCATCCATCCTACAAACATCACTTCCCTGGGGGCTTCCTTAGTTAGTTAGTTAAAATAGGACTTCGGGGATTTCAACCCTTCAGGATTATTAAGCCAGCACACTGTAAGTCAGGAATAACGTCAGGACTGGAGCCGCTTTTCGAGAACTCCAGTCTCTGCCGGCTTCCTGTCCTCTTGCTAACACAAAGAGGTTTATCGTGTTATCTTGATCTTGAGTCACGCGAGCGCTGTATTAGGCAATTTTCGATGAACAAGTTTTTCTCGTACTATTTTATTACGTAATAATTTATTTCCCAACACCAAACACCTCCCAATGAAATTAATGAAAGCATGTGCTCCTCCCGGGATTCGAACCTGGGATACCACATACAGAGCCGGAAACTAAAACTAGATGGAACGAGTCGGAAACTAACACTAGATCGAACGAAGATTATATTAGCTACTGTTATTCTTATGGAACTAATTTTGATATGCTGCCAGACTACAATTGCCCGTGAACATTGATGGAAAAAACATTAATCTGACACCGCCATAACAGATAAAGGTGTCTCGTGTCCTCTTGATATATTTCCTGGAAATAATCTTCCCCAACCTCTTGTTTTCCTTTATTCAATATTGTTTGGTTTCTTTATTCTTTCTTCCAGCCCACCCGGAATTTCTAATTTACATTTTATTCGATATATATTCGCATTCTGTACTCTATTTTCTTTCCCACATCCCAACCACCTTTTGTTTTTCACTAAATATTTTTTTAGATAGTTTGGCTATTGCTTTATTCTCCCTAACCTTTGTATCTTTTTCTCAGTGAGGATTTATATGTATTTTTCGATGTGTGTTCACCTCTTTGCGGTATATAAATTGTTGTTCTTGCTATTCTGAATTCACTCACTTTTCCCTCCCGATTTATTAGCTCCATTGTGTGTATTTTTCTGTTCAAAATCTAGTTTTATGGAAATATATAGTTGCTATTATCTTATTTTCAGCTTAACTTCTCGACAACATTGTCACTTTCTTTTGCCAACACTATAGTCCATTCATTATAGGTAGGCCAGAAATCGTGACGTTTAACCTCTGTAATTAAAACAAGAAAAAAAGAAAAAAGAAAATGGGGGCTGTATATTTGCACACCTGTTTTCTGGCGGGCTTTTCTAAAATTATAGAGATATCAGCTCAATTAATGTAGTCCTTTTTTGAGAAATGAGAGGTAGGGGTAGGGATTGCTGGGCTACCTTTAATGAACAGATTATAGGCGTATGTGTGGGTGTTATTAAATGTTAACATTTTATAACGAGTCAAATTGTGTTGTCTTTCATGTTTCTCTCCGTCTTTCTATTTCTCTCTTTTTCCACTTTGTACTTATATTATTTTCTATGAAAATATTTTATTTTATTTCGCCTAACACTTTCTTTCTTATCTTACACTGTATTAACTGTCTTGATGGTGTAATGGTTAGAGCGTGTAAGTTCTCTTTGTGATATGCTAGGCTCGAATCCAGGGAGAATCACATGCTTTCATTAATTTCATGGGGGTTGTTGTTGGTGTTAAGAACGATGTTAAACAAAATCTAAGTTCTGTTCCTATCTTCTGGATCCTCTATTTTCCTTTCCTCATCAATATTTCCCAATTTCTATATCCCTTATCTCCACACGGAACAGACGAGGTCGGTGTGGAAATTCAATAGTTCTCGACAAGATTGAAGGCAAAATGGACCTGATCGAAACCGTGAGTGAAAGAGAGATTCTAATAGATTCATGGATATTTACTTTATTATTTTTTTGTGAAGCCTTCTAGCATATTCTCGGAGATTTCCACTTGAGGGATTTTTTTGGACCCCTTTCTCCCACATGTTTAGCCCCATTGCTTTCGAGATGTTAAGACGTTCGCCCCATTAGATTGGCGATTTAAAGAACTATCATATTATTTCTGTCAATTTTAAGACCTTTCGTGCCGATTTTTTCCTGGTGAGCGATAACGAGCCTGTAATTTAAGAGAAACCGGCCTGTAGCCACGACATTTTTTACCGAAAAATTTACAAATTTATCTTGAAAGTGGTTCTAGAGGGTGTAATTTTAAGCTTGATGGAGGTCTAGGGAACAAACTAAAACCCTTCCCTTAAAGCCTTGTACAATATAATACAATATTAGGTCATTTATGCTGCATATCATATTTGTATTTTTACTAATTTAACTGTTTTTTGGATTTCGCTGATATATTTTATTTACGCTATATAATTTGAAAGGAGTAGTTTTCTAAGGTAAACAGACCCCTTTTTTAACCCTCGTTTAGCGGGGGGTTTTGGGCTATCTTGGGCATATTCAGGCCCTCCTGAATGATAAATCAAGTATCTGCATGAAAAGAAATGTATTCAGCAAAAAACTAGGCGCTAAAAGCTTCAAAATGAGACCAGAACGAGCTACGTAGCACTCGTGGTTCTCATACAGTGGTACCAGTAACATGGGAGTTTAGCGTATAGCGGTATATTTTTCCCAGCTATGCTCACTACTGGCTACACTGCCGGCCTCTCGAGAACACAGGGAGGGTGAGTCAGTGGGCGGCGGTAGGCCCTGGGAGTCGGACGTGTGGCCCGCTGCGCTCCCGGCCATTTGCACTCGATTTAAACCCATTAAATGCCATAATAATGCTCCTAACTTGCTGCAAATTGGCTCCCGGCTATAGCCGGGCGCTGCTCTTTAAGGGTTAATTAACTCTTTGAGAACAATGACTCGTTTTAACAGTATACTTTGGCTATTATTATACGATTATATTCAGCTTAGGAGGAACTTGTGTGAGCTATAGAGTTAAGGGGGGATGGGCATATTCATTTGCTCATATATATACAGGGTGTTTCACAACTGTTGAAACACAACGATCGGGTACAAATCAAGGACCAAAAATGATAGAGTAATGGTGATTACATTTATTGAAAGGTAAAAGAATAAAATTTTAGGATCTGCAACCATTTAGCCTCAAACATGAACCAAAAATGTCAAGAGGAGCCCTAGAGGATATGCTGCAGATGTCCGCCGTTCACTCGAAGGCATTGTTGAATGCGACTTGCAAAGTTGTTGATAACGCGTGCACATTCCTCCTGGGTGAACGCCTAAATCTTCTCAGTGATGGCTGCCTTCAATGCAGCAATGGTGCGAGGATTACCCTGGTAGATGTTTTCCTTGAGGAATCCTCAGATGAAGAAATCTTGGGGGTTCAGGTCAGGCGAGTGAGGTGCCCACTCCACTTCAGCTTTACGGCTGACGAGACGCTCCCCAAACTTTTCACGGAGCCAGGCCATGGTGACATTAGCAGTGTGAGGAGGAGTGCCATCCTGCTGGAACCACTGATCCTCCTCATCAAGGTCCTCACACTCCTCGAGCTCTCACCAGAACTGCTCAAGCATTGGAACGTAACGCTCTTTTGTCACTGTCACTGCGTTACCTCGATCATCTTCGAAGAAGAATGGTACAATGGTGCCATGCTTGGAAATGGCGATCCATGCCGTGGACTTTTTTTAATGCAGAGGGCGTCCAACGACTCTGTGAGGGTTCTCGCTTCCCCTAAACACCCAGTTCTTGGAGTTAACGTGACCATTCAAGAGGAAGTGGGCTTTATTCGAAAACCAGACATCATTCAAAAATTCCTCGTCATCGTCGATCTTCTGCGAAAACCACTGGCACATGGCTACCCTCTTTTCCATATCAGCCTGGGTCAGTTGGTGCTTCATCTGGATCCGGTAGGGATAAAATTTGAGTTCTTTAACCAGAATGCGCCGAACAGAAGATACAGAGATTCCAAGTTCTTGGCACCTGCGTCGCAGAGATTTGCTCAGACTCTGGCCGACTGACTCTTGAACCCTGGTGACATTCTCGGGTGTTCGGATTGTTATCGAAGGCCCAGATGGTGAAGACCCCTTTGCCCTACGATCTTCACAAGTGCCATGAGCTTCAAAGTTCTTGACCAACTTGAAAATCTGACTCCTGTTTAGAAATGTGTTGAAATTGAACTTCCTTCTGTATCTTGCTTGAACAATCTTGAAAGACTTAGTTTCGTAATATGTCTTCACATGAAAGATATTCTGCTCCATCAACCGAGGCATGATTTTTTCAAAATGTTAACTATTTCCCTGCAAGAATCTGGAAAGAGAAAGAGAATAAAGTCAGTAGGGAAGATTTGAGAGGCCGCCGCTTTGTTTCAACAATTGTGAAACACCCTGTATATATATATATATATATATATTATCTTTTTAGTTTCCTCCCTAGACCTCCATCAAGCTTATAAAAACACTCCCCCCATGAACCTCCTTCAAGAATAATTTGTACTGTTTTCGATAAAAACATGTCCTGACCGAAGGCTCGTTCCTCTTCGACACCTAAATGACAGGAACAGTCTTAATATTGACAAACCAATTGGGCTAAAGGTCTTAACCCTTGTCTAGCGGGGCCGGACTTAAGTCGGTCTAGAGAAGAAAGGACTATGTGGCGGGGCCCGCCTTAAGTCGGTAGCAATTTTGAGCACATAATTGGCTCTGACAGAGAGACGAGCGGTGGGAGGAGCGTAGGTTCACTCTGACCGCTTGGCACGGTCCCCGCGCCGCAACTAACCTCCCCTCCTCACTCATCCACACTCGCTACCTCGCTAGACAGGGAATTATGTAAGGAATTTACCATATTTTAGGGATTTTTCTTTTGTGTCGCACGATCGTTGCAAGAGAACCAGTGGTCGTAGAAGGATGGTTCTGGTGTCATTGGAAAGCTCAATTAACGCCCTTTCAGGGATACATAATTGTATTACGTTCTGGCTCTTGTTTATGCATTAAAAAGAGCACGGAAACAAGGTCGTTTAGGGTAAAACTACCCGCTTGGCGGGTAGTAGAAGTTACTGACGGGCCCGCTCTTAGGGCGTTAAAATTGCCAAACTAATGGGCCGAACATCATAAAATCTAAAAACTAATGGGGATAAACATGAGGGAGAAGTGGGACCATACAAACGACCCATCTCCCCTTAAAGGAGGAGCTTTGCACCCCTCGATTGTTATACTCTTTCCTTAGTTATATCTATCTATATACTATCTATAATCTATATACTCAATCCCCACTTTTCCTATTTTTGTTTAGGGGGGGGGGGGGCTGACTCAAGACAAAGCAAGAATAGGGACAACACAAAACACAACAGAAAACAAAATCGACCAAAAAAAAGAGACAGAGATAGGGGCGAGGGAACGCCCCTAAGAATAGGAGCTTTCTTTAGTTGTTTGCTTGAATTTACAGGTTGTAATTTCGTGTTATTTCTGCCATCTCTCCTTCGGTCCTTGGCTAGCAGGTAGTCGGGGTAGCTGATGAGATAGAGATCTAGGCAATCAGGTTTTTCAGAGAGGCTACACGTTCTTCTGTCGCGTCTGGCTGATCTCACACAATTTGCACAAACTTGATGAGAGTCCTTGTGCTGACGTCAGGGGATGCATGTCCTTTGGGCGTCTCTTGTATATATGGCTTTCTTGGAGTTTTTGCACGGAATCTTGGATTGTCTGCGTCCCTTGTATGTCCTCTTTTACTGTTTCTTGTAGGCACTCTTGCTGTTTCATTGTATATCTTCTTCTTCTTGACTGCATACGTCAGAGGCTGCATGTCCTCCAGGCGGTTCTGTTTCTAGTATATGTAGGTAGACCTAAAAGTAGCCAATCAGGAAGCTCATGCATAGAGCAAGGAGTTTTTTGGTTCATATAAATATCTCAGATATGTTCCTTTCCATTTAGTCTCTCTGAAGATGGGTTCTGCATAGCCCGAAACGTAAGATAAATAAACAATTCAAGCTCTTTCCTGTGTTTTCCTTCCACCTAAATCATACTTATTATGTTCTTGGCAGTGTGTGTATTTGTATGAGTATATGTGTGAGTGTGTGTGTGTGCTTGCATGACTGTACGTGTGTATGTGAGTATTTGAGTCGGCAGTGGACCATGTAGTGATGAAGGAGCCGTGTGTGTGTGTGTGTATGTGTGTGTTTGAGTCAGCAGTGGACCATGTAGTGATGAAGGAGCAGTGTGTGTGTGTATGTGTGCATGAATGTACAGTATGTGGGTATGTGAGTGTTTGAGTCAGCATTGGACCATGTAGTGATGAAAGAGTTGTGTGTCTCTGTCTGTCACCATCAGTCACTCTCTCACTACCCTTCATATACGAATATATTGTGTGTGTGTGTGTGTTGTGTTTGTGTGAGGAGGAGGAGAAGGAGGGCAAGAAAGTGTGTGTGTGTGTGTGTGTGTATCTGTGTGTATACTACTTCCCTCTTCGTTATATATATTACCCAACTCTATGACTATTATCTTGGGTATAGCTTAATTTCCGCCCTTTCTCTCTCTTTTCCGCTCTCTTTCCCGACTCAATTTTCCCCTCCCTCTCCCCCATTTTACCTTTCGCCTCTCCTCCTCCTCCTTCCCATCCCCCTCTCTCTCTCCTCCCTTTAATTACTTCTCTCTCCTTCTCCTCTCCCCCCCCCCCTCGCCTCCCTTTACTTCTATCCGTGCACTTCCCCTCCACAAGGTAATTTAGCAGAATCATGTCTTCTGACCAAAACCCTTCCTTCCTTTAACACGAAACCTCTTGTTCGTCTTATACATTTTATCTCGATTTTTTGCCTGGTTTACTTTCTTACTCAACTTTCCGGCCATAAATTGTTATTAAACCTTATCAGATACGATAACTTAATTATGTTCTGTGTGTGTGTGTTTTTTGTATTTTATGGCAGTTATTAGACAATTATATTGCGATAAGGAAGGGTATATGGAATTCAGATGGTTAATTGATATAGTATTTACCTTTTTAATTCCAACAGATCCTTCCCAAGCTGTATAAAATATGTCTAATTATAGCCATAAAACACTGTCAAAACGCAGCATAACCCGCACAGGGTTAAGTATTTACCTTAGATATTTTTATCAACATTCCACCTGCCTACCCACCTTAATATCTACCTAAATATCTCCCCATTCAATGTGTTCCTCTCCTACCTCTCTGTCTCTTCCATCTCTCCCTCTGTCCTATTCCTTTATTCCCCCCACCTCCCCTTGTCCGCAGCCGGTAGCCCAAACAATATATCTGGCGGAGGATCCAAATGAAAAACTGGCCTCGGTAGGGAAAATTATATAATATTATATATATATTATATATATATATATATATATATATATATATATATATATATATATATATATACCGTTATATATATATATATATATATATATATATATATATATACAGTATATATATATATATATATATATAATGTTATACTATGTAGACTGATTATGTTTTCTATGTGGATGACGGAGACAAAAGGCAAAACTGCCTGTGACTAGTGCCTCCCCCAGTGTTAAAAGAGTGACAGGGCCAAAATAAATAAACGTTCTAGCCAAAATGTCTGGACACAAGGAGCTTGAAACAATTTAAGTCATAGGATGAGGGAAAGATGGATTCAGGGAGAGAGTTCCAGAGCTCAGCTGTTGAATAGAAGAAAGAATGGGAGTAACGTTTCACTCTTGAGTTGGAGAGTTGTACAGAGTAAGGGTGGGATTATGTTGCAAGACGGGTACTACGTACCCTACGTAGAGGAGGTGGTATACACTGAGCGAGCTCTAGTAACACTGATTATTGTAGTAGTGCTAGAATAGCGAGAGAGATGCAACATTGTGGCGAAGAGAGAGTTTGCAGAGAGTTGGTGAGTGGACGGGAGTTAATCATACAAAATGGTTTGCTTACTACTTTGTCTAGGATTGCGGTGTGAGAGGATCCTCCCCACACATGGTAATAATTCTCAATACAAGGATGCATTGCACCTCTGTACAGAGCAAGAAGCTTAGCAGGGGTAAAGAAACCCTGTGAGGCGGTTGAACACACCTAGCTTCCGGGAGGCTGCCTTAGCAAGACTTGTAATATGGTCATTCCAAGAGAGAGCCGAAGATAAAGAGACACCAAGAATACTGAGAGAAGATGAAGGGTTGATTTTTGTATTGTTGAAAAATAAGGGATAGTCCTCTTGGGAGTTCATGGCGGATAGATAGATGGAGAAATTGGGTTTTGGAAGCATTAACCCTCTCACCACGGAAGACCTCTAACAAGGTAACAAGGTTTTCTCTTCCCCAATTGGAAATGGTAGTTAGATCAGAAGATAAGTGTGATGTATTGCTTCATTATGTTTGCTTTTGAGGGATTGCTTGCTGGGGCATTCTGGGAACCTAATCCTAATTGAATACTGTAAGGTAGAGTCGTCTGCATATGAATGGATAGGACTGGAAGTACAGTTGAGAAGATCATTTATGAAAATTAGAAAGAGAATAGGAGATAGGACAGATCCCTGAGGAACACCGGAGTTGATAGGATGAGAAAGTGAATGATGGCCGTTCACAACCGCAGCTATGGAATGGCCGGAGAGGAAATTAGAGACAAAGGCACAGATGGAGGGATAGAAACCAAAGGAGGGCAGTTTGATAATTAGAAATTTGTGCCAGACTCTATCGAAGGCCTTCGATATGTCTAGCGCAATATAAACGGTCTCAGCGAAGTTCCGAGAGGAGGATGACCAAGAGATCGTAAGATATGAAAGAAGATCACCAGTAGAGCGGCCCTTAAGGAAGCCATACTGGCAATATGAGAGTAGATCATGAGAAGATAAATGCTTAAGAAATTTGGAAGTAAGAATGAGATGAGAGCAATTGGACGATAGTTGGAGGATTGCGAGTGGTCACCCTTCTTTGGGACAGGTTGAATGAGAGCAAACTTCCAGCAAGAACGGAAGACGTTAGAGGATAGACAGAGAGACAAAGAGTTTGCCTAGGCAGGGAGTCAGAACGAAAACACAGTTTTTGAGTACAACAGGAGGAACACCATCCGGACCGTATGCCTTCTTAGTATCAAGCCCAGAGAGGGTAGAAAGTACATCTTTAGAAGAGATTAGGATATTAGGCATAAGTAGGAGATAGGGGGGTGGAGATGGAGAAATAGCACCGGAATCATCCAAGGTTGAGTTTCTAGCGAAAGTTTGAGCGAAGAGTTCAGCTTTGTCAGAGGAAGAAGTGATGGTTGTGATATCAGAGTGGAAAAGGGGAGGGAAAGCTTAGGAAGAAAAATTGTTGGAGAGGTTTTTGGCTAGATGCCAGAAAGCTTAGTAAGAGCTAGAGTTGGATAGTTCAGTGCATTTATTATTGATGAAAGAGTGCTTGGCAAGTCGAAGAACAGATTTGGCTTGATTCCGGGCAGAAACATAGGAAGAATGAGATTCTTGAGTTTTAAGGTGTCGGTACCGTTTGAATGCTTCCTCCTTATTGCGGACAGCAGTAGAACAAGCGTGAGTAAACCAAGATTTGTTTGCATTAGTCTGAGAGAAAGGAGATGGAATGTATGCCTCCATGTCTGAGAGGATTACCTTGGTAATGCGTTCAGCACTCTCCGTGGGTCCCCGGCCACTGAAGCAAAAATCATTCCATGGAAAATCAAAGAAGTACTGCTGGAGAGCCTCCCAGTCGGCAGCGTCAAAGTATCACAAGCGCCGCCGGTTGGGAGGATCGGGTGGCCGTACTGAAGAGATAGGACAGGTGACAGAGATAAGTTTATGGTCGGAGGAGCCCAAAGGAGAGGAAAGATCGACAGTATAAGAAGAAGGGTTAGAAGTTAGAAACAAGTCAAGAATGTTGGGCGATCTACTAATTGATCCGGGATACAGGTGGGTTGCTGAACTAACTGCTTTAGGTCATTTAGGATAGAAAAGACGTAGGCTTGTTCACTAGGTTGGTCAGTAGTGTGAGAAGAGAGCCATTGGCGGTGGTGAACGTTGAAATCTCCTAAGATGGAGATTTCTGAGAAAGGAGAAATGGATAGAATGTGTTCCACTTTAGAGTTTAGATAGTCATAGAATTTGGGAAAGTCGGTAGAGTTCGGGAATATATAGACATCACAGAAATATTTAGAATATATATATGAGAATGATAGGATAGTTTGAGCCATAAAGTTGAGAATGTAGAGGAGTCGAAATTGGGAACACGATAGCAAGTGAGTTTGTTGTGCAAGTATGCACAGCATACGCCTTTGGCTTTGAAACTATGATAGAGAAAGTAGGAGGATACAGAGAAGGGGCTGCTGGCAGTTGCTTCAGACACCTGCATTTCAGTGAAGAAAAGAAGATCAGGTTTGTAGGAGGAGAGATGGTGTTGAACAGAGGGTAAATTAGAGGAAAGGCCGCAAATGTTGCAAAAGTTAATAGTAAGAGTAACAGGCCGAGGTAAATGTAAATTAGATAATCCAGTATTTGTGTTTGTGAGTTTTTGCGTGTATTTTTATGGAATTGGTAGTATATAAATCTATTGATTGACAAATGTTATCATGCTAGTGAGTTAATTGCTCAATAGGTAGCGTTCTGAGAGTGAGGGTTTGAGTCTAGGGGGTGAGACAGTGAAGCACGAGGCAGCTCCAGAGATGGGGCTTCTTCGAGCCATGAGTGGGCAACCAAGCGCCGTGCATCTTGCGAAAGCAAGATAGGAAAAGCTGGTTGCATATCTAAGTGCTTCACATGTCTCACTCTCTAGACTGGAACGAGAACTCACTGGCTTCACCGTTGAATGTACAAGCTCTCAGCCTATGCCCGAGAGTGAGTAAGTTGGAATATATATATATATATATATATATATATATATATATATATATATATATATACTGTATATATATACTCTATATATATATATATATATATATATATATATATATACCTGATTTGATCGAAACATCAATCTAAATGGATATATTTACATAGCAAATTCGCAAGAGCTCACGCACATATTTTGTCAGCATCTGTAAATAGTGTCCATGCATGTTTGTGTGTGTAAAGAATATATAAAGAAGAGCGAGAGCAAAAGAGCAAATATGTACAGAACAATGGAGGGGACTTGCAGACTGTTATCCATTATATAATATGTTTGTATTCATTAAGGGGAGATGGTCTATTTTTATGGCCCCCTTTCTCCCTCATGATCAGCCCCATTAGTTTTCAGATTATAAGACGTTCGGCCCATTAGTTTGGAGATTTTATGACCTTTTGACAAATTTCTCTGTCTATATTAAGACTTTGTGTGTCATTTAGGTTTCGATTTTTTCCTGGCGAGTGATAGCGAGCCTGAAATTTATGACAAGCCAGCCTTCGGCCGGAATATTTTTCTATCGAAAGATGTACAAATTTAGCTTGAAGGCGATGCTTTGACGGAAGTTTTTTAAGCTTGATGGAGGTCTAGGGAGGAAACGAAAACAAATAAAAAATAAATACAAGACAAACATAAATGAGCAAATAAATACACCCATCCCCCCTTAATTGCTATATATTGGTGGCTTGTGTATATCTCATTAATTGTTAGTACATCGTGCTGTGTTGGTCTAATATTCTTGGATTTAACCCTTTATGTACCAGCGACGTATGTTTTGTTTTATTCTGGCTATATTAACACAATTTTATGTAGCTTAACGCTCAAAGAGCGGGTGGTGGAGTATATTTCACTGTGCCGCTCAGCGTTTTTTTTTTTACCATAAATGGGGTTGTTTCCGTGCTCTTTTTCATGCATAAACAAGACCCAGAGCGTAATACAAGTATGTATCTCTGAAAGTTCGTAAATTAAGCTTTCCAATGACACCCGAACCATCCTTCTACGATCACTGGTTGTCTTGCAACGATCGTGCAACCGAAGGGCAAAATCACTAAAATACGGTAATTTCTTTATATAATTATGTATGTAGCGAGGGAGTGAGGGTGGATGTAAGTGGAGTACATCTCAATTGGTCCACGGCAGCCGTGGCGAGCGGCCATGAGGTAACCCATGCTCCTCCCGTCACTCGTCTCTCTCTCAGAGCCAATATTGCGCCAAAATTGCACTCGGACTTAAGTCGGGCCCCGCCACATAGTCCAAATTTTTCGATACGGACTTAAGTCGGGCCCCGATAGACAAGGGTTAAGAAGGATCTGTGGTACTGAAAACGGTGAATAGAAATAGTTCGAAGCCTGTTAATTGCTGGAGGCCCATCTTAAAATTAATAAAATTGTCTAACAGTAGCCAACATGCAATAAAAAGGACGGCACTAGTACTGAAGGGGTTAAAACCAGTTTAGGCATATTGTTTTTGTTATTCCTATAAGCAAACACACACACACGCACACAGAGTTTGCTCATTATGTTTAATTATATACATATAATTTGAGCCAGTTATACATTTGTACTAAAACTTAATTCACTTTTGTAATATATAGTTTTAACAGCCTACCACCTTAGTCAACGTTTGAAACATTTATAATAACTCACCTCTATAAACAAATAATTGGAGTACCAGCTTAATGAACGTTTAAAACATTAATAAGAACATAATTATATAAATACCATAACAAAATAGTTAGAGAGTTAAGTGAACATTTAAAACAGTAATAAGTACTTATATTCATAACAAAATAGTTTGAGTACTAGCTTAAATGAACATTAAACATATTTGTATTAACACATCTGCATAGCCAAATCATTTTAGTACCAGCTTAGTAAATGTTAAACACATTTATAATAACACATCTTCATAACATAATTGAAAATGGTCTCTTCGTTGCAAAATCATGACAAAACATTAATAAAGTTAGACAAATCGTGTTTGTGCTCCGGACATTTTCCAGACTGCCGATCCAATTTATTTTGTTTTATAAACGTTGATTTTTCCATAGCTGGTTTTTCATTGCTCTTCTTTTATGCAGACAGCAGTCAATTATTCTTCTGCTTCTCTTTTTTCTCTTCATTTTCCATTAATTTATGTTATATTCTTATGTATGTGCCCACTATTTTATTACCCTTCTTTTGTTCGTACTGTAAGTTATCCATGTCTTTTCTACATATGTTATGTAAAATATATCTATATATTATTCTTTGTGTGTGTACACATCAATAATTCCAACAGTCTAATGAATATATTTATCAATTCACCAAATTGCCGTAACACTGAAATCGTATAACATCTGAGGTGAAGCCATTGATTTCGGGTGCTGATGAGTGATCGGTGCTTCTGAATGCTTGTGTGCTTGCTTTTTGTGGGCAAACTGTTATATTATGTGTTCTTCTCCTGCCACTTCATTTACCTTAAAGATACTCAACACGGCTTTCGTAAAAAACGTTCCTGTTTAACAAACCTCTTAGACTTCTTCCACGATATCCTCAACCTCTACGATGAGAGTAAAGCTGTAGATATTATATACCTTGATTTTCAAAAGGCCTTTGACAAAGTTCCCCACAAACGTTTACTTCTAAAACTAAAAGCGCATGGAATACAAGACGGTGTGTTGAAATGGATAGAAAATTGACTCAGCGACAGAAAGCAAAGAGTAGTCATAAACGGTAAGGCATCTAAATGGACCAATGTAAGTAGCGGGGTACCCCAGGGATCGGTACTCGGACCAATTCTCTTTCTAATTTACATCAACGACATAGATGAGGGTCTCACCTGTACAATCTCAAAATTTGCTGACGATACAAAAATTGCAAATAGCGTACTCTCAAAAGATCAAGTTGACGGTATGCAACACAATCTAGATAAATTGTCACATTGGGCCCAAATTTGGCAAATGAGTTTCAATGCGGATAAATGTAAAGTACTACATATCGGATACCTAAATGAGAAAGCAAACTATTCGATGAATGGCACTCAGCTTAAGAATGTAAACAGAGAAACCGATCTGGGAGTAACAATATCGAGTAACCTAAAACTGAGTCAACAATGTTCAGAAGTTGTTAAGAAGGCAAACAAAATAATTGGCTTTATAGGCAGATCATTTGAGCATAAATCCAAAGACGTAATCCTAACCCTTTACAATTCCTTAGTCCGCCCTCTTCTGGAATACTGTGTTCAATCCTGGTGCCCTTATTACCAAAAAGACATAAACAAGCTAGAACGAGTTCAACGTAGAGTTACCAAAATGATACCTAGCCTAAAGAACAAACCATACGAAGAGCGTCTTAGAGAATTAAATCTATTTCCTTTAACCCAGCGCAGATTAAGAGGTGACTTAATTCAAGTGTTCAAAATCATCAAAGGCATCGACAATATGAACTGTAGTAAGTACTTCACTATCGACCAATCTAATTACACGCGGGGAAACGGTTGCAAAATTATTGGTAAATCTTTTAACTCGCACGAATCTAAGAATTTCTTCTTCAATCGAGTTGTCAACTTGTGGAATGGGCTTCCCCGAGACGTTATAGACTGCAGCACCGTTGATTCATTTAAATTCCGCCTAGACAAATATCTCGCATCAAACCCGCGACTGACTGCGTTTGTAAATGAATAACTTTATTTTATCCTCCCCTCAGTTACTAACCCATATGTCCCCTACTAACTTCCTAGTCCTGCCACGTTAGTGGCAGGGCAGTAGTTCCCTTTCCAATGTTCCCTTACCCACTCTAAACCACTGTTTGGACACTTGATCCTCAGTGTTTTGGAGGACAAGCAGCCTAGAAGGGTCACTAAATCTGTTGTTGCTTGATTTCCTTTGTACTCCTTTGTACCTTTTTCATGTCTCTTGCTGATCCTCCCTACCCCATGTGGGAGTTAGGGCTACCTACTGACTGACCAACATCGTATTGTTCTCAACCTTCCTTGTACTTTATATTCTTATATATGTTTTTTTCCTTTCAGGTGATTTTCCTTTCCACTTCTATTTTCCAGTCGCGCTCTCTCTCTCTCTCTCTCTCTCTCTCTCTCTCTATCTATCTATCTCTCTCTCTCTCTCTCTCTCTCTCTCTCTCTCTCTCTCTCTCTCTCTCTCTCTCTCTCTCTCTCTCTCTCTCTCTCTCTCTCTCTCTCTCTCTCTCTCTCTCTCTCTCTCTCTCCAACTCAATTAGTTCACTTTTGCCATCCTACTAGCCAGAAAGAAAGGGTGAATGAAAGTGAGTGAGTGAGTGTGTGTGTGTGTGTGTGTGTGTGTGTGTGTGTGTGTGTGTGTGTGTGTGTGTGTGTGTGAAGGGGATAGAGAGAAAGAAAGGGGGGGGGGGTATGGACAGGCAAAGGGGGGAGAAAGGCAGCCAATCACAAAGCCACTCTCTCGTCCGATCCTCATTGCATATTGATGCATTTTTTTCTTGATTTCGTTTTCTCGGCCAGCTTTCCAGATATTTAGATTCTACAGTATATGCATTTGTTAAGACAACTGAAAAGTGGTATTTCAGTGATCTTTCAGTGTATTTGTTCTGAAATAATATTATCTTACCTTTATTCACAAGCTACAATGCGGGTCTCCACATGCACCTCATCCGACAGTCAATGTTCAATGTTCATGCTGTGCTAACTCTTTCAAGCGATACCGCTTAGTATTTATGCACAAAATACTCCTAATCTAATAGGTAGCTCTCCAAAATTATTCATCTGCCAATAAACTCACTCAAAGACAAATACAGGGGTAAAAAAAAAAAAAAATTAAAGGTTTCTAAACTTCCCTGATGGTCACAAAGGTGTTTAAGTATCACAGGGAGACGCAGGTACGTCTTCCCGTACACAAAAGGGTTAAGGTTTTACTTTGGTTGGTTAAAGTACAAACAGGAGGTTAGACAGGGATTAATTAACACGTGAGATGTCAAGCAGTAGGAAGCCGAATGGGTATGATATTGGTATGGTATGGTAATGTATGGTATGAGTATTGGATTTACAGTCAGATAATGGTATAATTTATCTCTCCTCTCTTCCTCCAGCGTTGCTCTATTTTATATAACCTACTTGTACATCTAATTAGTTAAACTTCAGACAATCGTATTATCCCGGGAACTGCGGGGAGACTCTTAACCCGGGAACTGCCGGGAGACTCTTAAGAGTTCCCCCGGCGGACTGCGGGGAGACTCTTATGAGTGAGTGGAAAAAAAAATCAACTTTTGACATCAAAAAAAAAAAAAAAAAAAAAAATGGCCCCTGGGCCATGCAAAATCTCAGTCCTCTACCTCCCCTCCTTCCCCACTTTCCTCCTCTCCTTCAGTTATCACCTATTTTCCCTGTTATTCCCTTATTCTGAGGTATATTTTCGTGCTAACATTAGCGAGTTGCAAGCAGGGTGTTGTCATCACTGATGGCAAGCGAGTGCAAGAGAGAGAGAGAGAGAGTATCGATCGACTGTGTCTCAGTGGCCTTGGGGGAAATTGGCGGGAAAGCAGGTTGCCTCACCCATACATTATACAACTCGCGGGCTATATCTCCGATTTTGACCATCCAAACGCTGTTTTCACTCGTTATATTGTTGTTTCAGGTTAATACCTTTATAATCAACCCATAATAGGCGCATATGGATAAGTATTAATGCTATTAATGGCACAATGAATATTTTAGTGACGGAAACACCTCAAATACGTCAGCACAGGGGGACGTTTCCAATTACCCCCATGCGCACTTCAGAGGTTAAGAGTTCCCCCGGCGGACTGCGGGGAGACTCTTAAGAGTCAGAGAAAAAAAAAATCAACTTTTGACATCGAAAAAAAATATATATATTTTATTTTTTTATTTTTTTATTTTTTTTTGGCCCCTGGGCCATGCAAAATCTCAGTCCTCTACCTCCCCTCCTTCCCCACTTTCCTCCTCCTTCAGTTATCACCTATTTTCCCTGTTATTCCCTTATTCTGAGGTATATTTTCGTGCTAACATTAGAAATCCGGTTGCAGGGTGTGGTCATCACTGATAGCAAGCGAATGCAAGAGAGAGAGAGAGAGTATCGATCGACTGTGTCTCAGTGGCCTTGGGGGAAATTGGCGGGAAAGCAGCTTGCCTCACCCATACATTATACAACTCGCGGGCTATATCTCCGATTTTGACCATCCAAACGCTGTTTTCACTCGTTTTATTGTTGTTTCAGGTTAATACCTTTATAATCAACCCATAATAGGCACATATGGATAAGTATTAATGCTATTAATGGTACAATGAATATTTTATTGACGGAAACACCTCAAATACATGTGCACAGGGAGAGGTGTCTAATTACCCCCATGCGCACTTCAGAGGTTAACTATGTCTCCTTCTCTCTCCCCACAGGGTCTGTGTTGATAGAGAGCTTCCCTCCGTGTACTACCTGTCCGTACTTCCTGCCATCCACCACCCAAGTCAACACACCCGTTGGCATCCCAGCCAACCTTACCTGTGGCGTCAGAATGTTGGCAGACAGAAAAGTTAGTGATTTACTTTTAATGTACGGTTTTCAGTTTCTTCCCTAGAGTTCCAGCAAGCTTAAAATTACACCCCCTAGACCCCCTTTCAAGATTAATATGTACATTTTTCGGTAGAAAAATTTCTTGGCCGAAGGCTGGTTCCTCTTATATTACAGGCTCGCTATCGCTCGCCAGGAAGAAATCGAGGCCTAAATGGCAAAAAGTCTTAAAATTAATAGTAATGTAACCCTTAATGTAATTCTTTTTACTACCATAATTATATCCTTCCTAAGCTTCATAAAATCGTGTAAATGTTGCCTGTACTATCCTTGCTACCCACCACCACCACCACCACCACCACCACCCAGGTCAACAATTGTGTAAATGTTGCCTGTACTATCCTTGCTACCCACCACCACCACCACCACCCAGGTCAACAATCGTGTAAATGTTGCCTGTACTATCCTTGCTACCCACCACCAACACCACCACCACCACCACCACCACCACCCAGGTCAACAATCGTGTAAATGTTGCCTGTACTATCCTTGCTACCCACCACCACCACCACCACCACCACCACCACCACCACCACCCAGGTCAACAATCGTGTAAATGTTGCCTGTACTATCCTTGCTACCCACCACCACCACCACCACCACCCAGGTCAACAATTGTGTAAATGTTGCCTGTACTATCCTTGCTACCCACCACCACCACCACCACCACCACCACCCAGGTCAACAATCGTGTAAATGTTGCCTGTACTATCCTTGCTACCCACCACCACCACCACCAGCACCCAGGTCAACAATCGTGTAAATGTTGCCTGTATTATCCTTGCTACCCACCACCACCACCACCACCACCACCCAGGTCAACAATCGTGTAAATGTTGCCTGTACTATCCTTGCTACCCACCACCACCACCACCCAGGTTAACACACCCGTCGGCATCTTTACCTGTGGCGTCAGAATGTTGGCAGGCAGAATAGTTAGTACTACCACAGATCCTTCTTAAGCTGCACAAAATCCTCTTTATATATCTAGAATAACAATAAAAATACGCCGCCGATACAGCAGAGGTTAATGTACGGTTGGCTAAATTAACCTGTTCAGTACCGGTTTTGTCCTTTTCATTCTATTCTGGCAACTATTATACGATTGTATTCAGCTTAGGAAGGATGTTTACCCATGAAAGCACTACGAACTATATCAATTAATTCTTTTAGCTGCCACATAACGTAAACAACATCACGTAAACAACCCTATTTAGGGTAAAAACACCCCGCTGGGCGGTACATATAAATTACCGCCTAGGCCGCTCGTATGGTGTTAAATGAGACAAATATATAAAATAAGATTTCTAGTCCATTATGATTATAATATTTATAACTAAAATTAAAAATAATTATTAAGGTACTCATTTACAACTATGTACCAACCAAATCACCTAAGATACTTCCATGGTGAAATTAGATGTCAAACAACTAAGACATATCAATAGCCCATCGTTGTAACTGACCATGAAAGAATCCAGTGGGTTATTTTCCCAGAAAGGGCTGGGCCGGCCAACAGCATTAAGCTCCACTCTGTCAGAGAACAGCGCAAATGATGATTCACTGATAGGAGACTAACACAATTTCATGTCAGTTCATTCACCTGAGATCTATGCTTCTACTGCCAAGATACCAAATATGATGGAAAGCATGCTAGGGCAGGTTCAAAGCCAGAACCGGTTCACAACTGCAGAAGTGAATACATTGGAAAATCAATCAAGAAGATAATGGAGGCCAGTGGCAATGAAGTGTGGAAACTGAATATGGCTGACATCTTGGCAGAGGAGGACTTTCTCTTCAGGGACATCATGTACCATAAAAGCTGCCACACAACGCACTGGCAGCATTATGTACAACAGCCTGAAAAATCTAGTACAAGGGAGAAGCACCCCTTCAATGATGAAAACACGGTGGAATTAATTTCAGCTGAAATTTAGTTAATCGCTGAGCTACAAGAGCGCCTGGATCAAGGAGACATCATCACACTGAATGATGTGGCCACATTATACAGTAATTTGATGGATGATAATGGAGTTCACAACAGCCAGATAACTCGTCAGATACTCTTGGAGAAAATCCAGCAAAACATCATAGATTTCGTAATCACTGATGCAAGAGGGAAGAAGCCAGCAATCATCCATTCCAAGAAAGCTGGTCGGTCTGTCATGGTTCAGGCATTCCAGTTGAGAGACATAAAAGGAGACATGAACACAATTTTCTGGTGCTCAAAATTCATCCGACAGGCTGTCCTACGTTTAAGGAGAGAGGATCCAGGGTCCTTTGATGGTTCACTGGTCGGATGCAGTGAAATGGATGTATCGGCTGAATTGATAACCCTGACTAGGTGGATCTTGCAAGGAGCAAAACCGGCAACATCTGTGACACGTAAACAACAGCTGCACAACTCGTGTCTGATTCCGTTTCATACAGGCCTGCAAGACAGAAAGACAAGTAACATTGACCCCTGTATCATCAGAATCCACGTTCCACAACATGTTCGAAAGTCCATATGCTGTTGGACTCTCTCTATACATGTACCACAACTTCAGAAGTCAGACGACGGTATCAATGCTGAGCCAATGTGGGGCTGGGGTCTCGTATGACCGGGTTACAAAAATATGTAACACCATTGCCAATGCCATCTCTAAAATTATCAGACAGTATGCCGTGTATGTGCCACCAGGCCTTCTACGGAACAAAAGAATCCGTGCCTCCATGGACAACATCGACAAGAAAGTTGAAACACCAGATGGAAAAGGCAGTTTCCATGGAATGGCCCTTGGAGTGCACCAGCTCTCCGGTTAGGGTGAAACAGTTTTGGGTGCAGTGGAGATCAAGAGTCAGAGCCCAATGTCTGAGGGGCTACAAGATGTACCACCAACTGTAACCAAGATGGTTGCATGTACGATCGAGGGAAATCCAAAGCCCAGAACAAGTCCACACTACCCCAACTACAAGATGGGAGTGTATGATAATGAGTACAGTGCCTTACAGACCAATGACATTGGGTGGCTGGTGGCACGTTTCTGCAATAGAGACAGTGGTCAACAGGTTGGCTCAGAAGCACACTCATCACAGAGTCAGGAACCAGAAGAAACAACAACTGAGAAGGTGGAGGAAGAACAGTGTGCACCTGTTTGGTCTGCACATTTCTCGCAAGCAACGACACCAAGGATTCACTCAATCTGTACCTAGCTGAGCAACTCATAGGTACTAGCACTACTGCAAAGATGATGACTGCGACGCACCAGAGTGTGATGATAAACTTTGAATGCCCAGTCACTACTGGGCACACAAGAGGAGGCAGACACTCTAATGATTCTACATGCTGCAGAAGGTGCAAGATCAGGACTTGTAGTACCGGTACATATATATTCACAAGATGTTATGCTGAAACTTATCTATGAGGAACTTGGCCAGGAGAAAGCATTTGCTTTAATCAACTGGCATTCACTAACTGGATGCGATAATACAGGTCACATACAAGGAAAGGGTAAAAAGGGAAGCTCCATAGCATTCCTTGCTGCAAATCCAGCAGTGGTTGCTGCAATCGCTGATCTAGGAGTGGGTGCAGAACCATCTGCTGAATTAGTCAGGGGTTGTGAAGAATTCCTCTGTGCACAATTCTGCCCCAAGCATCTGCACATCACACAGGCAACTGCTCTCAGATGGCACCTCTTCAAGCTGCTGAAACCTGACCAGGGAATGGACAAACTACCACCTACCCATGGTGCATGGCTGGAGCACATCCGGCACACACACCTACAAACATTTGGTCTCAGAACCTTGTCCTACATCCAACCACACCCGACCTATTGACACTTGGGTGGCAGAAAGAGGGTGACATGCTGCTGCCAGTGCTGAGCAAGGAACCACCAGCACCAGCTGCAGCTCTGCAGCTTGTTAGATGCAACTGTGGTTCCATCAGGATTCAGTCAAGCAGCAAGACATGTTCACGCAGATGTTCCAGCAAATCTATCAATCTGGTCTGTACAGAACTGTGCAACTGTGAAGGAGATGAGGACAAGTGCCAGAACACACAACAACCTGCCTCTGAAGAGGGCTCTGAAGAAGAGTTAAGGGTATGTGCCTTGGAGTTCGGAAAGTAATTCCAAGTACATACTCACACTTAAGTACATGCTCGACGCTCATAAACTTTAAGGGTGGATCATACTGTATTAAATGCACTGGACTTAAAAACAGATTCTTAATTGTGAGAAGGGTCCATGACACCATTGCACAGACACATATTGAAACTTTCAGACGTGTATGAGTACATAAGAACAATTTTATAGACTCTCACAATAGAGCTTTTTGGAGGTGAAAAATATTTAAATTTTTTAAAGTCGCAAATGCCTTAAATTGCATATTGACCAACACTATTCACTCATACTGACTTGTTTTCATATTAAAACATTACAGCATTGCAGGATTGGTCATACTGATAATTTTGAGGGGTCATATGCATGGGTTTGTAAAATAAATAATTTTACGGTAGGGTTTTTCTTGTAATTTTCACGTCTCTTTAGATTTTATAGTGGAAATGATACTAGGACCAAAAAGAAAAAATGGCAACACCATTTTTCCTGCTCTATTATGCATTTGGAGGAAATTGAGCCATGTTGCCAAGATTCTATACAAAAAAGATGTTTCCTTACATTAACTGATGGACTAGGACTTCCTAACACCAGAGTAAGTCAACATGGTGGTGATAAGTTAGAGTATCAGCCCCTGATTGGCTGATAGCCTCAAGAACTCCGCTCTCTCGTCAGGCAGTCTACTCTCTCGCTTAGCGATTTTTCTCATACCTTTTTATTTTGTCTGTGTTCACTTTATAATATTTACGTTAATAGTGTATTTTATGTGACATATTGTATACCACGGTGCTCGGATATCACTCTAGATCATGATTCAATTGTTGAAATTGCTTGTAATTAAAGTATTTAAAAATTATGTATGAAATAATGAAGATATCTTGATTTACTACTCATACTCTTATCCATTAGCCAATCAACAAACAGCCTCTATACAAAATTAGCTGCTTCTCAAGTCCGGCAGTCCTGTTCAGAGAAAAATAAGTAACTGAATGAAATGTCAATTTAATTATAAAAGCGTTGTTTAATTTAGATACCACTATTATAAATATATCATTAGCATACAAAAGCAGGTAAATCATATACTATTTATTTTTTGCAACCAGTATTTACCATTTTGTGATGGATTTATTTCACAACACAATATTTGTTATTGCTCTCTTATTTTAAATATACGATATAGTAGTGAGCTAAAATATATAAGAGATTATTATAATATATATGAAGAATATATGAGATTAAAACCGCTTGTCATAAGAATCTATTAACTGCAGGACAAATCGACAAATAATTTAGAAACTGACACACTTCTGAAATGAAATTAATATAGAAAAGGTGGGTGAAGGTGAAAGAAGGGGAAGCTTTTGGTTAAGTAGGAGAGACAGTGGTAATAGTTAGAGTATTAGGGTGTCGGAGCTTGACCCAACGTGCGTGAGTTGAGTATTGGGTTGAATCAGTCTGGCTTGCCAAGAAGGGGGCTGGGGCTGCAAGATGAAGGTGGGAGATGGTGGTGGTGAAGAAGCCGATGGAGTTACTGTTGGCGCTTTACGAAGTCCTCCATGCTGAAGGACTTTCTGGATCTTTTGGGCTTTTTTCGGAGCTCCTCCTGATTTTCTCCAGCTGGCTTTGGAAGGTCCTAAGACCTTCTACTTGCTGTGGTGATATCCTGAGCTTGTCCAGCTGTCTTTGGAAGGTCCTAAGACCTTCAACTTGCTGTGGTGATATCCTGAGGTTGTCCAGCTGTCTTTGGAAGGTCCTAAGACCTTCTACTTGCTGTGGTATTATAGGTTGTGATTCAGCTGCTGCATCCTCGTCTCCTTCTTCCTCGACACCCTTCTTAGTCTTGTTCACATTTTATTACAATAATTTGAGAATCTGGTGACATCTGGCAAGCTTGTCTACAGATTGAACACTCCTATTAACCCGTGGAGCCCCGGCTAGTTTTGTATTGTTTGTTCACCAGAACCCGGCCGGTTTTCAAAATTTTTTTTTATTCCAGAAACAATAGCGAATGGGTTAGGAATGAAGGAAAAACCACGAAAAACCGCTCAAAAAGCTTAAAGAATGGTCCTACAGAGCCCCCGAAAACGTATTTTACAAGAGTAAAAAATTGAAAGCAATTACCCCAAAAAAACAGGTTATTGCACGCTCACGTGCACGCACGTGGACTTTGAGAGTTTTCAACCATCGGCACGGTTGCGTGGGATACGTACACAGTTCCCATACAAATCTGAGCCCTCTCGAGTGGCTACACCTGAGGTTACGGTCAGAGCAATTAGGGTGACTCGTCAGACGCGTCGCTTGGGCTGTGCGTTACATACATCGCCGACGCGCCAGATGCGTCGCTGGGGCTGTACGGGTTAATAAGGTACAGACTATCTCAATTTATCCTTTTAGATACAGTACTACTGTATATATCCTTCCTAAGCTAGATAAAATCGTCTAAATATAGCTGAAATCAAATGCAAAAGACGGCACCAGTACAGATCGAAGAGGTAAAGACATTCGCCATAATATTTTGGCATTTTGAAGACCTTTTGTGTCATTTAGGTGTCGAGCCTGCAATTTATTTGTTAATACTGATGGAAGTCTATGGAGGAAACTAAAAAGAGAATAAATAAATAAATACAAAAATTAATATATACCGGTATATATATACTGTATATATATATATATATATATATATATATATATATATATATATATATTAAATATGTCACAAATACACGTGAGCCACGGTAGACCGCCGACCGTCGGCCATCGTCCTGACGGTCGACGGTTCGAACCCCACAGAGAGATTAAAGCATATATATATATATATATATATATATATATATATATATATATATATATATATATACAGTATATACATAACAATGAAAATAAAAGTATCTTAATAACTATGCTATCGGATGATGCATACTTGCTTTAGTTTTTGATCGCTAGCCTAAACGGATAATTTAGCTACCCGATCAATCCACGCATATATTGATCGAACTAATGCGAGCTGGTCATGGTCGAGGGATTTGTCTTACCATTAAGGGGGGATAGGCGTATTTATTTGCTCATGTATGCATCTTTTTATATTTTGTTTAGTTTCCTCCATAATTAGACCTCCATCAAGCTTTAAAAAAATATAAAAAATAAAATCCTTCAATATACATCTGTACATTGTTTTCCACTTGAAGCCTTTTAATTGCTGGAGGCCCTTTTTAAACTGAATAAAATCGCCGATTAGTAGCCTCAATAAAGTAAATACGACGTCATCGGTACAGAAGGGGTTAATAGTTGTAATCCCCTCACACAGCACTCCTTGACAAAGTAGAAAATAAAGCCTTTCGTCTCATTAACTCATGTCCAATCACCGACTCTTTGCAATCTCTCTCTCTCTCTCGCTATGCTGCAATGTTTCATCTCTCTCGCTATTCTACCACTATTACAATAATCAGTGTTCCTCAGAGCTCTCTCAATGAATACCTCCTCCTCTACGTAGAGTACGTAACACCCGTCTTGCAACATAATCCCACCCCTACTTTGTGCAACTCTCCAACCCAAGATTGAAACAATATTCCCAATCTTGCTTATATTCAAAAGCTGAGCTCTGAAACTCTCTCCCTGAATCCCTCTTCCCCTAATCCTATGACTTAAATTGTTTCAAACTCCAAGTGTCCAGGCATTTTGGTTCGAACATTCCTTGATTTTGGCCCTGTCACTCTTTCAACAAGCTAGTTCTGCCTTTTGTCTCCCTCATCCACATAGAATAAAAATGTGACGATATTTATTCAACATAACAAAGTACGAATGTTAATTCGTACTGGCACAAATCTTTAATTTCTAAACTACCATCCTTCGGTTTCTATCCCTCCATCTGTGCCTTTGTCTCTAATTTCCTTTCCGGCCATTCCATAGCCGCGGTTGTGGACGGCCATTCTTCACTTCCTCACCCTATAAACTCCGGTGTTCCTCAGAGCTCTGTCCTATCTCCTATTCTTTTTCTAATTTTTATAAATGATCTCCTCAACTGTACCTCAATTCCCATCCATTCATACGCAGACGACTCAACCTTACACTACTCCATTAGTTTTTCAGAACGCCCCAGCCAGTAATCCCTCAACGACAAACGTAATGAAGCCATAGAACTCTTAAATTATGATCTAAATACTATCTCCAATTGGGGCAGAGAAAACCTTGTTACCTTTAATGCTTCCAAAACCCAATTTCTCCATCTATCTACCCGTAAGGAACTCCCAGCGGACTATCCCTTATTCTTTAACAATACAAAAATCAATCCTTCATCTTCTCTCAATATTCTTGGTGTCTCCTTTTCTTCTGCTCTCAGTTGGAAGGACCATATTACCAGTCTTGCTAAGGCAGCCTCCCAGAAGCTGGGTGTGCTCAACCGCCTTAGGGGGTTCTTTTCCCCTGCACAGCTTCTTGCTCTGTACAGGGGCATAGTGCATCCTTGTATTGAGTATTGTTCATATGTGTGGGGAGGTTCCTCTCACACCGCTCTCCTAGACAAAGTTGAAAGGAAGGCCTTTCGTATCATTAACTCCCGTCCACTCACCAACTCTCTGCAATCTCTCTCTCTCCGCCGCAATGTTGCATCTCTCTCGCTATTCTATCGCTACTATAATAATCAGTGTTCCTCAGAGCTTTCCCAGTGTATACCACCTCCTTTACGTAGGGCACGTGGTACCCGTCTTGCAACTCAATCCCAGCCCTACTCTGTGCAACTCTCCAACCCAAGAGTGAAACGTTACTCTCAAACTTTCTTCTACTCAACAGCTGAGCTCTGGAACTCTCTCCCAGAATCAGTCTTTCCCTCTTCCTATGACTTAAATTGCTTCAAACTCAGTGTGTCCAGGCATTTTGGCTCGAACGTCCCTTGATTTTGGCCCTGTCACTCTTTCAACTATGGGGGAGGCTCTCGCAGTTCTGCCTTTTGCCTCCCTCAATCACATAGAAAAAAAAAAAAATTGAGAATATGTTATTATTTGCTCCATTTTTCTATCACTCATTCATAATACACTTCACTCAAATCCAAAGGGTAATTCAATTAGTTCCACGTTTGGCAAGATATTCTGGTGAGTTGGTTAGCCAGGCCCAACCATCAGAAAGCGATGATAGTGATTTAACCCCTTATTGGCGGCGCACGACATATGTCTGAGTGAAATAAATTTGGACTATGTGGCGGTGCACGACATCTGTCGACCACCATTTTCAGCACGTAATGTTGCTGAGAGAGAGAGCTGAGCGGTGGGACGAGCGTAGTAACCCTATGACCGCTCCGCACGACCACCGTGGACCAACTGAACTGTATCCCACCTTCTTTCCCCCTCTCTCACTCGCTACACAGGAAATTATGTAAGGAAATTACCTAATTATAGGGTTTTTTCACTCGTGTTGCATGATCGTTGCAAGAGAACCAGTGGTCGTACAAGGATGGTTCGGGTGTCATTGGAAAGCTCTGTTTACGCCCTTTCAGGAATAGATACTTGTTTTACGCTCTGGGTCTTATTTAGGCATGAAAATTATCACGTAAGCAACCCTATTTAGGGTAAAAAAAAAACGCTGTGCGGTACGGTCAAATAGACCGCCTAGGCCGCCAATAAGGTGTTAATGAGAGGGTTTTAGTTTGTTCGCTAGACCTCCAGCAAGCATAAGATTGCACCACCTAGACCACCTTTCAAGATAAATGTGTACATTTTTCTATATAAAAATGTTCCGGCCTCCTCTTAAGTTACAGGCTCGCTATCGCTCGCCAGAAACAAATCAACACCTAAATGGCACGAAAAGTTTTAAAATTTACAGAAATGGGGCGAAAGCTCTGAAAATCACCAAACTAATGGTACGAACATCTGAAATCTCAAAAGCAATGATGCTTAACATGAGGGAGAAAGGGGTCCAGAAAAAATAACCCCTCAAGTGGAAATCTCCTCTTAACAATATGAAGAGCGGAAAATATAATGAGTTAATACATTATTAGACATTTACAAGAATTTACTTTAACTCATTGTGGCAAAAGAGATTAACAATATTGAAATGAGTTGGCTAATGTTTGAAAGTTGTATTGCATTTGGATGAATTCGATTATGCGGTGATAATGTCAAGAGATATTTGACACCCTGAAATTGAAAGTCCTTCAAAAAATGTTTAAGTGGAGATGGGTAATTTTTCTGGAAACCTTTCTCCCTTATGTATAGCCCAAATAGTTTTCATATTTGAAGACGTTTGGACCATTAGTTTGACGATTTTAAGACCTTTCGCACCTTTTCTTTGTTATCCGTGTCATTTAGGTGTCGATTGTTTTTCCTGGCGAGCAATAGCGTGCCTGTAATTTAGGATAAACAGGCCTTCGCCCGGGAAATTTTTCAACCGAAAAATGTACATATATATCTTGAAAGGGGATCCTGGGGTTGTTTTTTTAAGTTTGATGGAGGTCTAGGGAGGAAACTAGAACAAATAATAAGTAAATGAAAAAATTGACCCAAAAATTAACCAAGTAAGGTAAAGACAACTAAACAATTAATATTATTTGTTGTCGGTGTATTTGTAACAAGAATAAATAAGGTGCAGCTGTGACTAGTACTGTAACCCCTTCTGTACCGGCGACGTCTTTTCAATTAGACGATTATATTCTGTTTAAAAATGGCCTCCTGCATTTAACAGGCTTCGACCTATCTCACTTAACCATTTGTACAACCACAGATCCTTCATTAACTGCACATTAACATCATCTAAATATAACTAAAATATAACTAAAAGGACGTAACTGGTACACGATTGTTCAAGAATGAAGTAGCTGTCATGAATAGTTTAGCGATGTAATGTGAACGATGAGATGCTTAGTAATTATAATGATACTAGACGATGGTTGTGTGGCGATTAACCCTTTCACGCACATATGACGCAGAGGTTGCCAGATTAGCAATAAGAAACAGAGCTCTCTCAATCTTATAATTACCTCTCCAAAATTAGTTTTCTGCCCACAGCTAACTCAAAGACAACTGCAGAGGTTGAAGTAACTAAACTAAAGGTTTCTAAATACCCCTGATGGTAGCAAAGGCTTTAAAGTATCCCTAATAGGTTCAAAATCGCGTCATATGTCGGAGAGGGTTTAGGTGATTGATGAAGCTGTTGAGATGTAATATATGAGATTATTAGCCGGAAACTGAATTAATTGTATTGAATAGTTTGGTGATACACAATATTAATGGAAGGGTTTCAGTTTGTTCCCTAGACCTCCATCAAGCTTAAAATTCCACCCCATTGATCCCCTTTCAAGATTTATTCGTATAAAATGTCCCGACGAAGTCCGGTTCCTCTTAGATTACAGGCTCGCTTTGGCTAGCCAGGAAAAATATTGACACCTAAATGGCACGAAAGGTCTTAAAATTGACAGAAATGGAGCAAAAAGTCTTAAAATCACCTAACTCATAGGGGGAACGTCTTAAAATTTCAAAACCAACAGAGCTAATCATGAAGGAGAAAGGGGTCAAGAAAAAAATCCCTCGAGTGGAAATCTCCCCTTAAATTTCAGATTCATTACCGCGTGCTAGATAAAGGAAACTATATTGCCTTGATTGGTGACTGGTCGGGCTCATGATTGTCAATGAATATTGAACATAGAGAGATATGCTATTGATGTGTTTATTATCAGATAAATATGTAATATAAATATGTAATGTAATATGTAATGTAATGTAATGGGAGATATGTTAATAATGTATTTATTATCAAATAAAGAAGTAATATAATTATTAGAAAATTAAATGCGAAGTATTCATGAGTAATTTAATAATGTGCTAGATATGTATTTAACCCTGTCTGTACCGGTGACGTCTTTTCCATATAATTCCAGCTATATCTAGACAATTTTGTGCAGCTTAAGAAGGATCTGTGGTAATACTTTGAGTTAAGTAAGATAGTTTGAAGCCTATTTATTGCTGGAGGCCCTTTATAAACTGAATACAATGGTCCAATAGTAGCCAGAGTAAAGTTAGAACCACGTCGCCGGTACAGAAGGGTTAATATAGCTTGGTAGAATATTTTACTAAATATGTTCAAGTCCAAACTAAAAGAGAAATGCATTTTTCACGATGACCAAATTTAAGCGGAACAGGAAAGGTAAAAAATTACCTTTCCTGTTCCGTTTAAATTTGGTCATCGTGACAAATTTAGTTCTCTTTTAGTTTGGACTTGAACATATTTAGTAAAATATTCTACCAAGCTATATTAACCCTTCTGTACCGGCGACGTGGTTCTAACTTTACTCTGGCTATTATTGGACCATTGTATTCAGTTTATAAAGGGCCTCCAGCAATAAACAGGCTTCAAACTATCTTACTTAACTCAAAGTATTACCACAGATCCTTCTTAAGCTGCACAAAATGGTCTAGATATAGCTGGAATTATATGGAAAAGACGTCACCGGTACAGACAGGGTTGTAACTAATTAAGGGTTAATTAACTAATGTTAAATATGGTCTTTAAATTAAGAACATTAAGGTATTTTATATTTTAGGAACCAATATTAAGTATTGTACATTCCCTTTTCATCTGGTATATTGTAGCTTTTGTCTGTCGACTAAAATAATAAGAATTGTGTATGTAGGTTTGTCTACAGAGGTTGCCAAGCAGACATATCCCAGTGTTCTAATGGACCATAGCACTGACTTTTCAAAGATGCCCTAAATAGATATTGTTTATGCCCCAGAGTGAGGTTTGGCATCCTCTACCCAACCTTAGCTATTTCTGTCCGTCTCCTTTCCTGTACTACTTGTCCTACTTCGGGGGCAGGAGGCTAGGAATCCTCCTCCTATTGTAAAATTCACCTTACTAGACGAGACAGAGAAAGGGGCGTGGGAACGCAAAAGTGGTCCCGGACCCTAAGCATTGGAAGTTTAGATGTTTCTATTCGGACTCTGACTCGACACTGCCACCCTCAGTAATGGGGTATGTGCCTGAGTACATGCATACATACATACATACATACATACATACATACATACCTATATTGATAATGGAAGACATTTTACAATGACGTGCTTAAATGAATGGATAAATTATGTCCACATGAATAAACATGAAATTTCATTGTGATGCCACGAACGTTTCGACTCTTTCTGGAGTGCTCTTCAGGATGAAACAAACTTATACAGTTTGTTCCACCTGAACATGAACCCAAAGAAAATTCTAACTGTCGTATTGTGGCAATAATATAACATGTTGTCTGCCATGTGGGTATATTTTGTATACATTTGTTGTATACTCTGTTGGTATAAAGAGTGGGTTGGAGGTAGTTGCTTTTTCTGGAGCCCCTTCTCCCTCATGATAATACCCATTAGTTTTGAGATTTTAAGACGATTGCCCCATTAGTTTCTCGATTTTAAGACCTTTCGTCTCCTTTCTTTATCAATATCAATATCTTTCGTGCTATTTAGGTGTTGATTACTTCCAGGCGAGCGATAGCAACCCTGTGATTTTGAAGGAATTTGCCTTCGGCCGGGACATTTTTAAACGCTAAAACAATGATAAATATATTAACTGATAAACAATCCAAACCCCTTTAAGCAACCACTCAGGAACCAGGAGACATACATAATTGACATCATATTTAAGACACCAAGTAAAGTGCGTCGATAATAGACTCAAAACTGACTTATGATGTAGCAACTCATGTTTTGTGACACCATGTGACTGTATGCAAAATATAATATTTCCAACTGCAACGCCACACACACACACACACACACACAGTAACATAAAGATACACACGAACATGCATACATTTACCCCCCCATCCCCCATTCCCACAGACACACGGACTCACATAAACACCCACCCACCCACACACACAGACACACCTATAGACACACACACAGACCATGTATATTTGTTATATAATAGTAATGGAATGTAACCTCTCGCTTCATATTATGTATCTCGCCCTCAGGTATCATGGATCCGGAAGAAGGACCTTCATGTGTTATCTATGGGTAACTTCACCTACACCACCGACCAAAGGTTCCGGGCCCTGCACCTCCCTGGGTCCCCCTTCTGGGTCCTACAGATCAACATGCCCACCGTGGCGGACGCGGGAGTCTACGAGTGTCAGATATCAACACAACCCAAGATATCCAGGAGCTTCAAACTCAGTGTCGTTGGTGAGTTGTATGTATGTATGTATATACATAGGCACATACCCCATGACTGGGGGTGGCCTACTCGAGACAGAGCCCGAACAGAAGCAACATTTACAAACATTCAGTTCTTAAGGTCCGGGACCACTTTTGCGTTCCCTCGCCCTTTTCTCTGTCTTACCTAGTAGGTGAATTTTACAAGGGGAGGAGGATTCCTAGCCGCCCGCACCATTGAATCTAAATTGATATAGAATTCTTGCCACTCTCGCCAAGAAGTCCTTAATTCTATATTTGCATACTGTATAAATGGGGTGGCCTGAGTAGTGGTTGATATTCACGCTCGCTTCCTAAACGATAGGTCCAGGTTCGAATCCCGGTAGGTGGAGATGGTTGGGCAATCTCCTCACTCCCCTTGCCTCTGTTCTGATTACCTAACACTAACATAGGTCTATGACAGGGTAAACATGGGATGTTCCCTCGTCCCTTAAATACTACTACGGTGCTGTATACTGTACATATAGATTGCTAAATAAAATGAAGATTTTAGTAAGTAACTTCACTACTTCCAACTTCACTACTGCTTCATCCATTCCACCATTAAAATCTCCGACTGGCAATCTTGTAAGTGACCCACGAGGTAAAGCTAACCTTCTTGCAGATATTTTCTCCACCAACTCAACCTTAGATGACATAAATCAAGATGTCCCTGTACTTAATTTTAATTCACCTGAAATTCCCTCGCTTAAGATCCACACCAGACATGTCAAAACTATTTTGCAGAATCTCTCAGTAGATAAGGCTCCTGGTCCAGATGAAATTCCTCCAATAGTACTTAAGAATTGCTCCTTGGTGCTCGCTCCTGTATTGGCAAAATTTTTCCGTCTGTGTACTCATACCTCATGCTTCCCAGTACCCTGGAAAGAAGCAAACATCCATCCAGTTCCTAAAAAAGGTGCCTCTTCAGATCCATCAAACTACAGACCAATAGCTATAACTTCCACTCTTGGCAAAGTTTTTGAATATATTAAATAATCACATAATTAAGCATAGAATAATAAATTAATCAGTGATAGGCAATATGGTTTTAGACGATGTCGATCAACTGCAGACATTCTTTGCTGGTGTTCCCCAGGGATCAGTTTTGGCCCCAACTCTGTTCCTCATTCATATCAATGATCTCATATCTACCACTCATAATCCAATTCTCACCCAACCCGATCTTATAAATTCAAAAATAAACACTGCAATTTCTCTGAACCAGGACCTTTCTAGAATTAATGAATGGGGACAAGAGAATCTAGTTTCCTTTAATGCACAGAAAACCAAGTACATTCAATTTTCTAACCGACAGAATCTCACTGACTCCCATATATTTTTTAATGATGTAAATATTCCCACTTCCCCTAGTATTGACATTCTCGGTGTAACATTAACTACTAACTTGAGCTGGACACATTATGTTAGAAGCATTGCTAAGAATGCCTCTAAAAAACTGGGACTCCTGTACAGAGTTCGAGAATTCTTCACTGACGAGCAGTTGGCCGTAATATATAAAAGTCATGTGCGCTCTCAGATGGATTACTGTTCACCTCTGTGGGGTGGAAGTGGAGTGGTTGCATTGAGGCAGTTGGACAAAATTCAAAATAAAGCTATTAGATTAATCAATAACCCTGCAATCACACAGGACCTTCCTACATTAGCCATACGAAGAAACGTTGCATCCGTAGAACTAGGGCAGCTGAGAGCGCCCATGAATTTACACTTTCTCCTCCACAATGCAGAACTTCTGCTTATCAGAATTCATTTATCCCCAGAGCTACTACTCTTTGGAATTCACTTCCCTCGAATTGCTTTCCACAAACTTACAATCAACAAATGTTTAAATCCAGTTGTTACAAACATTTTATGAATGGAGGATGCCTTTAGGCACATGGACCTTTTTGTTTTATCTGTGTTTTTCCTTCCTCCATTCATTGTCTCTTTAAAAAAAAAAAAAAAAAAAAAGTAATTTGTAGGTTATGCATACATTTAGATTTACAGTATTAACTCCTTCTGTACCAGCGACGTCCTTTTAACTTTATTCTAGCTACTATTAGACTATTTTATTCAGTTTCAAAAAGGCCTCCAGCAATTAACATGCTTGGATCTATTTCACTTAACCCTTTCTATTGCCACAGATTCTTCTTAAACTGCACAAAATTGTCTAGATGTAGCTAGAACAATACATTCAGTGACGTCTCCGGTATATAAGGGGTTAAGTCTAATAATACAGTCCAAAAATTATGATATACATTTTTTTCCCTTCAGTGCCGATAGCTACCATCAGTGGGACCCGTGAGATCTTTATGAAGTCAGGTAGTGACATCAACATTACCTGTGTGGTCAAGGGTGCCATACGAGGTGCCCCTGTTACCTGGTACCACGTTCTGCCATCACCAACACGTGAGTTCAATAATACAAGGGGTTTGGATTTCTGTTTATTTATTTTTTATTTTTTTATTGTTTTATACTGAGCGAATCACTATTTGCTCTTCACTTATACTACTGTATGTTCGAACATAATTATTTCCAGCTAAGAATATACAGTATTTCATCCACTATGACACCTACAGTAATAATATCCATATCTCTCTGTAACTAAGAGTGAACAAATTTCCCGTCTTTCTTGTACTCAACAACTAAGCTTTGAAACTCTCTCCCTCCATTATGTCTTTCCCTCATCCTATGACTTATACTGCTTCAATCCGCGTGTGTCCAGAGATTTTGACTATAATTTACCTTGAAATCGGCTCTATACCTCTCTTTCAACTTTGAGGTAGACACCTGTTAGTCAGCTTTGCCTTTTGTCTCCATCATACACATAGACAAGGTACGGTGGCGCTAATATGTCATGCCTCAGCTGTCATTACGTTTTCCTTTCTCTGTATTGTATTAATGTCTGTCAGTTGTTGAATAGGGTGGATAAGTGTAGGATCATATTTGTATATCTCACTCGAAACCAATTAATAAATGTTTCGATATTGCTGATACCAATTATTGATCAAAACATACTTGGTGCAGACACATAATTTATTATGTTCTATCCAACAACCAACTCTACTCCTAAAATCGATTAATGAAATATTACAAACACATGTGGCAGTCCGTGGATTCGAGTCCAGGACGCTCACACCGATTATCAATTCCAGTATTAGGTCGACTGTATGTATAATACAAAGAATTGTGTATAGCGATGTCCAAGCCACTGCCACCATCTTCCTCACCGACCATTATAACAAGATATATTGCCAGGCTACGGTGGACAATATATCAATTGTTATCTTATAGTCAACTGATAACGTTAAGGGGATTTTTTTGTTTTCTTTTTTTCGTCTGGACCCACTTTTCCATCATGTTTTAGCCCTATTAGTTTTGACATTTTAAGATGCTCAACCTATTTGTTTGGCGAGTGATAACGAGCCTGTAATTTAGGAGGAAACGTCCTCTGGTCGAAACACTTTTCTACTGAGTAATCTAGAAAATTATCTCAAATTTTGTTATATGCTTGCTGGAGGTGCAAGGACATTTTTTATATATTAGTAAATTAATAAAATAGAAAATACATAAACCCTTTCCCCCTTAATATATGTACTGTATATAATGTATGTATATAAGCCACTCCCACCATCTTCCTCTATGGCCATTATAACATGACATATAACCTAGCTACGATGGTCAATATATCAATAGTTATCTTATAATTAACTGATAACACTAACAGCCCGCCCATCATCCCGTTATCACCTCTTCTCCAGTCATCATCGTTATCATTAGTTAACCCGGCAGGCGCGCGCCATTGGTTTTTAAAAGTGCGCGCCAAACGAGCATTTTTTGGTTCATTCCTGCCTAAAATCGTCATTATCCGATAAATATCGTTATTACTTATTCATAAGCGCCTATTTTAAGTTTAATATGAAGATATTAACATGTAACAGCAATAAAACAAGTGGGAATAGTATTTGGGGGGTGAAAAAGACAAATTATTGCCGACCCTTCAGTTATGAGGTGAGAGACGCACGAGACATACACCCTCCCTTTTGAGGCCAGAAGCCAGACTAATGTCTCTATTGCTGTCTTTCTTTTGCCACGTTCTCTATATGCGTCCCAGATGACCTTTAGACCAGGTGGGAGATATTGGCGTGGTAAATTAGGGGAGGTGTGGCAGAGTGATCTTGCCACTGGACTGGTAATCCAATGGACCCCGGTTCGAATCCCAATATGTCAATGGGAAGATATTATTGGGATATAATTTATGCTGTACCTATTTTCAGTGCATTATCACACCACACCGAAATGCCAAAACAAAATACCCTCATTGTTCCCCGATTAAATAGCACTGTATGAATATTCCCATATTCAAAATATGCTCCAGGGGGGAATGCCTAGTGAGTTAATTGTTCAATAGGTGGCGTTCTGAGAGTGAGGGTCCGAGTCTGGGGAGTGAGACTGTGAAGCGCAGAGGCGAAGCAGGTTCAGAGATGGAGTTGGGTTCGAGCCGTGAATAGATGCTTCGCATGTCTCACTCCCTAGACTGGAACAAGACCTCACGGGCCTCACCATATTCAGAGTGTAGAGTGTAAAGGCTATCAGCCTATGCCCGAGATGGAGTAGTTGGAAAAAAAAATAAAATAAAAAATAATTATAAACAAGGGAATAAGAGGAAAAATAGGTGATAATTGAAGGGGGGGGGAGTAGGGGAAGGGGGGATTGACACATGTGGAGGAATGATCGGAGGTATGGAGGGGAATTACCTCACTTAATCACATATTCCTTTGTTTTGAGTGCCACTGGGTCTTTTTTTTTTCTTTTTTTTTTTAGGCCTTGGATATTAGGAGTCCCGTCGCCTTTGCCCAGTAAAACCTCTTAATAATCTCCTCGCCCTTCCCGGGTTAAGGGGGGATGGGCATATTTATTTGTTTGTATATTTATCTTTATAATATTATTTGAGTTTCCTCCCTAGACCTCCATAAAACTTAAAACAAAATGAAAAAAAAGAAACACCCCCAAGACCCCCTTCAATATAAATGTGTACATTTTCGGTAGAAAAATGTACCAGCTGAAGGCCGGTTTCTCCTAAATTACAGGCTCGCTATCGCTCGCCAGGAAAAAAAAATGACACCTAAATGACATGAATGACAAAGAAAAGAGGCGTAAGGTCTTAAAATTGTCAAACTAATGGGACGAACGTCTTAAAATCTGAAAAGTAATGGGACTAAACATGAGGGAGAAGGGGGACCAGAAAAACGAGCCATCTCCCCTTAACTGATAGCACAAACAGCCTGCCCATCATACCGTTATCACCAGTTCTCCCTCCTCCATCATTATCATCATCATCAGTTAAGGGGAGATGGTCGGTTTTTATGGACACCCTTCTCCCTCCTTCATGCTTAGCCTCTTTAATTTTCAGATTTTTAAATGTTTGACCTATTTTTATTTTTTTTGCGATTTTAAGAACTTTCACCCCATTTCGTTCTCAATAATAAGATTTTGTTTACCTTTCCCCCCTTAATATATGTATGTACAATCGCGCTAAGAAGTCATGACTCGATTTTTCTAAGGCTCGGACAAAAGTCCCCAAATCTGGCTACCACTACCCGTCAGAGCCCAGTCATTTCCTAATTTTAATTTATAACTATAGGTCTCCGGATATTCCCAATAATTGGCCTACTGACAAAATTAACCTATTTAGGTCTTTTAAATTATATTTATGTTGTTGTTTGAATATATATAAGTAAGGTTTGTTTTAAATATCCTTATAGAATAATGAAAGCATTTAATTTCCTGGCGCTATCTAGCATGTTACACTCCCTGGGCCTGCCGCCTGGAGGCCTGCAAAAAATTGCAAGTCAGTCACTGCCAGTATATGAGGGAGAGTGTATCTCTTCCACTCATATATCCACCTTTGTCCTTTACTACATGCCTTTCCATCTTTCGTTCCTATATGGGTGTCCCTATGGGTTATTAAATATGTTATAAGTTAAATTTCATCGTCTGTCTATACAAATTATAAGCTGTTCTCGAGTATTCAAGCTTTATCCCAAAATATACTGGAGACCGCTTTGTTTTTTAAGGCAGACTTGTCCCACTTTGAGAATTAAATGTGGAAAAAACAATGTTATATGTTTATTTACGTGATTAAATTGACACTTATCGGTTGAATATTACTTTTAACGGTTGGTTTTAATTTTATGAGATACTTTTCTCCCAGTATTGTTGGCTTAAAAAGTAATACAAGCATTAAGAGACTTCCTCCACATTTTAATCCTGAATCTAGTGAGCGAAATACTACGAGTTTCACATTCTTTCGTTCGGGTTAGTCTCAACTTTCGTATTATTTGGTTTCCTCTCACATAATGAGATAAATATATTGTAACAATATCGTGTTTTTGGTATTTTGTCCTTCAATACAGTTCTCCGCGGTGTGTAATATATGAATATAGTAGAGCCTCAATAGTTGCCAGATAGCACTTTCTGAACAAAAAGTACTGGGTATCGAGTCATGACTTCTCAGCGCGATTGTACAGCTGAGAGCGCCCATGAATTTACACTTTCTCCTCCACAATGCAGAACTTCTGCTTATCAGAATTCATTTATCCCCAGAGCTACTACTCTTTGGAATTCACTTCCCTCGAATTGCTTTCCACAAACTTACAATCAACAAATGTTTAAATCCAGTTGTTACAAACATTTTATGAATGGAGGATGCCTTTAGGCACATGGACCTTTTTGTTTGATCTGTGTTTTTCCTTCCTCCGTTCATTGTCTCTTAAAAAAAAAAAAAAAAAAAAAAAAAATGTATATAAGTATGACCAAGCCACTGCCACCAGCATCCATCGGCCATTATAACAAGATATAATAATTATCATAGCCATGCTACGATGGTCAATATATCAATATTTATCTTATAGTTAACTGATAACACAAACAGTCCACCAATCATCCCATTATCACCTCTTCTCCAGTCATCATCATTAACGTTATCATCAGTCTACGGTACACCGGCTAATGGTTGTAAAAGTAATAATTGTTGAAATGCTGGGTGCGAAAGGAATTTAACCCTCACGAAAATCCTCTGGCCTAGCGCAGTCTCAAACCCTGGTCAGTAGGTATGCCAGACTCGTGTGCTACCACTGTACTAACACGGACGTACACTAGGATAGCAACCTTAGTTCTCCTTGAAAGAACCAGGTGATAGACTCGTGGTGATTCAGGTGGTGGGTTCGTCAGACTTCACCACCAACGACTATTTTACGCTATCCCAGACGTCAACTCGGGTAGTTTTGTAGTTGCGGGATTCTACGGGTAGCCTACATGGCATTACACTAAGATATATATATATCCGGGCCCAACATGAACCCTCGAACAACACAACAAACTTCCAAAATGTATAGATCTGGTTTAAAATTAATTAAGAGATTCGATTCAGTTCGGAATAGCTTCGAAAATTGATGACCACGAGTAATGACCTAAAGGGTATACACTCAGGAACATGAATCACAGCCTTACATTTTCGAAGCTAACCCAAAAAAATCGATTCTTCCCATTAACCCTTTCAGCACCATGACGTCTTTAAATATTTGAATCTGGCTAAATTTAGATGATTGTATGCATTTTCAGAAGGACCTTTGTTATTAAGAGGGTTTATTGAGTCGTAGAGGAACACTATAAGCGAAAGAAAGTCATCTGATGGTAACCAGAACATGATGAAAATTACGTGATGGTGGTGAAGAGGTTAATTCCTTTAGCTAGTCCAGTAAAGTGTTGTACAGTCGTGCTAATAAGTGATGGCTCGGCACCAAGTAGGTATCAGCAATATCTAAGTTTCATTTCTTCATATCAAGTGAAATATACAAACATGTTCCTACATTTACCCACTCAATTCAACATCTGACAGGCATTAATACAGCACAGAGCAAGCCAAACGTAATGACAGCTGGGACATGACTTATTAGCGCGACTTTATCTATAACACCCTAGCACTGTCAACCAAGAGAGTACACAGCTACATAGTAACCCATCCTGCACCGGTGACTTTCTTTATCTATAACACCCTAGCACTGTCAACCAAGGGAGTACGCAGCTACATAGTAACCCATTCTGCACGGTGACTTTCTTTATCTGCAGCACCCTAGCACTGTCAACCAAGGGAGTACACAGCTACATAGTAACCCATTCTGCACCGGTGACTTTCTTTATCTGTAACACCCTAGCACTGTCAACCAAGGGAGTACACAGCTACAAAGTAATCCATTCTGCACCGGTGACTTTCTTTATCTATAACACCCTAGCACTGTCAACCAAGGGAGTACACAGCTACATATTAACCCATTCTGCACCAGTGACTTTCTTTATCTGTAACACCCTAGCACTGTCAACCAAGGGAGTACACACCTACATAGTAACCCAATCTGCACCGGTGACTTTCTTTATCTGTAACACCCAAGCACTGTCAACCAAGGGAGTACGCAGCTACATAGTAACCCATTCTGAACCGGTGACTTTCTTTATCTGTAACACCCTAGCACTGTCAACCAAGGGAGTACACAGCTACATAGTAACCCATTCTGCACCGGTGACTTTCTTTATCTGTAACACCCTAGCACTGTCAACCAAGGGAGTACACAGCTACATAGTAACCCATTCTGCACCGGTGACTTTCTTTATCTGTAACACCCTAGCACTGTCAACCAAGGGAGTACACAGCTACATAGTAACCCATTCTCCACCGGTGACTTTCTTTATCTGTAACATCCTAGCACTGTCAACCAAGGGAGTACACAGCTACATAGTAACCCATTCTGCACCGGTGACTTTCTTTATCTGTAACACCCTAGCTCTGTCAACCAAGGGAGTACGGTACACAGCTACATAGTAACCCATTCTGCACCGGTGACTTTCTTTATCTGTAACACCCTAGCACTGTCAACCAAGGGAGTACACAGCTACATATTAACCCATTCTGCACTGGTGACTTTCTTTATCTGTAACACCCTAGCACTGTCAACCAAGGGAGTACACAGCTACATAGTAACCCATTCTGCACCGGAGACTTTCTTTATCTGTAACACCCTAGCACTGTCAACCAAGGGAGTACACAGCTACATATTAACCCATTCTGCACTGGTGACTTTCTTTATCTGTAACACCCTAGCACTGTCAACCAAGGGAGTACACAGCTACATAGTAACCCATTCTGCACGGTGACTTTCTTTATCTGTAACACCCTAGCACTGTCAACCAAGGGAGTACACAGCTACATAGTAACCCATTCTGCACCGGTGACTTTCTTTATCTGTAACACCCTAGCACTGTCAACCAAGGGAGTACACAGCTACATAGTAGCCCATTCTCCACCGGTGACTTTCTTTATCTGTAACACCCTAGCACTGTCAACCAAGGGAGTACACAGCTACATAGTAACCCTTTCTGCACCGGTGACTTTCTTTATCTGTAACACCCTAGCACTGTCAACCAAGGGAGTACACAGCTACATAGTAACCCATTTTGCACCGGTGACTTTCTTTAACTGTAACACCCTAGCACTGTCAACCAAGGGAGTACACAGCTACATAGTAACCCCTTCTGCACCGGTGACTTTCTTTATCTGTAACACCCTAGCACTGTCAACCAAGGGAGTACACAGCTACATAGTAACCCATTCTGCACTGGTGACTTTCTTTATCTGTAACACCCTAGCACTGTCAACCAAGGGAGTACACAGCTACATAGTAACCCATTCTGCACCGGTGACTTTCTTTATCTGTAACACCCTAGCTCTGTCAACCAAGGGAGTACACAGCTACATAGTAACACATTCTGCACCGGTGACTTTCTTTATCTGTAACACCCTAGCACTGTCAACCAAGGGAGTACACAGCTACATAGAAACCCATTCTGCACCGTGACTTTCTTTATCTGTAACACCCTAGCACTGTCAACCAAGGGAGTACACAGCTACATAGTAACCCATTCTGCACCGGTGACTTTCTTTATCTGTAACACCCAAGCACTGTCAACCAAGGGAGTACACAGCTACATAGTAACCCATTCTGCACCGGTGACTTTCTTTATCTGTAACACCCTAGCTGTGGTAATCTATCAATAGAAGTTAAATATTACTAAGCTATAATGAATCAAATAAATAAATCTAAATGAAAACTACTCCATATCTAAATTGAATTCAATCTGAAACAAGCTAATTTATATCCAAAGGTCTCACATAATAAATGTATATATATATAGGGTAAGGTTATAAGGGTTAATATTAGCCAGGAATTAACTCACCAATAGTTCCACGTGGCAATGAGGCAAGGGAGAACGTTTTACCCAATATGGCGGTGGACAATGGGGAACGAGACTTCGGTCCCGAGACTCGAGTCAAGTTAAAGAAAGAATAAATGATTACATGGGAATGGACATGATTATTATGCTTTTCTATCAGTCAGTCATGGTGTCGATGAGAGTGTCGTGATGGTGTAGCTGAGTGTATTGCTGTATGTGTATTGTGATTAGAGGCACAAAAGCACGATTAACTGAGGGCGGAAAATTAGATGTTAACTGGTTGGTGTTCGTGAAGGCTCTGGCGTTCCTCGAAAGCACACCTTGATGCCTTGGCAAACCGCCAGGAGCCCAAATTATCGTACCGCATCTAGGTTGCTCTAAACGATAAATTATATTAATATATACGATAAATTCATATGTACTACATAAGATCATGGCAATATTGTTTAATAGCATATTAGGCCTTTTACAACTTAACTTATTTACAATCTTATAATATACGATCTACTCGTCCTACGTCGTGCTGTAGGAGCGATCGTGACGTCACAGAGACATACAAGATCACAAAATAGTCATATTCTATCGTATTTATATGGTACACTCCCCCCACAAAAAAAGATCTGAACCCCACCTTAAACCTAAAGTTGCCCAGAGGCTATCTTCTGACGCCGCAAGTCAACGGCGCCAGCAGCAGCGCATCTGGGACGCGTCCCTGTCCGAGAATGATCACCATCAGTAAGAGGTGAGTCGTTCCTTTGAGAATCCTCGGACCCAGCAATAACAGGTGGAGCATCAGATTGCAATGCGGAATCGAGCTCCAAAGCGTACAAACGTGCGATAGGACGAACAGTAGTTCCAGTGGCTGTCTTCAATAGCGCCACCCGCTCTACAGAGTCTGCCCCCTTGTATACCTCCAACACGCGGCCCAATTTCCAGTATAAACGAGGACTATCTTCTTTAATTAAAACAAAGTCACCAACAGTAGGTGCCGTTGGTCTACCAGAGGGAGTAACACTCCTTTCCTTCAATGCTAGCAGATATTCACTAATCCACCGTTTCCTAAAATCCTCTATTATCCTGGATATATACTGATATCTCTTAGACACCGCTACCTCAGAGTACAACGAGGGATCCTCTAACTCTACTATGGACTGAAAATCAGATGGAAACGCAGTCAATGGTTTTCCATATAGCAAGTGAGCTGGCGTTAATGGTAGTGGTTCTTGCAGGTCGGTGTACACATATGTAAGCGGGCGATCATTCACGACTGCCTCTATCTCTGTGAGGACTGTCGTCAACTCACTCTTCTTTAATAGAGCACGTCCTACAACCACTCTGAGTCCTGACTTTACTATGCCGACACATCGTTCCCACATTCCACCAAACCAAGGTGCCTTAACTGGAATAAACCTCCATTCGCACTTCTTCTCTCCCAAAAAAGTGATGATAGTAGGATCACTACTCATATCCTTTAGATATTTTGATGCTTGGACATAAGTGGGAGCATTGTCGCTAAGAATGAGTTGAGGGAATGACCGATGGGCACAAAACCGTCTAAACGCCAGCATAAATTCTTCGCTAGACATATTATCACATAGTTCTAGGTGTACCGCTCGAGACGTCGCACAGGTAAACAATAATATATAAACCTTCTCATGCTCCCTCGTCTTCAATGCCCCTGTGTAATCTAATCCTACCACTTGGAAAGGTTCTACGTGCTTTACACGGCATTCAGGTAGAGGTGGAGCTGGTCCAGTTGCATATGGTTTACCTTACCTTTTAGTCTCTGGCATATCACACACTTTCGTACTATGCGTCGAGCTACTTGTCGAACTCTGGGTATCCACCATGTGAGACGTAAATTTGATATAATATGACATAGTGTTTTACTTCCCTATGTGCACGTATGATCAATAGATCAGTAACGTGATGTCTTGTTGGCATAAGTATAGGGCGGTTTGTGCCGTCTGGTACACCCGACCACTTCAGGCGACCCTCACACCTGATGAGGCCATTGTCTAGGTGCAACCTTAGTTGACGCACTATATTAGGCATTGTCTTATTCGAGCTTTTCAAGGATTCTAATTCATTGGAAAAGGTTTCTATTTGAACCCATTTGATCAAAGTTACTTCAGCTGCTTTAAATTCACGAGCATCAATGTTGTGACCCCTGTTGCAGAGTTGGCCCGTTACTTTAAGCTTGAGATTGGATACATATCGCAATACCCAAGCTACAACTCTGACTAGTTTATTATAGTCACCGAATCTTGCCTACTCTATGATAGGACCCGGTGGCTCATTTGGTTGGGCTGTAACTGCCACTGTTTCCAGTGGCAGAGGTCCCTCACCAACAGCATGCCAATCATCCATTCACTTTCATGGAGCAGCCACTTTGGACCATGCCACCACAGTTCGGACTTCATTAACTGGCTAGCCATTATACCCCTAGTTATGAGATCACTAGGGTTTTCTTTTGTATTTACATAATGATAAGCAACATCTGGCAAAAGGGCTCTAATCTCATCTACCCTATTCCGCACATAAACTGGCAGAGACTTCTTGCTATGTATCCAGTTGAGTGCGACCTGACTATCGCACCAAACGTGAACGATTTCAATATTTAATTCGCTCTCGTATGCTGCGCGTACATGTTGCACCAGACGTGCTAATAGCAGCATGGCAGTCAATTCCATTTTAGGGATAGTTACCTTTTTAACCGGGGCTACCTTGGCCCGGGCTGTAACTAAATGTGCCCCAAATGAAGTAACGACATATATGGCTACCCCGTATGCCGTGGCGCTAGCATCGCAAAACGCGTGTAACGTAATGTCACCGAACGCCGCCACTTTACGAGGTATAGGTTTAGTACATAGGATGGCATATTCAATCAACAACAATGTCCCTTGGTCATTCAGGTCCTCGGGCAAACTGTCATCCCATCCTATTTTACGTCTCCAAACTTCCTGCATTAGAATCCTAGCTCTTATGGTAACAGGTAATGCTAGACCCAAAGGATAAAAAAATTGCGCAACTTTGCTCAACAGACTTCTTTTGGTGTGCGCTCCTGTCTGCTGAGCAAAAGACCTTGTTTGAAAAGTTAGTATGTCATGTTTAGGTTGCCAGATCATCCCCAAATTTCTGGACTTTTCCTGGTTAAGAGATGCCGTACTGTCCACCTGTATCAAACTCTGAAGATCTTCACTATTAGTAACCCACTCGCGGAGAAATAAATGTGCATCCGCAAACAATCTGCGTGCTTGCCAGTATGCATATAACAAATCATCCTGACTATCACTAGAACCCTGCAAATTGTCAATATATAATCCACGAGATAGTTTACTTGTGTCCTCATGAGTGTCAGCTAGATGTTTTCTGATTGTTGCATTTAACAAAAACTGCGAGCACGTGGCCCCAAAGAGTACAACCCGAAAACGTTATATTATGATTGGACTCTCAGAGTCGCTAATGTCGCTGAACCAAAGAAAGCGGGTAACATCTCTATCTTCCTCCTTTAGCTTGACCATCAAGAATGCTTTCTCGATGTCACTGGTATAGGCGTACTTCCCGAGCCTACACCGCAATAGATGTTGGGACAGGTCCGACACCATGGACGGACCTGTCAACAGGCAGTCATTTAGACTGGGTTGTTGACCTTGGTGGGCAGAACAGTCATACACCACCCGTATTGGTGTGGTGACGCTGTCTTTCCTTACCCCATGATGGGCCAGATAGTGAACCCTACCCTTCTTAAATGGTTCCTGGACATAGACTCTCTCAATAAAGCCCCTATCTTCATAACTCCGAAATACATCGTCATACGCCTGGCGCGTGCTCGGTTCGTTAGACAATTTGCGCTGTAATGCGCGCAAGCGACCTAATGCCAAACCACAGTTGGTAGGCAGGCTTATCTCACTGTTGTTCCAGGGTAAACTAACTTTATATTGCTTGTCTGAGGCACAGTAGCACACAGACTCGTCAAACCTTTGTAGCGCAACTTCCGAGTCATAATCAGTCTCCATAGCATTAATGCCTATGTGATCCAATCTCCACAGTTGTTCCAGGTCGAACTCGGCAGCCATCTTAGGGTCACTAGGTTGGGAATCCTCCCTTCCCAACTCCTCTGCCGCGGTTACATTGATTCTATATATCGAGACCGTGTCGACCAGGACGTTTGACTGTGTAGTATGCACCTTTCCGCTCATGCAATATCCAAATTTAGTGGGGATTAAAATTACACCACACATCTTTTTAAATCCAGGGTATACTACTTCATAATAATGATCCACACCAAGTAGAACATGCACCTCACTCTGATTTCCCATGGGATCTGACAAGTTAACCCCTTTGCTACGTAATGCTTGTTCCACCTTCTTCACTCCTACAGATACATATTCTGGTAGGGTGTCTACTACGATACAAGTCATAAAGTACCGGTTTTTACGGTAGAAATATGAAATCTCCGCTATCTCGTAGTCTTGTTTATCAGTAACCCCTGTGAAGCCCTGTAATCGAAGAGTCTCATCCCCTATGATTCGGTGCTTCAGTCCCACTAGTACGGACCTCTTTATAAAGGAACGTTGAGACCCCTGATCTAGAAGTACCCGACAAACCTTGTTACTGTCATTACCTTCCATGGGAATCTGTATTGTGGGCAATATAGTGGTGTCTTGCGTGCTACCTAGTGCCACAGTTGTAGTACCCTCTTTTTTTACGTCTTTGACTTTATCTGCAGTAGGACACAACTTATCAAAGTGATGTCCTTTGCAGTGGCGACAGGGCCTTAAATATGTAGCAGTACATTGTCCCTGCTTACCATGTTCCCCACTTAGACAACCCACACATAGCTTCAATCTTTTCGCCTGTTCTAGTTTTGTCTCATTTGTTGGGTATTTTATGCAGAAACTCCATTTATGTTTGTTGTTACATAGCTTACATAGAATCTGAGCAGGTTTCTTATACGCACCCTTTCTTTTCTTTAGTCCCCACTGTCATACTTACTGTTCCCCTCTTCTCCACATTCTCACTCCCTCCCAACACATACATTCTCCATTTGTTCAACTGTAGATTATTGATCTCCTTACTGAACTGAGTTTTGAACTCCCCCTGCTCAAATGATCTTACCTTATCAAGTATTGCCATAGGAAGCTTCTGACGCAAGATAATGACTATAATTTCCTGCGTGGTAAGCCCTAGGGTGTCTAGCGATCGAGTATGGCACTCCACATTTGCCCTGAAGTTTGTCAACTCCTCAACCTTATACTGTGGCTCCGCGAGCCCCAACAAGGCAACGACATGGGCCATCTTCAACTGCTCTCTATCCCCGTATGTGGACTCTAATAAGTGTACCGCTTCAAGATAACTACCACCCACTACTGCAAAACCCTCTATTAAATGTAAGGCCTCTCCTTCCATTTGTCCCTTCAGATAGTGAAACTTGCGGACATTATCCAAAGAGGATTCATGAACCGTAGATCGAAATACGTCCCAAAAAGCTAACCACTCAGTTAACTTGCCCCCAAATGTAGGAAGATTGAGCTTTGGGAGGTGTACAGTATATTTTGGGTCAGCCCTTCTATGGGCCTCATTATCGCCTCCCTTCTTACTCGCGACAGCACGCTGTAATTTAGGTACTTCGCTCTAAAGACAGGTTCGTCATAGAGGGCGCGATTATCACACTCTGTAACTATCTCTTCCTCCTCTATCATGTCAGCCACAATCACCTCACTCAGAGCCGTAATACGACCGTGGGTAGCTTGGACGTTTTCTAATCTAGCCTCCAATTCCTCTAGTTCGGCAGTAGTGATGAAAGTGTTGACGTCCACAATTAGCCTATTTAATACTCCCCGAAGTCCCGCCCTTTGATTTTTAGGGGCTTTGATCAGCACCCCACTAGACGGTGTCTCTTTATCGTTTTTATTCATTTTGCATGTGAGCCTATAGGCTATGTATCTAAATATTACGTTACAAAGACAACGGTAAAATAATAGTCTAGTTAAGAGACGCCGACCGGCGGTGACTTTCTTTATCTGTAACACCCTAGCACTGTCAACCAAGGGAGTACACAGCTACATAGTAACCCATTCTGCACCGGTGACTTTCTTTATCTGTAACACCCTAGCACTGTCAACCAAGGGAGTACACAGCTACATAGTAACCCCTTCTGAACCGGTGACTTTCTTTATCTGTAACACCCTAGCACTGTCAACCAAGGGAGTACACAGCTACATAGTAACCCATTCTGCACCGGTGACTTTCTTTATCTGTAACACCCAAGCACTGTCAACCAAGGGAGTACACAGCTACATAGTAACCCATTCTGCACCGGTGACTTTCTTTATCTGTAACACCCTAGCACTGTCAACCAAGGGAGTTCACAGCTACATAGTAACCCATTCTGCACCGGTGACTTTCTTTATCTGTAACACCCTAGCACTGTCAACCAAGGGAGTACACAGCTACATAGTAACCCATTCTTCACCGGTGACTTTCTTTATCTGTAACACCCTAGCACTGTCAACCAAGGGAGTACACAGCTACATAGTAACCCATTCTGCACCGGTGACTTTCTTTATCTGTAACACCCTAGCACTGTCAACCAAGGGAGTACACAGCTACATAGTAACCCATTCTGCACCGGTGACTTTCTTTATCTGTAACACCCTAGCACTGTCAACCAAGGGAGTACACAGCTACATAGTAACCCATTCTGCACCGGTGACTTTCTTTATCTGTAACACCCTAGCACTGTCAACCAAGGGAGTACACAGCTACATACTAACCCTTTCTGCACCGGTGACTTTCTTTATCTGTAACACCCTAGCACTGTCAACCAAGGGAGTACACAGCTACATAGTAACCCATTCTGCACCGGTGACTTTCTTTATCTGTAACACCCTAGCACTGTCAACCAAGGGAGTACACAGCTACATAGTAACCCTTTCTGCACCGGTGACTTTCTTTATCTGTAACACCCTAGCACTGTCAACCAAGGGAGTACACAGCTACATAGTAACCCATTCTGCACCGGTGACTTTCTTTATCTGTAACACCCTAGCACTGTCAACCAAGGGAGTACACAGCTACATAGTAACCCATTCTGCACCGGTGACTTTCTTTATCTGTAACACCCTAGCACTGTCAACCAAGGGAGTACACAGCTACATAGTAACCCATTCTGCACTGGTGACTTTCTTTATCTGTAACACCCTAGCACTGTCAACCAAGGGAGTACACAGCTACATAGTAACCCATTCTGCACCGGTGACTTTCTTTATCTGTAACACCCTAGCTCTGTCAACCAAGGGAGTACACAGCTACATAGTAACACATTCTGCACCGGTGACTTTCTTTATCTGTAACACCCTAGCACTGTCAACCAAGGGAGTACACAGCTACATAGAAACCCATTCTGCACCGGTGACTTTCTTTATCTGTAACACCCTAGCACTGTCAACCAAGGGAGTACACAGCTACATAGTAACCCATTCTGCACCGGTGACTTTCTTTATCTGTAACACCCAAGCACTGTCAACCAAGGGAGTACACAGCTACATAGTAACCCATTCTGCACCGGTGACTTTCTTTATCTGTAACACCCTAGCTGTGGTAATCTATCAATAGAAGTTAAATATTACTAAGCTATAATGAATCAAATAAATAAATGAAAACTACTCCATATCTAAATTGAATTCAATCTGAAACAAGCTAATTTATATCCAAAGGTCTCACATAATAAATGTATATATAGGGTAAGGTTATAAGGGTTAATATTAGCCAGGAATTAACTCACCAATAGTTCCACGTGGCAATGAGGCAAGGGAGAACGTTTTACCCAATATGGCGGTGGACAATGGGGAACGAGACTTCGGTCCCGAGACTCGAGTCAAGTTAAAGAAAGAATAAATGATTACATGGGAATGGACATGATTATTATGCTTTTCTATCAGTCAGTCATGGTGTCGATGAGAGTGTCGTGATGGTGTAGCTGAGTGTATTGCTGTATGTGTATTGTGATTAGAGGCACAAAAGCACGATTAACTGAGGGCGGAAAATTAGATGTTAACTGGTTGGTGTTCGTGAAGGCTCTGGCGTTCCTCGAAAGCACACCTTGATGCCTTGGCAAACCGCCAGGAGCCCAAATTATCGTACCGCATCTAGGTTGCTCTAAACGATAAATTATATTAATATATACGATAAATTCATATGTACTACATAAGATCATGGCAATATTGTTTAATAGCATATTAGGCCTTTTACAACTTAACTTATTTACAATCTTATAATATACGATCTACTCGTCCTACGTCGTGCTGTAGGAGCGATCGTGACGTCACAGAGACATACAAGATCACAAAATAGTCATATTCTATCGTATTTATATGGTACACTCCCCCCACAAAAAAAGATCTGAACCCCACCTTAAACCTAAAGTTGCCCAGAGGCTATCTTCTGACGCCGCAAGTCAACGGCGCCAGCAGCAGCGCATCTGGGACGCGTCCCTGTCCGAGAATGATCACCATCAGTAAGAGGTGAGTCGTTCCTTTGAGAATCCTCGGACCCAGCAATAACAGGTGGAGCATCAGATTGCAATGCGGAATCGAGCTCCAAAGCGTACAAACGTGCGATAGGACGAACAGTAGTTCCAGTGGCTGTCTTCAATAGCGCCACCCGCTCTACAGAGTCTGCCCCCTTGTATACCTCCAACACGCGGCCCAATTTCCAGTATAAACGAGGACTATCTTCTTTAATTAAAACAAAGTCACCAACAGTAGGTGCCGTTGGTCTACCAGAGGGAGTAACACTCCTTTCCTTCAATGCTAGCAGATATTCACTAATCCACCGTTTCCTAAAATCCTCTATTATCCTGGATATATACTGATATCTCTTAGACACCGCTACCTCAGAGTACAACGAGGGATCCTCTAACTCTACTATGGACTGAAAATCAGATGGAAACGCAGTCAATGGTTTTCCATATAGCAAGTGAGCTGGCGTTAATGGTAGTGGTTCTTGCAGGTCGGTGTACACATATGTAAGCGGGCGATCATTCACGACTGCCTCTATCTCTGTGAGGACTGTCGTCAACTCACTCTTCTTTAATAGAGCACGTCCTACAACCACTCTGAGTCCTGACTTTACTATGCCGACACATCGTTCCCACATTCCACCAAACCAAGGTGCCTTAACTGGAATAAACCTCCATTCGCACTTCTTCTCTCCCAAAAAAGTGATGATAGTAGGATCACTACTCATATCCTTTAGATATTTTGATGCTTGGACATAAGTGGGAGCATTGTCGCTAAGAATGAGTTGAGGGAATGACCGATGGGCACAAAACCGTCTAAACGCCAGCATAAATTCTTCGCTAGACATATTATCACATAGTTCTAGGTGTACCGCTCGAGACGTCGCACAGGTAAACAATAATATATAAACCTTCTCATGCTCCCTCGTCTTCAATGCCCCTGTGTAATCTAATCCTACCACTTGGAAAGGTTCTACGTGCTTTACACGGCATTCAGGTAGAGGTGGAGCTGGTCCAGTTGCATATGGTTTACCTTACCTTTTAGTCTCTGGCATATCACACACTTTCGTACTATGCGTCGAGCTACTTGTCGAACTCTGGGTATCCACCATGTGAGACGTAAATTTGATATAATATGACATAGTGTTTTACTTCCCTATGTGCACGTATGATCAATAGATCAGTAACGTGATGTCTTGTTGGCATAAGTATAGGGCGGTTTGTGCCGTCTGGTACACCCGACCACTTCAGGCGACCCTCACACCTGATGAGGCCATTGTCTAGGTGCAACCTTAGTTGACGCACTATATTAGGCATTGTCTTATTCGAGCTTTTCAAGGATTCTAATTCATTGGAAAAGGTTTCTATTTGAACCCATTTGATCAAAGTTACTTCAGCTGCTTTAAATTCACGAGCATCAATGTTGTGACCCCTGTTGCAGAGTTGGCCCGTTACTTTAAGCTTGAGATTGGATACATATCGCAATACCCAAGCTACAACTCTGACTAGTTTATTATAGTCACCGAATCTTGCCTACTCTATGATAGGACCCGGTGGCTCATTTGGTTGGGCTGTAACTGCCACTGTTTCCAGTGGCAGAGGTCCCTCACCAACAGCATGCCAATCATCCATTCACTTTCATGGAGCAGCCACTTTGGACCATGCCACCACAGTTCGGACTTCATTAACTGGCTAGCCATTATACCCCTAGTTATGAGATCACTAGGGTTTTCTTTTGTATTTACATAATGATAAGCAACATCTGGCAAAAGGGCTCTAATCTCATCTACCCTATTCCGCACATAAACTGGCAGAGACTTCTTGCTATGTATCCAGTTGAGTGCGACCTGACTATCGTACCAAACGTGAACGATTTCAATATTTAATTCGCTCTCGTATGCTGCGCGTACATGTTGCACCAGACGTGCTAATAGCAGCATGGCAGTCAATTCCATTTTAGGGATAGTTACCTTTTTAACCGGGGCTACCTTGGCCCGGGCTGTAACTAAATGTGCCCCAAATGAAGTAACGACATATATGGCTACCCCGTATGCCGTGGCGCTAGCATCGCAAAACGCGTGTAACGTAATGTCACCGAACGCCGCCACTTTACGAGGTATAGGTTTAGTACATAGGATGGCATATTCAATCAACAACAATGTCCCTTGGTCATTCAGGTCCTCGGGCAAACTGTCATCCCATCCTATTTTACGTCTCCAAACTTCCTGCATTAGAATCCTAGCTCTTATGGTAACAGGTAATGCTAGACCCAAAGGATAAAAAAATTGCGCAACTTTGCTCAACAGACTTCTTTTGGTGTGCGCTCCTGTCTGCTGAGCAAAAGACCTTGTTTGAAAAGTTAGTATGTCATGTTTAGGTTGCCAGATCATCCCCAAATTTCTGGACTTTTCCTGGTTAAGAGATGCCGTACTGTCCACCTGTATCAAACTCTGAAGATCTTCACTATTAGTAACCCACTCGCGGAGAAATAAATGTGCATCCGCAAACAATCTGCGTGCTTGCCAGTATGCATATAACAAATCATCCTGACTATCACTAGAACCCTGCAAATTGTCAATATATAATCCACGAGATAGTTTACTTGTGTCCTCATGAGTGTCAGCTAGATGTTTTCTGATTGTTGCATTTAACAAAAACTGCGAGCACGTGGCCCCAAAGAGTACAACCCGAAAACGTTATATTATGATTGGACTCTCAGAGTCGCTAATGTCGCTGAACCAAAGAAAGCGGGTAACATCTCTATCTTCCTCCTTTAGCTTGACCATCAAGAATGCTTTCTCGATGTCACTGGTATAGGCGTACTTCCCGAGCCTACACCGCAATAGATGTTGGGACAGGTCCGACACCATGGACGGACCTGTCAACAGGCAGTCATTTAGACTGGGTTGTTGACCTTGGTGGGCAGAACAGTCATACACCACCCGTATTGGTGTGGTGACGCTGTCTTTCCTTACCCCATGATGGGCCAGATAGTGAACCCTACCCTTCTTAAATGGTTCCTGGACATAGACTCTCTCAATAAAGCCCCTATCTTCATAACTCCGAAATACATCGTCATACGCCTGGCGCGTGCTCGGTTCGTTAGACAATTTGCGCTGTAATGCGCGCAAGCGACCTAATGCCAAACCACAGTTGGTAGGCAGGCTTATCTCACTGTTGTTCCAGGGTAAACTAACTTTATATTGCTTGTCTGAGGCACAGTAGCACACAGACTCGTCAAACCTTTGTAGCGCAACTTCCGAGTCATAATCAGTCTCCATAGCATTAATGCCTATGTGATCCAATCTCCACAGTTGTTCCAGGTCGAACTCGGCAGCCATCTTAGGGTCACTAGGTTGGGAATCCTCCCTTCCCAACTCCTCTGCCGCGGTTACATTGATTCTATATATCGAGACCGTGTCGACCAGGACGTTTGACTGTGTAGTATGCACCTTTCCGCTCATGCAATATCCAAATTTAGTGGGGATTAAAATTACACCACACATCTTTTTAAATCCAGGGTATACTACTTCATAATAATGATCCACACCAAGTAGAACATGCACCTCACTCTGATTTCCCATGGGATCTGACAAGTTAACCCCTTTGCTACGTAATGCTTGTTCCACCTTCTTCACTCCTACAGATACATATTCTGGTAGGGTGTCTACTACGATACAAGTCATAAAGTACCGGTTTTTACGGTAGAAATATGAAATCTCCGCTATCTCGTAGTCTTGTTTATCAGTAACCCCTGTGAAGCCCTGTAATCGAAGAGTCTCATCCCCTATGATTCGGTGCTTCAGTCCCACTAGTACGGACCTCTTTATAAAGGAACGTTGAGACCCCTGATCTAGAAGTACCCGACAAACCTTGTTACTGTCATTACCTTCCATGGGAATCTGTATTGTGGGCAATATAGTGGTGTCTTGCATGCTACCTAGTGCCACAGTTGTAGTACCCTCTTTTTTACGTCTTTGACTTTATCTGCAGTAGGACACAACTTATCAAAGTGATGTCCTTTGCAGTGGCGACAGGGCCTTAAATATGTAGCAGTACATTGTCCCTGCTTACCATGTTCCCCACTTAGACAACCCACACATAGCTTCAATCTTTTCGCCTGTGCTAGTTTTGTCTCATTTGTTGGGTATTTTATGCAGAAACTCCATTTATGTTTGTTGTTACATAGCTTACATAGAATCTGAGCAGGTTTCTTATACGCACCCTTTCTTTTCTTTAGTCCCCACTGTCATACTTACTGTTCCCCTCTTCTCCACATTCTCACTCCCTCCCAACACATACATTCTCCATTTGTTCAACTGTAGATTATTGATCTCCTTACTGAACTGAGTTTTGAACTCCCCCTGCTCAAATGATCTTACCTTATCAAGTATTGCCATAGGAAGCTTCTGACGCAAGATAATGACTATAATTTCCTGCGTGGTAAGCCCTAGGGTGTCTAGCGATCGAGTATGGCACTCCACATTTGCCCTGAAGTTTGTCAACTCCTCAACCTTATACTGTGGCTCCGCGAGCCCCAACAAGGCAACGACATGGGCCATCTTCAACTGCTCTCTATCCCCGTATGTGGACTCTAATAAGTGTACCGCTTCAAGATAACTACCACCCACTACTGCAAAACCCTCTATTAAATGTAAGGCCTCTCCTTCCATTTGTCCCTTCAGATAGTGAAACTTGCGGACATTATCCAAAGAGGATTCATGAACCGTAGATCGAAATACGTCCCAAAAAGCTAACCACTCAGTTAACTTGCCCCCAAATGTAGGAAGATTGAGCTTTGGGAGGTGTACAGTATATTTTGGGTCAGCCCTTCTATGGGCCTCATTATCGCCTCCCTTCTTACTCGCGACAGCACGCTGTAATTTAGGTACTTCGCTCTAAAGACAGGTTCGTCATAGAGGGCGCGATTATCACACTCTGTAACTATCTCTTCCTCCTCTATCATGTCAGCCACAATCACCTCACTCAGAGCCGTAATACGACCGTGGGTAGCTTGGACGTTTTCTAATCTAGCCTCCAATTCCTCTAGTTCGGCAGTAGTGATGAAAGTGTTGACGTCCACAATTAGCCTATTTAATACTCCCCGAAGTCCCGCCCTTTGATTTTTAGGGGCTTTGATCAGCACCCCACTAGACGGTGTCTCTTTATCGTTTTTATTCATTTTGCATGTGAGCCTATAGGCTATGTATCTAAATATTACGTTACAAAGACAACGGTAAAATAATAGTCTAGTTAAGAGACGCCGACCGGCGGTGACTTTCTTTATCTGTAACACCCTAGCACTGTCAACCAAGGGAGTACACAGCTACATAGTAACCCATTCTGCACCGGTGACTTTCTTTATCTGTAACACCCTAGCACTGTCAACCAAGGGAGTACACAGCTACATACTAACCCTTTCTGCACCGGTGACTTTCTTTATCTGTAACACCCTAGCACTGTCAACCAAGGGAGTACACAGCTACATAGTAACCCATTCTGCACCGGTGACTTTCTTTATCTGTAACACCCTAGCACTGTCAACCAAGGGAGTACACAGCTACATAGTAACCCTTTCTGCACCGGTGACTTTCTTTATCTGTAACACCCTAGCACTGTCAACCAAGGGAGTACACAGCTACATAGTAACCCATTCTGCACCGGTGACTTTCTTTATCTGTAACACCCTAGCACTGTCAACCAAGGGAGTACACAGCTACATAGTAACCCATTCTGCACCGGTGACTTTCTTTATCTGTAACACCCTAGCACTGTCAACCAAGGGAGTACACAGCTACATAGTAACCCATTCTGCACTGGTGACTTTCTTTATCTGTAACACCCTAGCACTGTCAACCAAGGGAGTACACAGCTACATAGTAACCCATTCTGCACCGGTGACTTTCTTTATCTGTAACACCCTAGCTCTGTCAACCAAGGGAGTACACAGCTACATAGTAACACATTCTGCACCGGTGACTTTCTTTATCTGTAACACCCTAGCACTGTCAACCAAGGGAGTACACAGCTACATAGAAACCCATTCTGCACCGGTGACTTTCTTTATCTGTAACACCCTAGCACTGTCAACCAAGGGAGTACACAGCTACATAGTAACCCCTTCTGCACCGGTGACTTTCTTTATCTGTAACACCCAAGCACTGTCAACCAAGGGAGTACACAGCTACATAGTAACCCATTCTGCACCGGTGACTTTCTTTATCTGTAACACCCTAGCTGTGGTAATCTATCAATAGAAGTTAAATATTACTAAGCTATAATGAATCAAATAAATAAATCTAAATGAAAACTACTCCATATCTAAATTGAATTCAATCTGAAACAAGCTAATTTATATCCAAAGGTCTCACATAATAAATGTATATATAGGGTAAGGTTATAAGGGTTAATATTAGCCAGGAATTAACTCACCAATAGTTCCACGTGGCAATGAGGCAAGGGAGAACGTTTTTCCCAATATGGCGGTGGACAATGGGGAACGAGACTTCGGTCCCGAGACTCGAGTCAAGTTAAAGAAAGAATAAATGATTACATGGGAATGGACATGATTATTATGCTTTTCTATCAGTCAGTCATGGTGTCGATGAGAGTGTCGTGATGGTGTAGCTGAGTGTATTGCTGTATGTGTATTGTGATTAGAGGCACAAAAGCACGATTAACTGAGGGCGGAAAATTAGATGTTAACTGGTTGGTGTTCGTGAAGGCTCTGGCGTTCCTCGAAAGCACACCTTGATGCCTTGGCAAACCGCCAGGAGCCCAAATTATCGTACCGCATCTAGGTTGCTCTAAACGATAAATTATATTAATATATACGATAAATTCATATGTACTACATAAGATCATGGCAATATTGTTTAATAGCATATTAGGCCTTTTACAACTTAACTTATTTACAATCTTATAATATACGATCTACTCGTCCTACGTCGTGCTGTAGGAGCGATCGTGACGTCACAGAGACATACAAGATCACAAAATAGTCATATTCTATCGTATTTATATGGTACACTCCCCCCACAAAAAAAGATCTGAACCCCACCTTAAACCTAAAGTTGCCCAGAGGCTATCTTCTGACGCCGCAAGTCAACGGCGCCAGCAGCAGCGCATCTGGGACGCGTCCCTGTCCGAGAATGATCACCATCAGTAAGAGGTGAGTCGTTCCTTTGAGAATCCTCGGACCCAGCAATAACAGGTGGAGCATCAGATTGCAATGCGGAATCGAGCTCCAAAGCGTACAAACGTGCGATAGGACGAACAGTAGTTCCAGTGGCTGTCTTCAATAGCGCCACCCGCTCTACAGAGTCTGCCCCCTTGTATACCTCCAACACGCGGCCCAATTTCCAGTATAAACGAGGACTATCTTCTTTAATTAAAACAAAGTCACCAACAGTAGGTGCCGTTGGTCTACCAGAGGGAGTAACACTCCTTTCCTTCAATGCTAGCAGATATTCACTAATCCACCGTTTCCTAAAATCCTCTATTATCCTGGATATATACTGATATCTCTTAGACACCGCTACCTCAGAGTACAACGAGGGATCCTCTAACTCTACTATGGACTGAAAATCAGATGGAAACGCAGTCAATGGTTTTCCATATAGCAAGTGAGCTGGCGTTAATGGTAGTGGTTCTTGCAGGTCGGTGTACACATATGTAAGCGGGCGATCATTCACGACTGCCTCTATCTCTGTGAGGACTGTCGTCAACTCACTCTTCTTTAATAGAGCACGTCCTACAACCACTCTGAGTCCTGACTTTACTATGCCGACACATCGTTCCCACATTCCACCAAACCAAGGTGCCTTAACTGGAATAAACCTCCATTCGCACTTCTTCTCTCCCAAAAAAGTGATGATAGTAGGATCACTACTCATATCCTTTAGATATTTTGATGCTTGGACATAAGTGGGAGCATTGTCGCTAAGAATGAGTTGAGGGAATGACCGATGGGCACAAAACCGTCTAAACGCCAGCATAAATTCTTCGCTAGACATATTATCACATAGTTCTAGGTGTACCGCTCGAGACGTCGCACAGGTAAACAATAATATATAAACCTTCTCATGCTCCCTCGTCTTCAATGCCCCTGTGTAATCTTATCCTACCACTTGGAAAGGTTCTACGTGCTTTACACGGCATTCAGGTAGAGGTGGAGCTGGTCCAGTTGCATATGGTTTACCTTACCTTTTAGTCTCTGGCATATCACACACTTTCGTACTATGCGTCGAGCTACTTGTCGAACTCTGGGTATCCACCATGTGAGACGTAAATTTGATATAATATGACATAGTGTTTTACTTCCCTATGTGCACGTATGATCAATAGATCAGTAACGTGATGTCTTGTTGGCATAAGTATAGGGCGGTTTGTGCCGTCTGGTACACCCGACCACTTCAGGCGACCCTCACACCTGATGAGGCCATTGTCTAGGTGCAACCTTAGTTGACGCACTATATTAGGCATTGTCTTATTCGAGCTTTTCAAGGATTCTAATTCATTGGAAAAGGTTTCTATTTGAACCCATTTGATCAAAATTACTTCAGCTGCTTTAAATTCACGAGCATCAATGTTGTGACCCCTGTTGCAGACTTGGCCCGTTACTTTAAGCTTGAGATTGGATACATATCGCAATACCCAAGCTACAACTCTGACTAGTTTATTATAGTCACCGAATCTTGCCTACTCTATGATAGGACCCGGTGGCTCATTTGGTTGGGCTGTAACTGCCACTGTTTCCAGTGGCAGAGGTCCCTCACCAACAGCATGCCAATCATCCATTCACTTTCATGGAGCAGCCACTTTGGACCATGCCACCACAGTTCGGACTTCATTAACTGGCTAGCCATTATACCCCTAGTTATGAGATCACTAGGGTTTTCTTTTGTATTTACATAATGATAAGCAACATCTGGCAAAAGGGCTCTAATCTCATCTACCCTATTCCGCACATAAACTGGCAGAGACTTCTTGCTATGTATCCAGTTGAGTGCGACCTGACTATCGCACCAAACGTGAACGATTTCAATATTTAATTCGCTCTCGTATGCTGCGCGTACATGTTGCACCAGACGTGCTAATAGCAGCATGGCAGTCAATTCCATTTTAGGGATAGTTACCTTTTTAACCGGGGCTACCTTGGCCCGGGCTGTAACTAAATGTGCCCCAAATGAAGTAACGACATATATGGCTACCCCGTATGCCGTGGCGCTAGCATCGCAAAACGCGTGTAACGTAATGTCACCGAACGCCGCCACTTTACGAGGTATAGGTTTAGTACATAGGATGGCATATTCAATCAACAACAATGTCCCTTGGTCATTCAGCTCCTCGGGCAAACTGTCATCCCATCCTATTTTACGTCTCCAAACTTCCTGCATTAGAATCCTAGCTCTTATGGTAACAGGTAATGCTAGACCCAAAGGATAAAAAAATTGCGCAACTTTGCTCAACAGACTTCTTTTGGTGTGCGCTCCTGTCTGCTGAGCAAAAGACCTTGTTTGAAAAGTTAGTATGTCATGTTTAGGTTGCCAGATCATCCCCAAATTTCTGGACTTTTCCTGGTTAAGAGATGCCGTACTGTCCACCTGTATCAAACTCTGAAGATCTTCACTATTAGTAACCCACTCGCGGAGAAATAAATGTGCATCCGCAAACAATCTGCGTGCTTGCCAGTATGCATATAACAAATCATCCTGACTATCGCTAGAACCCTGCAAATTGTCAATATATAATCCACGAGATAGTTTACTTGTGTCCTCATGAGTGTCAGCTAGATGTTTTCTGATTGTTGCATTTAACAAAAACTGCGAGCACGTGGCCCCAAAGAGTACAACCCGAAAACGTTATATTATGATTGGACTCTCAGAGTCGCTAATGTCGCTGAACCAAAGAAAGCGGGTAACATCTCTATCTTCCTCCTTTAGCTTGACCATCAAGAATGCTTTCTCGATGTCACTGGTATAGGCGTACTTCCCGAGCCTACACCGCAATAGATGTTGGGACAGGTCCGACACCATGGACGGACCTGTCAACAGGCAGTCATTTAGACTGGGTTGTTGACCTTGGTGGGCAGAACAGTCATACACCACCCGTATTGGTGTGGTGACGCTGTCTTTCCTTACCCCATGATGGGCCAGATAGTGAACCCTACCCTTCTTAAATGGTTCCTGGACATAGACTCTCTCAATAAAGCCCCTATCTTCATAACTCCGAAATACATCGTCATACGCCTGGCGCGTGCTCGGTTCGTTAGACAATTTGCGCTGTAATGCGCGCAAGCGACCTAATGCCAAACCACAGTTGGTAGGCAGGCTTATCTCACTGTTGTTCCAGGGTAAACTAACTTTATATTGCTTGTCTGAGGCACAGTAGCACACAGACTCGTCAAACCTTTGTAGCGCAACTTCCGAGTCATAATCAGTCTCCATAGCATTAATGCCTATGTGATCCAATCTCCACAGTCGTTCCAGGTTGAACTCGGCAGCCATCTTAGGGTCACTAGGTTGGGAATCCTCCCTTCCCAACTCCTCTGCCGCGGTTACATTGATTCTATATATCGAGACCGTGTCGACCAGGACGTTTGACTGTGTAGTATGCACCTTTCCGCTCATGCAATATCCAAATTTAGTGGGGATTAAAATTACACCACACATCTTTTTAAATCCAGGGTATACTACTTCATAATAATGATCCACACCAAGTAGAACATGCACCTCACTCTGATTTCCCATGGGATCTGACAAGTTAACCCCTTTGCTACGTAATGCTTGTTCCACCTTCTTCACTCCTACAGATACATATTCTGGTAGGGTGTCTACTACGATACAAGTCATAAAGTACCGGTTTTTACGGTAGAAATATGAAATCTCCGCTATCTCGTAGTCTTGTTTATCAGTAACCCCTGTGAAGCCCTGTAATCGAAGAGTCTCATCCCCTATGATTCGGTGCTTCAGTCCCACTAGTACGGACCTCTTTATAAAGGATCGTTGAGACCCCTGATCTAGAAGTACCCGACAAACCTTGTTACTGTCATTACCTTCCATGGGAATCTGTATTGTGGGCAATATAGTGGTGTCTTGCGTGCTACCTAGTGCCACAGTTGTAGTACCCTCTTTTTTTACGTCTTTGACTTTATCTGCAGTAGGACACAACTTATCAAAGTGATGTCCTTTGCAGTGGCGACAGGGCCTTAAATATGTAGCAGTACATTGTCCCTGCTTACCATGTTCCCCACTTAGACAACCCACACATAGCTTCAATCTTTTCGCCTGTGCTAGTTTTGTCTCATTTGTTGGGTATTTTATGCAGAAACTCCATTTATGTTTGTTGTTACATAGCTTACATAGAATCTGAGCAGGTTTCTTATACGCACCCTTTCTTTTCTTTAGTCCCCACTGTCATACTTACTGTTCCCCTCTTCTCCACATTCTCACTCCCTCCCAACACATACATTCTCCATTTGTTCAACTGTAGATTATTGATCTCCTTACTGAACTGAGTTTTGAACTCCCCCTGCTCAAATGATCTTACCTTATCAAGTATTGCCATAGGAAGCTTCTGACGCAAGATAACGACTATAATTTCCTGCGTGGTAAGCCCTAGGGTGTCTAGCGATCGAGTATGGTACTCCACATTTGCCCTGAAGTTTGTCAACTCCTCAACCTTATACTGTGGCTCCGCGAGCCCCAACAAGGCAACGACATGGGCCATCTTCAACTGCTCTCTATCCCCGTATGTGGACTCTAATAAGTGTACCGCTTCAAGATAACTACCACCCACTACTGCAAAACCCTCTATTAAATGTAAGGCCTCTCCTTCCATTTGTCCCTTCAGATAGTGAAACTTGCGGACATTATCCAAAGAGGATTCATGAACCGTAGATCGAAATACGTCCCAAAAAGCTAACCACTCAGTTAACTTGCCCCCAAATGTAGGAAGATTGAGCTTTGGGAGGTGTACAGTATATTTTGGGTCAGCCCTTCTATGGGCCTCATTATCGCCTCCCTTCTTACTCGCGACAGCACGCTGTAATTTAGGTACTTCGCTCTAAAGACAGGTTCGTCATAGAGGGCGCGATTATCACACTCTGTAACTATCTCTTCCTCCTCTATCATGTCAGCCACAATCACCTCACTCAGAGCCGTAATACGACCGTGGGTAGCTTGGACGTTTTCTAATCTAGCCTCCAATTCCTCTAGTTCGGCAGTAGTGATGAAAGTGTTGACGTCCACAATTAGCCTATTTAATACTCCCCGAAGTCCCGCCCTTTGATTTTTAGGGGCTTTGATCAGCACCCCACTAGACGGTGTCTCTTTATCGTTTTTATTCATTTTGCATGTGAGCCTATAGGCTATGTATCTAAATATTACGTTACAAAGACAACGGTAAAATAATAGTCTAGTTAAGAGACGCCGACCGGCGGTGACTTTCTTTATCTGTAACACCCTAGCACTGTCAACCAAGGGAGTACACAGCTACATAGTAACCCATTCTGCACCGGTGACTTTCTTTATCTGTAACACCCAAGCACTGTCAACCAAGGGAGTACACAGCTACATAGTAACCCATTCTGCACCGGTGACTTTCTTTATCTGTAACACCCTAGCACTGTCAACCAAGGGAGTTCACAGCTACATAGTAACCCATTCTGCACCGGTGACTTTCTTTATCTGTAACACCCTAGCACTGTCAACCAAGGGAGTACACAGCTACATAGTAACCCTTTCTGCACCGGTGACTTTCTTTATCTGTAACACCCTAGCACTGTCAACCAAGGGAGTACACAGCTACATAGTAACCCATTCTGCACCGGTGACTTTCTTTATCTGTAACACCCTAGCACTGTCAACCAAGGGAGTACACAGCTACATAGTAACCCATTCTGCACCGGTGACTTTCTTTATCTGTAACACCCTAGCACTGTCAACCAAGGGAGTACACAGCTACATAGTAACCCATTCTGCACCGGTGACTTTCTTTATCTGTAACACCCTAGCACTGTCAACCAAGGAGTACACAGCTACATACTAACCCTTCTGCACCGGTGACTTTCTTTATCTGTAACACCCTAGCACTGTCAACCAAGGGAGTACACAGCTACATAGTAACCCATTCTGCACCGGTGACTTTCTTTATCTGTAACACCCTAGCACTGTCAACCAAGGGAGTACACAGCTACATAGTAACCCATTCTGCACCGGTGACTTTCTTTATCTGTAACACCCTAGCACTGTCAACCAAGGGAGTACACAGCTACATAGTAACCCTTTCTGCACCGGTGACTTTCTTTATCTGTAACACCCTAGCACTGTCAACCAAGGGAGTACACAGCTACATAGTAACCCATTCTGCACCGGTGACTTTCTTTATCTGTAACACCCTAGCACTGTCAACCAAGGGAGTACACAGCTACATAGTAACCCATTCTGCACCGGTGACTTTCTTTATCTGTAACACCCTAGCACTGTCAACCAAGGGAGTACACAGCTACATAGTAATCCATTCTGCACCTGTGACTTTCTTTATCTGTAACTCCCTAGCACTGTCAACCAAGGGAGTACACAGCTACATAGTAACCCATTCTGCACCGGTGACTTTCTTTTCATTATATTCTGTTACCCTTTTGAAGATTTTAAGATTATGAAGGACCTCTAACCATTAAAAGGCTATAAACCATCTCAATTCATCCTTTTAGCTGCCGCAGAGTCCTCCTCAGCTGCATAAAATCGTCTAAATATAACTGAAATCAAATAATATAAGACATCATCAGTACAGACAGGGTTAATGAATACATAGTAATTGTATTTATTAATATACTGTATATCTGATTCAATCTGAACATCATTCTCAATTGTTATATTACAAAAAGAAAATCGCAATAGCTCACGAACATATGTCAGTAGCTGTACTCATCCTCCTACTATCGCTGCTTTATCGAACATATGTCAGTTGCTGTACTCATCCTCCTACTATCGCTGCTTTATCGAACATAATATGTCAGTTGCTGTACTCATCCTCCTACTATCGCTGCTTTATCGACCATATGTCAGTAGCTGTACTCATCCTCCTACTATCGCTGCTTTATCGAACATAATATGTCAGTTGCTGTACTCATCCTCCTACTATCGCTGCTTTATCGACCATATGTCAGTAGCTGTACTCATCCTCCTACTATCGCTGCTTTATCGACCATATGTCAGTAGCTGTACTCATCCTCCTACTATCGCTGCTTTATCGAACATATGTCAGTAGCTGTACTCATCCTCCTACTATCGCTGCTTTATCGAACATAATATGTCAGTTGCTGTACTCATCCTCCTACTATCGCTGCTTTATCGACCATATGTCAGTAGCTGTACTCATCCTCCTACTATCGCTGCTTTATCGACCATATGTCAGTAGCTGTACTCATCCTCCTACTATCGCTGCTTTATTGACCATATGTCAGTAGCTGTACTCATCCTCCTACTATCGCTGCTTTATCGAACATAATATGTCAGTTGCTGTACTCATCCTCCTACTATCGCTGCTTTATCGAACATAATATGTCAGTTGCTGTACTCATCCTCCTACTATCGCTGCTTTATCGACCATATGTCAGTAGCTGTACTCATCCTCCTACTATCGCTGCTTTATCGACCATATGTCAGTAGCTGTACTCATCCTCCTACTATCGCTGCTTTATCGACCATATGTCAGTAGCTGTACTCATCCTCCTACTATCGCTGCTTTATCGACCATATGTCAGTAGCTGTGCTCATCCTCCTACTATCGCTGCTTTATCGATCATATGTCAGTAGCTGTACTCATCCTCCTACTATCGCTGCTTTATCGAACATATGTCAGTTGCTGTACTCATCCTCCTACTATCGCTGCTTTATCGAACATATGTCAGTAGCTGTACTCATCCTCCTAGTATCGTTGCTTTATCGACCATATGTCAGTAGCTGTACTCATCCTCCTACTATCGCTGCTTTATCGACCATATGTCAGTAGCTGTACTCATCCTCCTACTATCGCTGCTTTATCGACCATATAGCTAAGCCTTTCGGCGGTGGAAACTTTGCGTTTTTGAGCAGAAATATGTAGTAACAAATTGTTGGCTTTAGAAATCTGGGTGATATATATCTGTCTTTTATAAACCAACTCTCAATCCTTTAGTCTTCAAGGGACTGGAGATCTCGAAAAGGAGCTCCAGTCCTGACTCTATTCTTGATTTACAGTGTGGTGGATTAATAATCCAGAAGGGTTGATAGCCTCTGAATTCCTATCTTAACTAACCGACTCTTAGTCTTATAGCTGATTTAAAGGGATTGGAGTTTCCGAAAAGGGGCTCCAGTCCTGACGGTAATTTTTGCTTACAAGGGTTGACAGCCTCTGAAGTCCTATTTTAACTAACTAATTAACTTTAAATATCATTCTATATAATATGGGTGACACAAACACCTTTCCCACACATTCACCTCTTGAGAAACAGGAAGCATTTTACCAGTGTATTCCGGCCATCATTAGGCAATTCTATGCAGCTTAGGAATAAGCTATGGGAGTTAAAAGGGTACTGACAGTCTCATCCAACCCTCTGACTTCCATATACCTTTTCAATTCTGAATAAAGATTGTCTAATAATAGCCAGAATAACTATCAACACGCGGCAAAGTCCTCACACTACAAAGGGTTTAAATCTTCTAAATCTACAATCCCTATTATGAAAATAATAATGGTAATAGCTCTTAACCCCTTCTGTACCGGCACGTCTTTTTAATTTTATTCTGGCTACTATTAGACTATTTTATTCAGTTTAAAAAGGAAGTCTAGCCATTAACAAGCTTCAAACTATCTCATTTACCCTTTTTAACTACCAAAAATCCTTCTTAAACTTCACAAAATTGTCTAAATATAACGAATATAATTAAACAGACGTCGCTAGTACGGAAGGGGTTAACCCTCTGAGGATCGATGACGACTATATTTTCTGTTCTCTGGCTAATATTAGACGATTGTATTCAGATTAGGAAGGACATATCCAACTCTGAGGTTTAATTGAAATACTATTTATCCTGTTCACTCCCACAGATCCTTCCTAAGCTGTATAAAATCGTCTTATGATAGCCATAGTAAACGCTAAGAAACGTCATGATCTGCCAGAGGTTATCTGGAGAGAAAATGGGAAGACAATTATCAGCAGCCTAACAGGCCTTAACAGGCTTGGAACTCTGTCACTTAGACATATTTACTACCACAGATCCTTCTTAATTAAACTGCACAAAGTCGTCTAAATATAGCTAGCATAAAATTGAAAGTACATCACCTTTACAGAAGGGGTTAAATAGAAAGGCAATTGATAATAAAGCTAAACTGACAGACAGAATAGGAAGAGAACATGTTGAATAGTGAATGTAATATAGGTAAAACAACGAGATACAACTCAAGACAAACGAGGAAGATTAACATAAGCTTAGATAAGAGCTTGCTCTCTCTCTCTCTCTCTCTCTCTCTCTCTCTCTCTCTCTCTCTCTCTCTCTCTCTCTCTCTCTCTCTATCTATCTATCTATCTATCTATATATCTATCTATTTATTGTGTTACATATCTATCTATCTATTTTCCCATCCCTTCCCAGCACCTGAAGAAGCAGGACCATGGAGACAGAAAATCTGGTCACCTGGGAAAGTGAGCAGCTGGGATTAAGTGAAAATAAAAACTAAACAAATAAATACAATCCTGTCTTCAGCAATTCACCTCTGTGTTTTGCGTTGTCGTCTTGCATTACTTAGTTGGCATTCATACATATCTGGATCAGTCCATTCTATTATCGTTTCTTGTAAAATATTTGTCTTATTTTTCATTGTATATATCTTTTAACTCGGAGGTTTATTTCATATTTTGTTGTGCATTCTTTATGATGTAAATACTAACCTATAGTGTTGCTGGAGAATGTTTGCTCTTTCATACTTTTTATTTTACTACATATTGAATGTATGCGTATGTTGCTCTCTCTCTCTCTCTCTCTCTCTCTCTCTCTCTCTCTCTCTCTCTCTCTCTCTAGGAGATTTACCTATATATATATATAGTTTGTAAGGCCAGACTGCCTAGTAAGGACCTTGAGGTCTGTCTCTCTCTCTCTCTCTCTCTCTCTCTCTCTCTCTCTCTCTCTCTCTCTCTCTCTCTCTCTCTCTCTCTCTCTCTCTCTATCTCTCTCTCTCTCTCTCTCTCTCTCTTTCCAAAATGGAAAATCAAGCTATTCGATGAATGGCACTCGGCTTAAGAATGTAAACAGAGAAACCGATCTGGAAGTAACAATATCGAGTTACCTAAAACCGAGTCAACAATGTTCAGAAGTTGTTAAGAAGGCAAACAAAATAATTGGCTTTATAGGCAGGTCATTTAAGCATAAATCCAAAGACGCTATCCTAACCCCTTACAATTCCTTAGTCCGCCCTCTTCTGGAATACTGCGTTCAATCCTGGTGCCCTTATTAACAAAAAGATATAGACAAGCTAGAACGAGTTCAACAAAGAATTACCAAAATTATACCTAGCCTAAAGCGGCAGTCACACTATGAAGACTTAAGGGAATTACCGCGGCGACTTAGAGGTCTTAAGGAGGTCTTCATCTAAGTCACCGCACGTCATGGGTGGTCCCCGCACATCCCCACGGTACAGTACGGTACGATGGGTGGCCAAGATGGTCGTGGCTGGTTTCGATTTGCTTTGAACATGCAAGAAGCATGGAAAATTGGTCGCCGAGCTAGCCGCGGTCGTGAGGCAAGCGCCGTCACGCGCCCACCGGTATGCGCGTGAGGGGGACCGGTAGCCGACCGGTCAGCGCCGTGTGGCGCCATGCGTCGCCAAAGCGTTGGCCCCCGACACGCGCCACGTGGCGGGGCTCGCGCGCCAGCGCGAGTAGGGGACCTGCGTAACACGAAGGCCGTCAAGTTGCCTTCCTTTTGCCTCGTTGCGCCGCATGACGCCGGTGGTCTGCTATGCTAGGTCTCCGTGTAGCCCCATCCATGATGCCGTGATCCGTGATGCCGTCCAGCCTGCCTCAGGCAGACATTTACTCTTGGTCAAGTTACGGATGATCGGCAAAGACAATCGGCACTCCTTGAGTCGCCGCGGTAATTACCTTAAGTCTTCATAGTGTGACCGCACCTTAAGGAACAAACCATACGAGGAGCATCTTAGAGAATTAAATCTATTTCCTTTAACCCAGCGCAGATTAAGAGGCGACTTAATTCAAGTGTTCAAAATCATCAAAGGCATCGACAATATAAACTGTAGTAAGTACTTCACTATCAACCAATCTAATTACACGCAGGGAAACGGTTGCAAAATTATTGGTAAATCTCCTAACTCACACGAATCTAAGAATTTCTTCTTCAATCGAGTTGTCAACTTGTGGAATGGGCTTCCCCGGGACGTTATAGACTGCAGCACCGTTGATTTATTTAAACTTCGCCTAGACAAATATCTCGCATCAAACCCGCGGCTGACTGCGTTTGTAAATTAATAACTGTATTTTACCCCCCCCCCTCAGTTACTAACCCATCTGTCCCCTACTAACTTCCTAATCCTGCCACGGACATTAGTTCCAGGGCAGTAGTTCCCTTTCCAATGTTCCCTTACCCACTCTAAACCACTGTTTGGACATTTGATCTTCAGTGTTTTGGAGGACAAGCAGCCTAGAAGGGCCACTAGACCTGTTGTTGCTTGATTTCAGTTGTACTCCTTTGTACTCTCTCTATCTCTCTCTCTCTCTCTCTCTCTCTCTCTCTCTCTCTCTCTCTCTCTCTTTCGCGATTGCCGCTGTGGCAAATAAAGCTGACAAAGCCTTGGGATTTATCAAAATAAATGTTACCTATAAAAACGAAAACATTATTTTACTTTGCTGTCCTATTCTTCAAATATAAACTGTCCCTTTCTCTAGTAGTTGAAATAACTTTGAAAAGTTGACAGAATTAATATAAACACTGTATGAGGAGGAGCACGTTATTGACAACGTTTCGTTTCGCAGATAGCTTCTTCAAGTCACTAACACACACTAGAATGAGGGTGGTGGGGTTATGTATGATATACCCTCCCTGTCATACATACTCCCCCACCGCCTTCCCCACCTGTCATGACGGATACTTAAGGCGTCCTAGGACCTAGCGTCTGTTAATGACCTGACGAAGTTATCTGCGAAACGTTGTCAATAAAGTTAGTGCTCCTCATCATATGGTGTTTATATTTTCTCTAGTAGTATTAAGGCCGGATCACCGCAAGGTCTGTGCACTCTGAGTATCTGTGCAACTCTGTATACCTCTCTCTCCGTATTCACAAACTAGACTGAGGTATTGAGCGTTGGGAGGCAGCAAAAAGGTTCTGGCAATAACAGCACACAACATAGGAACAAGGCATATTTCACCCACAAGATTTCTTTCTATCCCTGTGCTCTTGAATATGTGCCCTCAATTTGACTAATTTATTGAACCCTTTCAGGACCAAGATGCCTTTTTACCTATGATTCTGGCTAAAATTGGACGAGTTTATGCAGTTTAAGAAGAACCTATGTTATTAAAAGGGTTTATTGAGATGGAATATACCCATTTGAGGCGACGAGGTAGAATATAAACTAAACAAAATTGTCTAATGATAACCAGAATATGATGAAAAGTTCATCATGGTAGTGAATGGGTTAAAAGGATTGTTTGTATTTTGTAACCCTCGACGGTAACTAGGTAAAAGGATCTGTAGTCATGTTGGCATTTCATTATATACAGCATTTTGATTCTCTAGCATTCTCTAGCGACCTCCCTCACATACACTCACACATATGGAATTGGGAGGTGTGTTATTAAAATAATAAAATGGACAGTCAAAAAACGAATATACCTCATCTTTTCTAGTGATATACTAATACTAAGCATGTTCCTATAAGGGAATCCTTAATGGTACAATGGGAGTGTGTGTGTGTTTGTGTGTGAGCGTGCGTGTGTGTGTATGTTTGAGTCTGTGTGTGTGGGGGGAATAAGAAACATGATTAAAACAAGTACAAAAGTTAAGAACATGTGGAACGATTACCAAGTTTCCTATACATTCAAGCAAGGAAAGTAATTGTATGAAGAGGTGAAAGAGTCGGTACTTAAGGGAGGAAGGTTGCCTTTTATGACCCCCACCCCCCCTTTCTTAAGGGAGGAAGGTTGCCTTTTATGACCCCCCCCCCTTTCTTAAGGGAGGAAGGTTGCCTTTTATGCCCCCCCCCCCCTTTCTTAAGGGAGGAAGGTTGCCTTTTATGCCCCCCCCCCCTTTCTTAAGGGAGGAAGGTTGCCTTTTATGCCCCCCCCCCCCTTTCTTAAGGGAGGAAGGTTGCCTTTTATGCCCCCCCCCTTTCTTAAGGGAGGATGGTGGCTTTTTATGCCCCACCCCCCTTTCTTAAGGGAGGAAGGTTGCCTTTATGCCCCCCCACTTTCTTAAGGGAGGAAGGTTGCCTTTTATGACCCCCCCCCCTTTCTTAAGGGAGGAAGGTTGCCTTTTATGCCCCCCCCCCCCTTTCTTAAGGGAGGAAGGTTGCCTTTATGCCCCCCCCCCCCCTTTCTTAAGGGAGGAAGGTTGCCTTTTATGCCCCCCCCCCTTTCTTAAGGGAGGGTGGTTGTTTTTTATGCCCCCCCCCCCTTTCTTAAGGGAGGAAGGTTGCCTTTATGCCCCCCACCCCCTTTCTTAAGGGAGGAAGGTTGCCTTTTATGCCCCCGCCCCCCCTTTCTTAAGGGAGGAAGGTTGCCTTTTATGCCCCCCCTTTCTTAAGGGAGGAAGGTTGCCTTTTATGCCGCCCCCCCTTTCTTAAGGGAGGAAGGTTGCCTTTTATGCCTCCCCCCCCCCTTTCTTAAGGGAGGAAGGTTGCCTTTTATGCCCCCCCCCCTTTCTTAAGGGAGGAAGGTTGCCTTTTATGCCCCCCCCTTTCTTAAGGGAGGCAGGTTGCCTTTTATGCCGCCCCCCCCTTTCTTAAGGGAGGAAGGTTGCCTTTTATGCCCCCCCCCCCACTTTCTTAAGGGAGGAAGGTTGCCTTTTATGCCCCCACCCACTTTCTTAAGGGAGGAAGGTTGCCTTTTATGCCCCCCCCCCCCACTTTCTTAAGGGAGAAAGGTTGCCTTTTACCCCCCCCCCTTTCTTAAGGGAGGAAGGTTGCCTTTTATGCCCCCCCCCCCCCTTTCTCCCTCATGTCTAGCCCCATTAGTTTTGAGATATTAAGACATTCGGCCCATTAGTTTGGCGATTATAAGACCGTTCACCCCATTTTGTTGTCAATATTAAGACCTTTTGTACAATAAAGGTGTCGACTTGTTTTCCCTGGCGAGCGATAGCGAGCCTGTAATATAGTGGTAATCGGCCTCTGGCCGGGCCATTTTGCTATCGAAAAATTTACAAATTTATCTTGAAGGGTGTCTGGGTGTTTTTTAAGATTGATGGAGGTCTAGGGAGGAAACTAAACAAAAATAATAAGATTAATAAATTAGCAAATAAATAGGCCCCTCCCCCCTTAACCACCTTCCTCTCCCCCACAGGTGGTGATAATGGTGACAGCGGTACAGAGGTGGTGAACGCAGGTGGTCGTGGTGGAGTACAGCTGGTGACGGACAAGAACGGTGGGTCCAGCTGGCTCCTAGTGAACCGAGCCACCTGGCGGGACGCGGGGAACTACACATGTGCCCCCTCCCACGCCAGACCAGCTTCTGTGGCGGTACATGTCCTGAATGGTACGTACGTATATACTGTACAGTGTGCTGGTTTAATATTCCAGAAGGGTTGATGGCCTCTGATGTCCTATTCTAACGAACTACACTCGGATACCATAGTCTCTAGCCCACTCATAGAGACTTGTGGACTTCACCTTTTTTATTTGGTTTGTATTTTTTTTATGTGGATGAGGGAGACAAAAGGCAGAACTACCTGTGACGAGTGCCTCCCTCAGAGTTGAAAGAGTGACAGGGCCAACATCAAGGAATGTTCGAGCCAAAATGCCTGCACACACGGAGTTTGCACATTTCTAATAATGGAAGTATTATATGGAAACGAATGTATGGATGTAATTTTCTATACATCAACTTCAACACTATACTGTATATACTCTTAATTGGAAAACAAGATATATCCAATTAATTATTCAGATAGTTATAATTGCATAATGAAAAACATAGGGAGTCCACGAATTCTTATGAGTGGGCAAGAGACTATGGTATCCGAGTGTACATAGAATACTTAGTTAGTTAAAATAGGACTTCAAAGGTCATCAACCCTTCTGGATTATTAAACCAGCACACTGTAAGTCAAGAATGGCGTCAGGACTGGAGCCCCTTGTCGAGAACTCCAGTCCTGTGCATAGAATACTGACGCTTTTATTCTTAAACAATTCTTTCTCTTCGCAGCGCCGTTAATGGACGAAATAACTTGAAAAAGGACGTTACCTTTAGAAATAGGAATTTTAACCCTCGTACTCTCTGTAAACAACGCTCATTTTCACTGGATTCGTTCGGTATCAGGCCCTGTGATGGGACAGAGCTGTAACATAAGACAAGTGGGAGCCTCATATACTTTTCACTATGCAAGCTTAGTAAATAATTATTATAAGGAAACTGATTTATAATAAATTGTTCTCGGGATATATTATAAGAGCATAATCAAATCATATAATATATTTTTATTAATTTCACCACACCCCCAAACACCTCCAATGAAATTAATGAAAGCACATAATTTGTGATCCACCGGGAATCGAACCTGGGTTATCACACACAGATTATTAGACACCTTAACCATTACACCACCAAGACAGAACATTAATATAAACACCATATGAGGAGGAGCACTTTATTGACAACGTTTCGCAGATAGCTTCATCAGGCCAAACACATGTCTTTGGCCTGATGAAGCTATCTGCGAAACGTTGTCAATAAAGTGCTCCTCCTCAAATGGTGTTTATATTCATTCTGTCTACTTTTCAAAGTATATTGTTATCAAGTCAGAACATAGTGACAGAGAAAGGCAGAAGAGGAGGTGATTTGTTATGAATTACAAAGAACAGTTGAATTGCTCCCGTTATCTCAGTATCCTCTTTTAAGTATCTGGGCAGTGTGTTGAGTAAAGATGGGACTATGGATGAAGAGGTGCGGGAGAGGGTACAACAGGGGAAGAGGGTTGTAGGAACGCTAAAAGCAGTAACAAAAATAGGGTGGTCAGTATGGAAGTGAAGAAGTCCTTGCATGACAGTGTGGTAATCCCGACACTGACTTACGGAAGCGAAGCATGGACGTTGGTTGAGAGACTCAGACCAAGAGTGAGAGCAGTGGAAATGAATTACTTAAGGAGTGCGTGCGGAGTTACATGGAGGGATAGACAGACTAATGAGGAAGTAAGAAGGAGGTGTGGTGTGGAGGTAGATGTGCTGGAAAGTGTGAAAAGGAACAACTTGAGATGGTTCGGCCATATGGAACGTATGGAAAGCGAGAGAATGACTAAGAGGGTGTACGAGAGCGAGGTGGAGGGACAGAGGGGGAGAGGTAGACCGAATATGAGGTGGAAGGATGGAGTGAGGAAGTACATGAACGAAGGCGGTGCTGGTTGGGGGGAGGGGCGTCGACTGACTGGGGACAGAGGTGCATGGGGGCGGTTCGTTCGTGGCCACCCCTTCGGGGATCACGGCGTCAGGCAATAGATAGATAGATAGATCTCAGTATCCAAACTATGTGATAATTTAGGAGCGATTAAACATACCGTCTTATTGTACTAATGTCCATGTTTGCATAATCATCTTTAGATCCCCATTTCATCATTATATTCTGAAATCATATTTGTATTCATAAATAATTTTAGGGATAACGTAAATAAAAGACAAACGAAATATATTATAAAGGCCAAGGTACACAATTGCATGAACCTTTAGAAGATAGATCGGTGGTCATCTATCACCAACAGTCGTGGAACATTTTGTAAACATATTCTTTATACTGCAAGGATATAATTTACTACAATATCGATAACTAATCTATTTTTGCGTTTAAAACATTTAAAGAGGGAAGCCTAAGCACGTATATGACTTGCAATAAATAGGGATATTCGATGAAAATATATATATAGTAAAGTATAGGAGAAAATTAATCGTATTTTTCTTTTCTTACCCCTTGAGTGGTTCTATGTGTTTCACTCCCCATCTCTGTCTCTCTCTCTCTCTCTCTCTCTCTCTCTCTCTCTCTCTCTCTCTCTCTCTGTATAAATACATATATTATATATATATATATATATATATATATATATATATATATATATATATATACAGTATATATGTGTGTGTGTGTGTTTATCTATGATATTGTTAACAGTACTTCACTTAACCCCTTAGGTACCGGAGAGGTCTTTGTGTTATATTTCATCTGCATTTAGACGATTTTGTGAAGATTAGGAAGGACATGTGGTAGCTTAAAGGATGAATTAAGATAGTCTGTAATCTTTTAACGGGTAGACAGTCTTCATAAGCTGAATACAACCATCCAATAGTTGCCAGAATATAATGAAAATCATGTCAGAGGTACTGAATTGGTTAATAAGCTGAATACAACCATCCAATAGTTGCCAGAATATAATGAAAATCATGCCAGAGGTACTGAATGGGTTAATAAGCTGAATACAACCATCCAATAGTTGCCAGAATATAATGAAAATCATGTCAGAGGTACTGAATGGGTTAATAAGCTGAATACAACCATCCAATAGTTGCCAGAATATAATGAAAATCATGCCAGAGGTACTGAATGGGTTAATAAGCTGAATACAACCATCCAATAGTTGCCAGAATATAATGAAAATCATGTCAGAGGTACTGAATGGGTTAATAAGCTGAATACAACCATCCAATAGTTGCCAGAATATAATGAAAATCATGTCAGAGGTACTGAATGGGTTAATAAGCTGAATACAACCATCCAATAGTTGCCAGAATATAATGAAAATCATGCCAGAGGTACTGAATGGGTTAATCAGCTAGATACAATGCTATGCTGTATATTAATTATGTTCGTGCACATTACAGTGACTGGTGCACTTTTCAATATTCGTTATTTCTATCCAAAATATTCCTGTATAATAAAATGCAATTATTTTAGGAGACCCACTGCTGCTATGTGATTAAAGGGGTGTCTGCCACTCCTTCCCTTTAATGCAGTCCTCCCCTGAAGATATGCGCCGTTCTGTATTATATAAGGAACTCTCTCTCTCAATCAATCTTCCCTTAATCCTATTACTTAGACTGTTTTAAACCTCGTGCGTCCAGGTATTTTGACTACAACATACCTTGAATTTGGCTCTGTCACTCGTTTGGCTTTGGTGGAGAGACTCGTTACAGATAGCCTAGCTTTTGTCTCCTGCATGCTCATAAGAAACAAAATGTGGTATATAATTATTAACACTGGGAGATTAGCCGTATAGCCATAGTAGGTGGGTGTTCTTAGCCTCATTGGTAGCTTACCGTTTCTTAGTAAGCCAATTTTGGCATGCATAAAATAAGTTCATGCTTGTAAAATGCGGATAAACCATGTCTCACAGCAACTTTGGGTTATCACTGCACTGACCTTGTTAATCTGATCAGTGACTTTGGAAATTGGGTACACAGAGGCTGACTCCCTCCGTCAATATGGATATAGATAAATATATGATAACTCCTTCTTTGTAACACTCTTACCCTTTTCTCTCCCTCTCCAGAAGAAGAGACGCCGGCCGAGCTCCACCACGAGCCTCTATCCAGCGGAGTTCAGGTCAGGTCACCGGGGCTCCTCCTCCTTCTACTGCTCCTGCTACGCATGCTGATGGGAGGGGAGGACCGTAGTAGCAGGAGGGAGGAGAGCTGCTGTTACCTGCTGGCCTACACCATCTGTTTCTGCACACTCATTATATCCCCCATTACTGCTACCGTTATTAAGGGCGGTGACCTGCTTTGTTCCTCTCCCTTTCTCTCCTTCTCTGGCTTTTATCCATTTGGACCCATTCAGCCTACTATTGTAAGACGTTTACCCCCATCCAGGTGTCGATTTTTTCCTGGCGAGCGATAGCGAGCCAGCATTGTATAGAGAAATCCGGCTTCGCCGGAGAAATGTTTCTATCGAAAAATTACAAATTTAGTCTGCTGTCAAAACTTGTTTTCAAAATATACGGGCTCGCTACCGCTTGCCAGAAAAATCGACACCTGGATGGGGATAAACGTCCTAAAACAGTAGGCTGAATGGGGCCGAATGGATACAACCCAGAGAGAGAGGGAGAGGGAAAGAAAAAATAAACGAGTTGGGCCCTGTTAGTAGAACTAAAGAAGCCATGGAAAGCACTTGTCTATTCATGAGTACCCCTTTATATAGCTATCATCCTTGTTCTTTAACGCTCAAACTCATTAATAGGGATAATCTTTCTCTTCAAGATACTGTTATGATCATATAAAACTCATATTCCTCAACGCTTATCAATACCAATGTGTCAAATACTTATTCTGTCAGTAATATAAAAAGTTGTCCTGCTATATACGCCCTCATAATAAGTACACCATTTTTTCAACTACCCATATCAGTCCAAACTTATTATAGTATAGGGCCAAAGAACTGTTAAAGACAATATGTACAGTCCAATTCAAAAGTATCCTATTACAGTCTCAGCTCCAACTATAGTTTTCCTAAATGTTGTAGCAGGAGACTTTGATAAATAGAACTTCAACATTAGAAAACTTCCACTGTAATCTATGAAATGTTTGAGTATATAAATATTTGTTTATAACAACCATACATTCTTCATATCTAAATATGCTTTGTCCCAACTTCAATTTGTAGTTGTGAAGTTAATTATTTATCAAAATATACTAATACTTATCCAAAACAATATCGCAACCACGAATATTTATATTATTTATTTGGTTCATATTGTGTTGCTTATGTAAATTCAGAAACAATGGAAGGGCAAATCTTTGTCTAGTTGCAATAATGACGAAGAATGACGAATGAAGAAGTTGTAATGAACGAAATATTAAATAGGAACAAAGAAATACAACGGTAAAGGGGCTTCTGATTTTGCCTGTACATATAATTGGTACGAATATGCTCTACATAATGCCATATATGTTTATAAGACTGATGGTTTTTTGCTTTTGTATAAATACATAACTTGGACTTCCATTAAATAGAAGCTTATCTGACTTTTATGAACCGTATATAATGTGTGTATATATAAACAAACTTGCTGACCTACCAAAGAGGAAGTGTATATATTACTTATGTACGTACAAATTAACTGTTTATTGTGTGTAAATAAATATTTAAGTATGAAGACGCGTGTTTTATTAATATATAATGGTGGCAGGATGTGAGAAAACAATACAATACAATGTTGAAATAACTTTGAAAAGTTGACCGAATATATATAAACACCATATGAGGAGGAACACTTTATTGACAACGTTTCACAGATAACTTCCTCAGGTCACTAACCTGTGAACTGAAGAAGCTATCTGCGAAACGTTGTCAATAAAGTGCTCCTCGTTATTATGGTGTTTATATTTATTTCTGAGATAGGTTTTGTCGTAGAACCGAAGTCTTAGGATGAACAGAAGGACAAGGGATATGCCGAACAAAGACATCTTTCTTCTTTATTTACTAGACCATGGCAATAATACAGATTTAAGGATTTTAGAATCCCTTTACATACATAAACAAAAACCGTCACTCAACAACACTGTGTCTGCTGCCCCTCTCAATATATTTTAGGTCGCGATTGTACTCTGATTTGATGTATTACTTTATTTGTGTTTTGTATATGACTAAATTCCCTAGATTTTATAATTTTAATATTTTCCGTTTTTTGTCAATGTATGTGGGGTTTTTGGTGTTTGATTAATGATTATGCTTTTATGTATTACTTCACGTAATGTAAATTATGTTTTAATTGTAATGTTCATTGATTTTAGATATCACTGATGATGTAATTATAAAATGGCGAAACGTCTGGCCAAAATAAAGAAGATCGATGTTGTTGTTCGTCATATCAATTGTCCTTCTGTTCATCCTAATGTTTATATTCAATACAACACAATATACCTGGCGCGTGCTAGTAAAATAATAAGATTTATGTAAACAATAATGGGGCTAAACATGAAAGAGAAGGGGATCCAGAATTAATCACTTAACCCCTTCTTGCAACTGTTATACTTATATAGTTTTACTAAATGTAGAATATATTGTTCAGCTTTGGTATAATAGCTCGATATCAAAGGTTCAAGATATGTGTGCTGAACCCCTTGACTCATGACCCCCGTATTGTATACCACACGACCTCAGTGCTTCCCAAAACCTTCATCAACGAAATAAGTAGAGCAATATAGGGATCTTTCTGAAACTGGTTAGTTTTTGTCTAGCTATATTTAGATGATATTATGCAGCTTAGGATGGATCTGTCGTAGTTGTAAGGGTTAGTTGAGATAGTTTGAAGCCTTATTATTGATATACAGTATGTCCTTCCTAAGCTGAAAAAAATCGTTTAACAGTTGCTAGAATATGATACAAAGAACGTCTCTGGTACTGAATGGGTTAAGTGCGTTTTTTTATAATATGGGAGTTAGAACACAAATCATGGCTGAACATGAACATTCGAACAGCAAAATAAACCTTCAGTATAGAATCAGTAATAACTTGAGGCCACGATCTATGTCCTCGAGTATACACCCAGACATCTTCTTCTTCTCATTATTATTATTGATTATTATTATTATTATTATTATTATTAGTAGTAGTAGTAGTAGTAATAGTATTTGTATTATTATTATTTTTTTTCTACCGGACTAAATAAATTAAAGGATACACAAGATTGGTGGACACAACGAACGTAAAGCAGTAGTGTGAATGTGAAAAATTAATAGTCACTTTGGTTAACAAGCATTCATTCACCACGGAGCGAAGCAACGAGACAGTAACCTAACGCAAATATTTACTAAGCCCTTATTAGCTTGTTGACTTTCTATACTTTTAAGGGATAAATATGAAAATATAAACGCTCTTCAGCCCTATACAAGACTGCACTAGCTTATATTTCAATATTAACCCATTCAGTACTTCCTGACGTGCTTTCCATCATATTCTTGCAATCATTAGACGATTTTTGTTCAGTTTAACAAGGGCCTCCAGCAATCAAAAGATCAATATACCGAGAGAGAGAGAGAGAGACAGTACCCCAGTCTCATCTTCTAAAGCTTAATTCGTTAATGACTCGAAGCTTTCCCTGGTAGGTTCTGTTACGACCGGGGCTACGGATAAAACAAGGGCACTTAATGATTGGACTAGTAATAGGGCACTATGCAACAACGGTACGCTAGATCCAAACCCTCGAACTTATATGCCGGCGAACAAAACACCTATACCCTCCAGAGTTAATCTGCGATAACGGGGTATCCTTAACTGGGCATAAATGTACTCTACTTCAAGCTAACCCACACTGGTTAACAAACAAGATGCAAGTTACGTTAAAATGCATAAAAAGGAATCTATGGAAAGATCAATTAAATCACTGCAAGATTTAATATAATAAAAAGATGCTTCAATACAGTTACTCTAAACAACAATAAACTCTTCACTCCTTTCTGAAAGAAAGTGAAGTATAGTCCTACAGCATAGACCTTGAAACTTCTGAAGAAAGTCTGATGCTCATAAGATGCTTGTATCTTAAACTATATAAAGGCAGGAGGCAGGACACCACACTTGTAAATGGAATACACTAAAAGATAGGACATATAATGTTAACTGACACGAGAAGACTATAAATGCGCAACGGTAGTAATGCTCGACACTAAAAAGAAGTACTTCCTCATCAACGAAACAGCCTACTATGGTTGTGTGGCTCAACAACAATCTAGACTAATAAATGCCGTGAATAATAATGTGTACATATCAAAGAGTTTATATTAAATACTAATAAGTGTCTACTCAATTAATAATGTCTAGCTGGGATACTCTAGGTAAGGAACTGGGGTGAGCAAGACTGGCTCATAGCCTAGCGATGTCCTTAAGACTGCATCCTTTAAGTTACGTTAATTGACTAGGCTGCTCTCTTGATAGATCCAGATCACAAGTATCTGGTTCTATCCTGGCGACCCTCTAAAGACAAGCAAAGAGGCAGCAAAGTGTGGAACTGGTACAGGCCAAAGCCCTCAGTCAACACAAAGCTGCACTCGCAAAAGGACGCAACCGAAAAGACAACACAGGCTACCACAGGACCGGTCGAAGTCGTGTAGGTATAAGCAAACCATACACACATCGAAGACAGCGACTACAGTTACCTTATCCCAGTCTAGCATTAAATCAAAGAGCAGAAACACTAAATCAATAATGGAGACACACAAGTTCATAACCTATACTAACTAAGAACCCTCAAAACCTATTCTAAGTACATGTAAATATCTCAGAGGACGGCGCATGCACTACAATGGGCCGGCTATGGAAACCGTATGCAGAACCCAAGGGGACAAGTAATTGAATAAAGGAGAGAAGTAATGGAAAAGAAGAAGTTCAGAGAGAGAAATAGTTCTAAAGGTGGTGATTGGGGAAGAGTATGCAAGGGGATGTTAGATGCACGCGCGCCTAGCCTGTCCTGAGGAGGACAGCTCCTGGGGACCCTCATGTACACAGGAGCCCACAAAGACGCGGTGGTCGGCCAATCACAGGCCGAGACGTCACAAGGTAGCAGGTGTCATGTGACACAGCCAGACACGCCGGCCAATCAAGGGCGTGAGAAAGCCCGCGCGCGGGCGGGAAAACTCCTCCGAGCGAGGGAGGCAGCACATACATACACACGCACACACTACCACCACATTGCCTACAACGCTCTTTCTCCTTAACTTTAAATAATGCATGTTTTATTCTATTAATGATATAAAACACTTCCCATTGTCACAGACGAAAACAAAGACCACCACTGGACTATCTGTGACAATAAGATTGCTAGGAAAGAAAGAACAACTTTCTCTGATAACTGTAGCCCATTTCGATGTCCCTGGCGAGCGCTAGTGGCTACCGAGAGCGATTTTGCCAACGCTGGTAGACGTCACACCCCGCCCAAGATATGGGACGCTCAACATTAGGCGAGCACCATATCTGACAAGGCAGAATGCCGACAAGATCCGCCACACCTAGCCACCCAACCAGAAATGAAATGCAAAGCTCAATTTTAAATAAAAACAACACATTAGCATAAAGAAAATCTTATAACCCCTCCCAAACACAATAGTATAATATAGCCTACTATGCTCCCTGAGCGAGCTTCACAGAGCCCAGCCTACTAAGTGAAAGACAGGTTCAACTTAGGACTTTAGCTATAACATCGGCAACTTACAAATAACTATAAAAAAGAAAGAGTTTTTATGTGATTTTTTGCTTTAATTTTAATGTTGTTTTTGACGGCTGCTCTACAGGGGCAAGCCTGGTTTTTTTCTCAACTCTCAAACACACACTGACTGAACGGGGAGGGTGCTCCTTGAAGCGTACCCTCCCGTGACAAACAATCAGCCACAACATTATCAGCACCCTCAACATGCCACACATCCAACTTGTGTTCCAGCAGCAAAACAACACCTGGCACTGATAAACTGCCCAGTTCATCACAAGACTGGCACTTCTGTTCGCTCTTTCCGGCAACGGGACCTGCCAATAACCTTTCACTAGTTCTACCTTCGTGATAAGCGATGCAGCCCCGATGCGGTCTATGGGATCATCAACTCTCGATAAGGTATAGGCGTCTGTCAGGGATAATGCACACACACTCTTGCAATCAACACACACACTGATCTTGCCACTTAACACAGGTTGCAAAGTTACAGGCAACGACCACTCACGACATTCCTTATCCCTCAGACCCTTCGTCAACATGTAGTCCAGCTCTGCTTTCACCACAGGCTGTCGAGCAGGATTTATACGGTAGGGAGCCACTTTAAACCTTGCACTGTCTCCAGCCTCTATGTTGGATTCTACCCCATACATCAGGCCTGGAGAATGAACAAACATGCGGAGGTACTGCCACAGCCTAGTAAACAACTTCTCTTGCCGCTCAGGAACAAGACGTTGCAACTTATCTCGACAAACAACATGCTCATTGCCCTCCCACAACCCAGCCGAGACCACAGTTTCTACACTATAGCCTCCCTCCTTCTCCACCTTTGTTCCCAGAACAGCCAGGTCACGAGAGGGACAATCTGTACCACCTGTGCAGTCACTCTCATAGTTCATAATTGCTAAGGCCTCCCAGCCGATACCGTACATGCGCACCCCCGAATTCCTTGCGACTACATCTGCCTGCACAGCATCACCGCCTTCAGCGACATGGCCAGATACAGTCGGTCTATGGTAGGGCTGTTGCATAATACTAGAGCAGCATTGGGAGGCTATGCGACGACCGGACACATCCACTCCACAGCCAACCTCACAATCTGCTCAATATCCTGGTTCTGACTACTACCCTTAGCAGCCATGGGTCGACCCTGACCTGACAACCATGCCAAAGCCTCGTCGCCCACCTTGAACCACTGAAACAACGAGGCCAACGGTCTACTGACTATCAAGTGACCTGTCAGAGGAACCTCGTGCACCGCAAGAGTTGTGAGGCCTGGGTGCTCGGCACAAACAGTGGGGTATGAACCGAGCGGGTGCTGGAGCGCTGCACACTGCTGCTCAGGCAGGTGCTCTAGCGCTTCCACAGCCACCCGGCTCGTGTCCCCCGCCCACTGCTCCACCGACACATGACAATCCCAACTCTCCTCCACCTGTGCCCCACTGCCCCCCTCTCCTTCTCCACCTTGGCCGCTGCAGACCAACACAGGGACAGTAGGCTGCTCATGTGGTTGCCTCACAAACTCTAACAGGTTCACATGACATGTTTCACCGTCCTCGAGTTCAACTTGCTGTCTCGGAGTTTTCTCACGCCCTACCTCCTCACCAAGTGTGACAGGTTCTGGGGCCACTCCGGACCTAAACGTTGGTGCTAATACTGAGTCGCCAAGAAGAGCCGCTGGATCAAAACTCACAAAACAACTCCCAACTTTAGCTTGCTCCTTCCGACCGTTCCTCCGCTGGTCTAGAACTGAGGAATAGGCTGTGACACCTTAGATGCATGAGATCGGGTGACAACACACGCCTTCTGCTGTAATTGACACCTCTCGACCCACTCCTGCCCCTCCCTACTCACGTCGGCCGCCCTCTCGGCACCGACTAAGGGTGGAACCTCAGAAGTAGGTACCGCAAAGTCGTTGCCGAGAAGAAGGTCGACGCCCTCTACTGGCAGTTTCTCTACGATTCCAACATCAATCTCCCGTGTCACACCATCAACCTCCAGATCTACTCGAACCAACGGGTATGACCGTGTAGCATTAATACCCTGCACCACAACTACCCGTGCCGCGTTTATAGGTTTGCCTGTAAATTTTTTCATCAGAGTCTGGGATGCACCTGTATCTCGCAACAACTCCAACCCCTGCTTGCAACCAGCCAAACTCACACAGCCACGCCCTCTATGGTCGCAAAAAGCATCGCGGACAGGTTTCGAGCCTTCCGGACACTCCCTCACTGGCTGCGCCCCCGCATCTGACATATCACCCTGTGTAAATGCAGAAGACCTCAGAGACACCCCAATGGTGCTAGCCAAAGACACGACTGCTGTAGGTTGGTTACTAGGGCAGGAACGTGCAAAATGCCCCTTATTATGACACCTAAAGCACTCTACTTCACCCTTGGACTTCCCCTGAGGTGGGGAAGGGCCCTGACCTTTCTTAAACGGGACGGTTTTTGGTTTGTGATCAAAATTAGTATCATTGCTCTCACTTTTGTTATTAACTGTTGTATCACTGACTCGGGGGGGTGGAGTGTTGCACCCCTTGTTAACTGCATCGGTCCGTTGTGCAGACCCGCACCCACTCTCAGGTCAGCCAACTCTGCTGCCTTTTTAGAGTTTTAGGTTGTTTCTCTTTGAGGTTCAAAGTCAGGTCGCCGCCTGAACACTTAAAAAATTGCTCTAGAAGGACTAACTGCTCAAGCTTTTTGAGTGTCGTCACTTTCTCTGACCTCAGCCAATTTCTCAAAGCATCAGACAGTTCCCGGGCATGTTCTAGAAAAGTACACTGACGACCCTTCGTAACACCCCGAAACTTCAACCTATATGTCTCTGGTTGTAACTCGTACGCCCGCAGAACAGCTTCCTTCAATACCTCATAATCGATGCAAGACTCCAAGGGCAACGCATCATATGCCTTGAGTCCTTTGCCAACCAACCTAGAGGAAACAAGGGCTGCCCACTTAACCTCGGGCCATTGGTGCTCCCGGCACTTCTTCTCAAAACGCAGGAAAAACTCGGTGCCACCCGACTCGTCAAATGCAGGGACTAACTTAAGAAGGTGCGATAAAGACTGATCAAGACCTCGATTCCCAGAACCGAGACGCTGCCCTGTCAACTCCACCCGAGACTTCTCAAGCTCTATGTCAAGCTTCACCGTTGGTTCACGGTGGTTGGTGGTGGTTGATCCAACACCCCTCGTGTTGGGTGGGGCGACGAGATTGTCCTCAAATAAACCACAGATGTTCCAACCCACGATTGATGTCTACCCCTGCCAAATATTTGACAGCAAATCTTCCAAAGGTAAGTTATCTATACTCCTGTTACGCATTTCAGCAACTATCACTGTGGTGCTGGGAGAGATTCCCAGCACCACAGTGATAGTTGGGATAAAATTGAAGACAACCCGAATACAAGCCCCATCGATATTTGTCAGTGTTCTAGAAGTTTCATGGACGATACTTTGTTGGTGTACATGTAATTACCGTCGCAAATTCACTATAAGTGATATACAAGAAACTGTTCACCCATAAACAGGGAACGTGAGCTGGGTCTAGACCGTCGCGCACCCGTAAACAGGGAACGTGAGCTGGGTTTAGACCGTCGCGTACCCTTAAAGAGCATAGCTCGTCCAATATTTTGACTCGGGTATCACCAGAATCGTCATTGTCAATGTACACCATACTCCTATGTAAAATATTAGGTGGCTGGGTTCTATATATATATAGATATATGCAATTTTGTGTTTTGGGGGGTGAATTTCGTGACGTCAGCGTAGTACCGTGAGTACCTATATTTTCAGAATAACACCCTCAGTCAAACTAATTATCCTTGTCTAGTTGTGGAGGTGCCAGTTTCTATAATATGTTTCCCAATAATAGCCCCATGGAAAACGAAGGGATATCTTACCTATCACATAAAGATTCAAATATTAGTAAATGAAAGTAGAGAACATTGGAAATAACCTAAATAATCCATATAGCCGGGAAAAATACAATTGTATTTGGGAATCGGCTCATCTGTCTTCTTCTTCTTATGGGGGTCGGCCGGGTATTCCTATTCCAGCCACGCCTTTGTATCAGCTTCCTCTCTTTTAGGGAAAGCCACAAAAAAAAACCCAGGAAGAAATATATCCCTACATTTGTTTAGAAGATCCTTACATTTGGAAACCCATTACGCCATCAGACAGTATACTAGGACCAATAGAGAAGAAAGAGAGGTGGCTATGAGGAAAGGAAGGCACTTGTTTCGTCAATGAAGGGAGGCGCCATTGTAAAGGCCAAGCTTCCCGCCAAACAACTGAACTGGGAGGGAAGGGCCTGTCACTGATCGATCGATAATAGCAGAGTGCAATTTTAATTTAATAAATTAATGAACTGTGCATACAACTATGTTTGCATATCTGAATATTCTTACTATATATTTTAAGTACATACACGATAAATTAGGTAAAACTGAGAGGTCAGGAGTTTATTTAAAAGTTATCTTACCGTACGAAAGTATAAGAGACGAAGCGAAACATGGTGAACAAACTGACGAGTGATAAATGTGCCACTTTATCTAATTTGTTTCCCAATAATAGCCCCATGGAAAACGAAGGGATGTCTTACCTATATCACATAATGATTCATATATTACTAAATTAAAGTAGAGAACATTGGAAATAACCTAAATTGTCCATATAGTCGGAAATAATACAATTGAATTGGGATTTCGATTCTCGCTGGTATGTAGTTAAAATTATCCTATGTATGGTACCATTCACAGTCGTTTTGCCAACGGCCACCAGACTTTTGCCTTGCTCGAATTCTACGTACATCAATCTCGGTCATTTCGTGACATATTCCATTAAGACTTCGTTCACAGATGCATTCTGATGTTGTGTAAGCGCCAATTACTATTATGTGTGATATAGCGTAAATTAGGGAGAATAATTCGTATTGCTATGCTACTTATTAATTTCAATATTTCTAAGTCTCTCATAAATGCTATTTTAAAGAAAACGTTGCTGTTTGCGTAATTATAGAAAACGTTAAATCAGGCCAAGTGCCTATAATTTGAACCAAAATCAGTTAAATCACGACTCGTTAATTTGTGGTATGTTACAATATGTAATCAAGTAAGGAAGTAGGCTATACTGTGAAGATACTTTACATGCATAGGTTTGCATACCTTATGTGTGTGTGTGTGTATATATATATATTAGTAATTCGATCACCACGAATTGAGTAGGATGAATGAGAAGTTATAATTCGTTTATTACCATGACCGGTAGCCTACAGTAAGCCTATACTGTATTTAAGGCTCAAATTCGCTTTGACCTAACTTTGCTGGGAACCTATCTCTCGAACTTATTGGGGGTTGACTGTATAACCTTGTGTGAAAAGCAGAAACAACAAAGCAGTGGCGTATCTAGGGTGGGGCAGGTAGGGCACCTGCCATGGGTGCCACTTGAAGGGGGGCGCCAAATAGTTTTTTTTTTTTTTTTTTTTTTCTACAGGATTAACTTGGGTAATGTGGGCTCTAACTGACTGGGTATATAAGGCTGCATGCACAATACAAGGTATGAGGAATAGAGAACACAAAATAAACACACAGTAACAAGACACACGATCACGTTTATTTAAGTAGATGAATAGGGAGCATAGGAAAATAGGAATACTCGTACAAGACAAATGATAGAAATGAACCGCTAGCATTAGTGGATCTGGATGGAGCCTAGTCTCCCACTTCCAACGTTCAGGAATCAGGAATCACTGGTTTGGTTTGCAAGTGTATATACTGGAAGACCTCAATGTTACTTATGGATTCTATTTCACTAATTAGATTAATCACTGGCAGGTCTGGTGCACAAATAGTAGTTCACAGCTAGAATGAGATACGCGTATGTTATGGAACACGGGAATTCTAGTAACCTCAGGGGGGTACTGATCTAAGTTTTATATTCTTATGGCAGAAATACGTAGAACACAAATCAGTGGCCGAACGTTAGATATCACTAGGGTTTTAATATCTAGATAAAGGTAATTACGAGAGTTAATGTCGCCTGTTAATTAATGAACACTGATACGCTTAGTACTTCCCAAATGGAATGGTTATATATATGAATTACACTGGGCAAAGTTATAGCCACTTCATAGAAACTTTAATAAGTTAATTTCGAATTAGGACTATAACACGTTAGTCCTAATAAGTGAATCTTGGATAGTATTTTGTTGGTCTGGTCCTGGTTATCTTGCGTCCCTGATGTCGGGGGCTAACGACTGATTCCTTGGCCGTCCAGGTGGTCCAAATGTAGGAAGTTCTCAAGTCGGATCTCTTGGCGATCGGTGCTGGCTACACGCTTATATACCCAATAGTGTGTGTGAAGGTTATAAGGTGCACGTAGATACTTGTACGTGGACAGATGCTTCTATTTTATATCTGCCACGGAGTCTGCTGGCTCGGGAATCTCTCAACTCAGGAACAACGCAAGGGCAGAGCTAGAGGTTAACTTCAGGGGGTTGACCACTGGTTGGTGTCTAACTTTCAACTGATTTTACTGGGGGTTGGAGCTGGGTTTATAGGCTCGGTTTTGGGACCCTGTAGGCCATAGGGATCTCGAGTCTTATGGAATGATTTGAGCTCTCAATAGCTATGGGGCCTGGGTAAGGTGGTGATTACTGTTGTGGCACATGGCTATAGGAAGCCTTCATATTTTAATATAACTGAGCCTTAGTAAGAGGTACTATTTTGGCTATACTGGAAGTATTGAGGGGAGGGAGACTGGATCTACTTTGCGGGGAGTACTGGGACAGCTGTGATAGGAGCGTCTCTCTTATATTGTTCAGTCTTCATTCTATGGTCTAGCTGAGGTGCTAATTTGATTATCCGAGTATGCAAGAAAGGTGAATGGGTTATTGTGGGTAAATAGAGGTTAGTAAGGGGGTTAGACATGCATGGTTAGTTCATTGATCGGAAGAATTCCTGTGCTACCTGGCAATGACCCGGGAGTCAAAACAGGGGTCAGGTATACCTCCGCAGGGGTGGGGTCTCCCTCCTCGGGTGGGTAAAAAGGGGTAGCTGGGCGCCCTCTCTCTGGGATGGTCGTCCGGCGGCTGTGGCTAGGGGCTTGCCATATCACCAGTGTTTGTAATAACCCTCTGTTTATGAGACAGATGTGGGTGTCCTTGATACCAAAACCGAAGGTGCCTTGGCTAGCTGGTTTTAATCGATTGGTTGTTAATTGTGTTGCTAACTCTACCGCATTTATCTGGAAGTATGGCAATAGAAGTTAGTTACTGGCGAGGCGGCTAGCCTCGCACCGACGACCATGGGGTGCAGGGTTGTGAATGGGTTGTAAGAGAATAGATGGCATGCAAGGGGTTAGTAAAGTTCTAATGTTGTTCCGGCCTACTAAGGAAAGGTAGGCTGGATAGGAGTATATATATAAAAGGTTGGAGAGCTTTAGCAACGGAAAAATCCAGGATCTTCAAGAGGTATGAGGGAGAGGCTAGGTCGGACAAGAGTCGAGGAGCGCGGGGTGTTAATGAGAGGGGGGGGGAGTTCAGGGGGCTACGTGGAAATTTGACCCTAAGGTCTCCGGGCGTGGGGGTGGCATTAGGCTACAGTTGATTTTGGAGTTGGAAAAGGACAGTGAATGTACGTTGGCCAAATGCTACCGGGGGATGCAACTATGGGGTGGCATATGTTAGATACTCCAATATATCCAACTATTATTCCATGAACTACTTAAACACTAGAATACATATTTAAAGTATATCTCACTATTATAACCTTAATACAACTACTCATATTAGTTAAACATATATTTCTTACACCGACTGTATATGATGGAGGCAAGTGGTACTGGGCGCCTAGAATCTGAGGTTTAAGTAGACGTCAGCTTCTAGTCAGCATTCCCGAGATCTCACAATAGAGTTGGTTACACGTGACCGCTCTGATGGAAAGTTACCCAGAACAGGTCACGTTGGAAGCCACACCTTATGACGTCATTATTGACAGGTACTAGGATTGGTCGTAATGTACACGTGAATGATAATGAGTGGTTTTACGTCATAAAGAGGGGCGTAACCCAACATAATATAAGGTGGGTATCCAGAGAGCGAGGAGAGAAACAAGAGAGAACCCGGCTTGCTCATCGAAGGGTCAGAGGTTAGCTCCGTGTCTGATAAGCAGACTATATAATATACTTGAATTAATCGTACTGATACGAATACTTATACAATCAATATATTAGTGTACTTCTGAATAAGTCTTAAGATATCTTTTATTATACTATTCTTAATTATTCTCAAGTTTCATTTACCTAACCTTACCGTTTATCTAACATTCATTTGAGTTATCTAATTAATCCCAGGGTAAACCTGTGATGGTGGCAGCATATATATAGGGGAATTGATACCTTTATTAACTATTCGCTTAATCTTACATGGTGTGCAGCGTGTGGTCCTTTTTTGTTACTACAGAGGCTACACTCACGTGTCGATTAATTGACCGCTAAAGCTACTAAAAGTATTTAATTCAAGTCACTGGAGTCTGTATACATATAGATAATTCACACACGGCGGGCTGAAACACTTGTACATCTGGCAAGTAGCCCTCCCTGCCTGCAACGATCCCCCACACAACTACGGGGCTGGTCGCAAATTCGTCAAAATATTCTTGCGGCGGAAGCAGGGAATCCTCAACTTTGTCTGACGGAGGAGGAGTCTACATGGATATGGTACCAACGTGTGGTGTGATTAGCCTGACTTAGGAGGACCAACGTTGAGTGACAGTGGTTTGAGGCCGAATTCTGTACGTCGCCGGCACTGAAAACCACCCAAGCTCCACCGCGGCTAACTCACAACAATTCTCTTCAGCCTAGCATACCCCAGAGGCACTGCAGGCAGTTGTATCTTTCCTTGGTTTGAGTGAGGATATACGATACAGCCAGGCGTGACATTGAAGAGGTAACGTGTTACTGGAGGTCTTCAGTGCATATTTCTATCCATAAAATTATACCAATCTTAATTCAATACATTCATTCAATTGTGTAATTCATTTCTTTTTTTATCACTGCCTTTTAATTAATTAATTAATTTGTGCAAAATAGGGTGTATTTAGATTCAAGATTTATTGTGCTGGGTTTTTTTTACAGGAATTATTTACTATATATATGGGAGGATTTTATATATTATATGTTTATCAAGTGAAATTTCCACATGTCATTAAAACGACTGTTTAGCAAAAGGCCTAAGGTTCCCACTATCAATCCAGTTGATCCCGAATTATCTGATATTGCAGAGGATAGCGGAGACGATTTTTCGGACGATTATTGGAGTGATTTTGATAATCATTATTCAGAGATTGAGTCTCAAGCAAATCCGGCTTCTTCGGGACTTCCACCTTTGTATCAAAATGTTAATCAGAGTGTGTTAAGAAGCGGGACTTTCCGAGATACGACCCCCACCTATTTGGAACCATTGCCTAGTATAGTAATTCCCTCACCTCCCGAAAATAACGTCATTATGTCGGGTAACGAACCCCAGGCTTTTCATTTAAGTGTGACCCATGGTCAGGCCGTACACAATTTCACTGGGTTGGAAGAACACAGAAATATTTTTTCAGTTTTGGATGATGTAGAGACAGAAATTGCAACAAAGGGTATCACACAGGAGAGGGCCAAAATTGACATTTTTCGCTCGAAAATTGACAAAGGGAATACTCCAGCTGGGTACCTTTTGGCTTGCGATGATCTCATACATGCTAAGACTTACGATGAGTTCAGGCTAGAATTCCTAGAGAAGTTTGGGTCGTCAGCTAAAGGGGAATTTGCGAAATTCCATGATTTCGCCGATCAGCTATTGAAGCAAAAGAAAAATCTGTCAGTAGATACATTATTGGCGCAGTGTTCACAGTTCGCGAATTGTATGTCGCAGGATCTAGTTCGTCACTCCTGGTTTGAGGACAGTAAGATAACAATAGGACAGCTGAGCAAGTTACTGGGGTATGTTATGCTGGTTAGTGCTTTACCAGACACCGTGAAACCGATCGCACGACGTATCGAGTTCCCTCCGACAATGTCTCTCAATAAATTCTCGAAGGAACTTAGGAAGTCTTGTGATACTAGCGGTGCAACCACCGAGCAAATTCAGTTCTCGTGTGCTGCCGTTAGGAATTCCCTACCTGTTTCCCCAGCTCAACCTGGGCCTAAACAGAATTTCCCTAAACAGAGTCAACCAAATAAGAACTCTCAACCACATAGAAATCCCCAGCAGTTCTCCTCAAACAGTTCTTTTCCCAAATTCCATAAACCTTCACAAGTAAGTCAGAGTAGACAGAGTTACAGCTCTCAAACATGGAACCATCAATCGCCTCGTTATCAGGGGAATGGTGGTCGACCGCGGGCCGCAGGCGGAGGCGGTCAGGGCGCGCAGAGACCTGCGATAATGGCTACCGGCGCATCTGGTCAACACAGGGATGTTATGTGTTTTTATTGTGGGAGACGGGATCACATTGTTCCTCATTGTAACATCAAGGCCAAGGAGCTATATGAATATACTGCAGGTAAGCAACGTTTCTGTCGTAGATGCAAGTGTAATGATCACAGGACCGGAACTTGCCCGAAAGTGAAGGTAGATTTGGATGATTGGAAAGCCAGTCACCCTAGGTCGGGGGAAGCTTACGATCACTCCCAAGCAAACGTAACGTAAAACATCAATGTACACAAACTCCGGAATGTCCTACGTTAATGATAAGTGCCCTTATGCATTCACCTGACTCGTTCATTTTGAAGTCATGTGTAAATAATACAGATATAAGTGTTTTAATTGATACAGGTTCTCCTGTGAACCTAATGTCTAGCTCTGTCTTTAACAAATTGAATCATGATGATTCGTTTAAACTTGTATTCCCCGATGTTAATCTTCAGAGTGTTTCAGGGGATAATATTTCAATATTGGGGGTTACATACTTACCGTTAGCATTGCATGAGGACTTGGATTTAATGACGGAGAAAGTGTACGTTGTTCAGGGTTTAAACATCTCTTCGGACCTTCTGTTGGGTTTTAAGACAATGAAGGCCCGTAAATTTATTTTAAGTCTAGAGATGAATGGTGTATCTATTGATGGTATTTTTATTGAGGCGTCATCTAGCTTCCCAGAAAATTTACAATTTGTATCAAGGGGTGTACGTAAGGGCGTTGTGGAGAGTGATAAAACCTTTCAGGCGAAGCGTCGTACATCTGGTAGGAATATCGGGGGAGGTAGATGCCGGCACGTCCACACTACCAACCCCGCTCTTCCCGCTGTCGAGATTAAACTGCATGATTATTTGGAACAATCTATGGGGGATTCTGATATTCTCATTCACTGTAATACTATTGTTGAACCGCATTCTGCGAAGGTTGTTAATGTTTATGCGAACAATCTTAAGAGTACAGTAAATTCTATTGTATTATTACCCGATTCCTCAGCAATCAAGGGTATTACGTTCGCTCAAGCGTTACATGAGGTGGATGACACCAATGTTTTCCAAATTCTCATTTTAAATACCACAAATGGCTTAATGAAATTATATGCGGATACGAAGTTATGTAATGCTTCCTGTGTACCTTGTAAATTCGAAGAAATTAATTCTCTTCCCGTGGCTTCAGTGCGCACAGGGAACTCTCCTGGTATGGAGGATAGAATGCGTAAGATTTACGAGGATTTACAAGGTACCGACTTTCCTGAGGCTCAGGGTCCGCTTAAGGTGTTATTGAGGGAATTTAATGAGTCCGTACATTTGAAAGGGGACGCTATGGGGTTTACTGACATTATGGACCATAAAATTGTGTTGAGTGACAAGGATCAGAAGCCCGTTTACCTGCCTATGTATCGCTTATCGCACAGTCAACGGGAATTGACTGATAAACATGTTTCAGATTTACTTTCTCAGGACGTAATTCAACCATCAATGTCACTTTGGCGATCACCTCTTTTCTTAGTTCCGAAGAAGGCGAAGGGGGAGTTTAGAGTCGTGGTAGACTTTAGAAAACTTAATACCATTACGGAGACTGATCATTTTCATATGCCGGCGATACCGGAAATCCTTGCTAGTTTGGGTACGAATAACAAGGTCTTTTCAACCCTCGATCTTTCGAGTGGATTTCATCAAATTGGGTTATCACCGGAATCAAGGCAATATACAGCATTTAATTCTCCTTCCGGTACTTTTGAATATAAACGTCTACCCATGGGCCTTAAAAATTCACCTGCAATTTTTCAGAGATTAATGAATAATGTATTGGCAGGATTGATCGGTCACAATGTTTATGTATATATAGACGATATTATAATTTGTTCAAGAACGGTAGAGGAACATCTTATCGCACTGAGAAATATACTTTCTAAATTAAATGAGGCAGGATTAAAAATTAAAATCAGTAAATGTGAATTTTTTAAAAAGAAACTGTCATTTCTGGGGCATGAATTAACTCCGGACGGGGTAAATACCACTGCTCAATTGACAAATTTTATAACTAAATTTCCTACGCCCACTACCGTAAAACAGTTAAGGCAATTTTTGGGCCTATCGGGCTACTATAGGGCATTTATAAAGAACTACGCTAGTATCGCGAAGCCTCTATATATTTTACTTAAGAAGGACGTTGAATTTTTGTGGGGAGTTGCACAAGAGGGTTCTTTTGCTGAATTAAAGGCGAGTTTAACATCTCGACCGACCCTTGCTTTCCCTGATTTTAAGAAACCTTTCTATATTAATTCTGATGCATCATATACTGGGTTTGGAGCTGTTCTTATGCAGTATGACGATAGGAATCTCTTACAGCCGTTAGGATTCGCTAGCCGTTCTTTAAAACCTGCGGAACAGAATTATTGTGTTACCGATTTAGAAGGTGCAGCGCTAATTTGGGCGTTAAATATATTTCGTGAGGTAATATATGGTTATGATGTAACTGTTTGGACAGACCATAAGCCTCTAATTAAATTGTTTGATGATAAACTTCTCACGGGTAGACGTGCCAGGTGGAAGTTAACATTAGCATCATACAATCCTACATTATTGTACGTTGAAGGCAAGCTCAACACAGTTGCCGATGCGTTATCAAGGAATCCTGTTGCTCTAGTGTCGGTTAACGCACTATTGTGCAGTAAAAGTATTGCGTTAGACCAGCTTAAAGATAGTTATTGGGGTCAAGTCATTCTTGCTTTGGAATCGGGTGATTTTAGCGGCAATGTCCCTTGTCACCCCGATTTAGCAGGTTTTGATTATTCTAATTTTGTAATGCATGAAGGGTGTTTGTACAGGAAGATGGATTTAAATGATAGGGTAATAATGCAACTAGTCATTCCAGATTCGCAAATTAGTACTTTATTGCCTATTTTACATGGACATGATACAATTGGGCATCCGGGGAAGCTTCGGTGTTTGACACAAGCCCAGAGAAATTATTATTGGCGGACGATGAAAAAGGATATAGATAGATATATTGACTGTTGTTCTACATGTACCACTATTAAACCTAAGTTGAGCCCGGAAGTGAAAATCGGGGAATATCCGATTCCGGCGTATCCTTTCGATGTGGTTGCTATAGATTTATTGAAACTTCCACTGACTGACGCCGGAAGTCAATACATTATGCTCACTATTTGTCACTTTTCACGGTATGTCGTGTTATCAGTGTTGCAGGATAAAGAGGCGAAATCGGTCGCTAATAAATTTTTAGCGGACGTCGTGTGTAAATTTGGTTGTCCTAATACAATTATAACTGATAATGGTACAGCATTTTGTAATTCTAGTATGACGAAACTATGCGATGAATATACTATAGATCATGTTACTGTTTGTCCTCATTCACCCCAGTCTAATGGCTTGGCGGAACGCGCTAATCAATCTCTTATCCGTGTTCTTCGCGGCTTATTATTAGATCGTGATACGAGTACATGGGATTCAGTTAAACACTTTGCAGAATCAACACTAAATTGTTCGATAAATTCCTCAATTGCGGATTCACCTTATTTTATTGTTTTTGGTAGAGACATGAGACTTCCTCATAATTCGCTAGTCCAGTCTAATTCTCCTGTTTATAACTGCGATGATTACGTGCTGTATCACTTGAATAATTGTCGGTCTATTTATAAGACATTACGCAGTTCTCTTTCGAAATCAAAGGAAGATATGATGGACGTAGCGAATAAACGTAAGAGGAATGTTAATATTGTTGTAGGGGATCTTGTTTATTTGAGGGAATTTTACGCCAAAGATAAATTACAACCTGTTTTCGAGGGTCCTTACCGCGTAATTTCAGTCGACAGGAATAGTACTGTTATAAAACACTTAGAAAAGGGCGTTGAGAAAAGGGCTCATATGAATCATTTGAAACGTGTTATACGCAATTTACCTGGTTATGAAGATATTTCTGTTGACCACAAACCGATGAGTCCGAGGAATGTTAGGGGACGTAAACGGCCTAAAAAGACAAATGGTGCTCATAAATATAATTTAAGATCGAGTAATGTTGCTTTTGTTAAAGAGGGAGGTAATTTTGTTGCTCAATGGTGGGTAGACAGTTTGGGAATGAATTTGGATTAATTTTACATGTAAATTGGTAGTCATAATTTTTTTTTTTTTTCGGTTCCTCAGATGGGTGTCGTAGGAAGGATTGTAGGGCGTGTCTTGGTATTATGGATACCGGGATATTATATCTACTATTTTGGGGAAGGATTTTGAGCGCTATATGCATGCTTTCGTTCATGCGGAGAACGGGCTAGTGACATCTGACTTTCTTTCCTTGGCTGACTTATACAAGTTACTGAAATTGGCAAATAGGGAATTTGATTTGTTACCTTTGGTGGGTCACTCAGAATTAGAGTCTTATTACCCTTTCCTCGAGGTGTACATGAATCACGGTAAATTTCTTATTTTGATCCCATTTGCTTCTGACATGATTTTGTCTTGGACTGAAATTATACCTTTTCCGGTAAAATTTCATAATTCCTTGCTCACTATTAATTTCCCTGCCGAGAATTTGCTAGTTTCGAAAGGGAAGTATACAGATGATTACTATTCGTTGCTGAGTTCTTCCACTGTTCATGCGTTGTGTCACACGGCTCTCGGCTTGTTTACTATTTGCCCAGCGTCTGCCGTTCCTTTACTGCCTATGAAGTCTAACAAATGCGTTCAAGCTATTATTGGCAATGCCGATATCCTGGATAACTGTAATTTCACTCCGGTTCAATTTCACCAATTTTTCCATGTTCACGTAATTAATACTAATTTTCTTTATTTTGTGACTGCTTCAGAACTACTGATTACTTGCCCGGACCGTGCACCCTTTCATAAATCATGTATTGGCCAAGTTTATGTAAGGGACATATTGGTTTCGTCACATCTTACTCTTTACCCATCTTTCACTCACATGCTTTCGTTCACAGAACATGGTATTCTGTTTGCTAGCATTCCGTCTGAAGTAAATATTACGAACAACTTTTCATTTCCCATGATAATATTGCGTGAGATTGAAACTTTGGAACTAATTAACACATCCATGGATACGTTGTCGTTCATGCATTTCGTTCGCCCTGAGTACGTCTACCCTCTGCCACTGTTCACTGGTCTTGTCGTGCTTATTTTCATTATCATTTTCCTTGTAATTTCCAGGAACATTGAGGGTAGGTTGACAAGGATTGAGATTATCCAAAATGTTAGACCGTAAATTGTTTTCATTATGTGTATGGCAATAGGGGCTTGTAAACAGACCTGTGGCATTTTTGTTGGTACGATTCCGTGTTTAACTTACCTTGCATAGATTTTATTTGTATATTGGAATTGTTCTTTTTCAGATTTTCTATTTTCAGCAATTGTTTTTAATATATTCTATGTAAATTTGTATTGTGTATACTGTATATCTATTTTGCACATTTTATTTGTTATTTGCATATTGCATATTATTTGATTGGTTTAATTTTCTTTCCTTGGTATTCCGTGTTGAAAACCAGAATTCAAAGATATTACCTATCTCTTTCCTTAGTATAAGCTCCAACGTAGTGTTTATCTATATTGAAAATTAGTTGCACTCTACATCTACAAATTCATCACAGTGTTATCAATGTTGAAATCTAGTATTATAACTCTTGAAACACGAGTTATCAATTTTAATTTACATATTCACTTGGACTACACCCTACTATTTATTATATTCATATTTCAAAACCACTGATGACTGGGTAAAAATTTCGATCAAAGACATTGACAAAGTGGTGTAGTAATTGGTGGATCCTATCGAAAGGATGATAAACTTTCTCTACATTGCTTCAGTTATGTTCGATTTGCTCTTATGTCTTTGTTGATTGGGGTATGGGTCCACTTATATGTGTATATATAATCTCTTTATAATGTTCTTATGTACATTTTTCTTCCAGATTTCCTTAATTTTAAATTCCCTTTTATATAGTAATTTTACAAACTTCAAATAATTTTACAAATACAAAAGAAAAACAAAACAAAAAATCACAAACCTGAAAGTGTATTCTTGATACTATAATCAATTTCTATTATATTTTGTTTGGGGGTAATTTCAGTGGAGGAAATTATGTCTCTTATCTTTAACCCGGCAAGCGCGATAGGCCTCACGGAAGGCTTCCTATAGGGAACGCGATAGGCCTCACGGAAGCAAGACCATAAAAAAAAGCCTTCCAAAAAAAAAAAGGGCCTATCAAAACAAAGAATTTTGTCTCTAGGTGAGATAATTCCCCTCTAGTACTCATCCATGTGTTTCTCACCCCTCCCCCTCCCCTCCTTCCCCCCTCCCCCCCCTCCTCAATTATCACCCATTTTTCCTCTTATTATCATCATTTATCAGTTATTTTTCTCTCCCGCGATAATGTAGCACAAGTGGGTTGCATAAAAGATCGTTATGCAACACCCAGACACCGGCACACACCACCCCGCTCGTCTCAGTTGACTCCCAGACAGCGAGAGGGGAGGGCTGCCTGTGGCTCTCTCTCGCCTGAGATTATGACCGGGTGGCCAATATCTTCGTTTTTCACCACCCAAATGCTTTTCCCACTTATTTTAGCACTCTTGAAGGTTCATATATACATCATATATGTAAAATAAAAGCATACCGAAAACAAATAATGCTTTATATTGTAAATATAACGAATTCTGTCAGAATCCAGGGCTAGAAATGCACAAATAACTACCCTAGCACCTAGGTCTATATCGCGCTTGTCAGGTTAAGGGGGGCGTGTTAGATACTCCAATATATCCAACTATTACTCCATGAATTACTTAAACACTAGAATACATATTTAAAGTATATCTCACTATTATAACCTTAATACAACTACTCATATTAGTAAACATATATTTCTTACACCGACTGTATATGATGGAGGCAAGTGGTACTGGGCGCCTAGAATCTGAGGTTTAACACCTTAAGAGCGGCCTATGCGGTTTATTTATATGTACCGCCCAGCGGGGTGTTTTTAGCCAAAATAGGGCTGTTTACGTGATCATTTTCATGCCTAAATAAGACCCAGAACGTAAAACAAGTATCTATCCCTGAAAGGGCATAAACAGAGCTTTCGAATGACACCATAACGATCCTTTTATGATGGCTAGTTTTCTTGCAATAACCGTGCAACGCGAGTGCAAAAAGCATGTAATTAGCCACTTTCCCGATACAATTCCTTATATAGCGAGTGAGAGAGGGAGGAGGGAGCTGGGATTCGTGTCAGTATGTTCGCTGCGGTGGTCTGGAGCAGTCATACGCTCGCTACTCTCCTGCCACCACTTGTCTCTCTCTCTCAGCAACATTACGTGCTGAAATTGCCACTCGACCTATGTCGAGCGCCGCCACATAGTCCAGCTTTATTTAACTCGACTTATGTTGCTCGCCGCTAATTAAGGGTTAAGTAGA
>CM064548.1:26728127-26907163 GCA_032716605.1 Paralithodes platypus | reverse complement strand
GAGTTGAAGGAGTTCGCACTACCCCAACGTGAAGCAACCTACGAGCGAACCATGCGAGTGGGGAAACTGTCTCGCCCGCATACCTGCAAACTACCCTTCACACCTGCCGGGCGTCATAAGGGACCCTTGCAAACTGGACCTCGATGACCGCGCTATGACGTATGATCGTCGCCAGGATCTGTGAGTGGACCAGACACCTGTTATGCGCCTCGAGGAGCTATGATTGGAGTAGGCACCACCTCACGCCTCATGATTCGTTCCTACACCCCCACCATCATTGTCCTTGGTACTCTATAAGACTCGCCGAGTTTGTGACCCCCCGGCATTCAAAATTCAGTCCTCATTTGGCGTAGTTTGGGGAAGGAAGGTTGAATGTGAACTTGCCCAGCTGAGGAGGAAGAACGGGGTGAAGTAGGTTCACTGGTGAGAGTATTATAATAGGGCGCTGCGTGAACGAGTATTCACTCCACTGCGGCATGTTGTGACTGTCAGTCACGATTAATATACACCTGTAGTAGGGGTTAAGTGTGTTCAGGTGTGTGGCTAACAACACTTATGTTAGTTGGTCTTAAGTGACGATATGTGATTGGGAATTAACGCTGAACACATACTATATGTGTTTAACTATTTAATTGGGAATTAACTTGTGAACACTACTATTATGTGTTTTAAGCTATTTGATAAGCCCGGACCCCATTAACGCTGAACACTACTATTATCCGTGTGTTAACTATTTAATTGCCGGGAATTACACTCGTGAACACTACTATTATGTGTTTAACTATTTGATTGAGGAATTCACCCTACTGTGAACACTACTATTATGCTGTTTAACTATTTAATTGGAGAATGAACGTGAATGCTACTATTATGCTGTATTAACTATTTGATTTCGCGAATAGTAACTGTTAACGCCTCACTATTTATGTAACTTTAACTATTTGACATTGGGAATTCTATTAACTGGTTAACGCTATTATTATAGTACTTAACTATTTTAGGTGACTAACATTGTGGACGCACTTAAAGCAACTCTTTATAGTAATTGGCGCGTTATGATGAAAGTTAAATACTATTGTTTATCATTAAATACTTACGAGTTCTTTCACTTTCTTCTGTTTAATTAAGCCTTTTCACCATTTGCCCTTAGATGGCTGCGTTTAGTACGGTAGATGCTATTGTCTCATATTAGTAATATCCTTGCCTTAGGACCTAACATCGACCTGTGCTATAATATTACTTCTATAGTGGAATATTTCTAAGCCTGAAAGAAAATTCGTTTGCCACTTCAAAATATTATATTTGCTTTTCATATTATTTGAGTGAGACCTGAATCTGAATCTATGAAAACGGATCCTGTAACGTTATTTACTCATAATCAAACCTCAATGTTACGGTTGTGGTTAAGCAAATAAATTTAACTAATTATTAAATATATATCATAAATATTTTATTTGTTGTGACTTTGATATTACTCCTGTTCGATGATAATAATAATATAATACTATTAACGTTAAGACAAATACAACCTAAGAATAATTACATTAATATAAATAAAAGAGACCATAGAATGGAAAACTATTCTATTCATTTCAAAAAGGGGTAAGATGACAGAAATATTCTTACACTTTAATATTTAATACTTTCACACGACTTGTATAAAATGTAATAGCATCCCCACCCTCTTATAGCCTATAACTTATATCGGTCAGCCGTCATAACCAATAGCCTACTATGCTTACCTACCGGTTTTTAAATAATTTATATTCTTTATAAATACTACCATGACTTTAATTAGTTCTTAAACACTTGCAGTATTTTTCATAATTAAATGAGGTATCAGTCAATAAAGGCATACTAAGTCCTAAAGTTCCACAAAGGAAAGGCCCCCCCCAAAGCCGAACAACATGGAAATTATTTTATTAGATTTTACTTTTGTTATTCGACTTACACCCCCGCCTCCCTGACTGTTAACCTTAATATGATATCTCTGTGCCTATCTAAGATTCATCAACGTTACCCACTTGAGGATCAAGCTACGTAACAGCAAGAGTGGCCGACTCTTAGCCAGGATTCGTTTCACATACAGCTTTCACTCGGTTTCATTAACGTAATTTAACAGCCCCCCTCCAAAACCCAAAAAAACAAAACATAAAAAACCCCTGAGCACCACTACTCTAAAAATCAATTATTAATCATGCCTACAACTAACTTAATGACGAAGATGCTTCGATGTTTTCATAGAATCTAGAACCCACAGCTCCTGATATTGACTGTCTACGTCAAAATACGAACTGTAAGTGCTTGCCTCACATCTCCAATTAACCTGTCTCAAACTATGTCTAAAGTAGCAAAGGTGGACCTCAGACCATAAAAACCCACCTGTTCCCTTGTAGATAGGCGGGGCGCAGTGAGACGCGAGCAGTTGGATGGGCCCCATCTCGAGTAAACCCAGACCCAACTTTGATGAACAATTGCCCACCAGGTTTTACTTTTTTAATAACGTATGAATCAATTATTCGAACTAGAACAAACCAGAGCAAAGACGGATCCCGAACAAGCCAGACTAAATATAGAACTAGCCAGACTATACAATGCCGCAACAAGCCAGAGCAACGAGCCGAACAATATGACTATCAATATCGTACGGCTCTCAACTAAATGTCAAGTATCAAATGCTCCCGTAATTGCTCCCCCTCTGGGATTGGCTATGACTAGTGTCATTTCCACCTTTCACTGAGGATAATGTGCAGGAGGATTTCTTTGTTTTGTTTGAGGAAGTTGCTGGAGGTATGAAGTGGACAAGAGATCAATGGCCTTTTATGTTACAAAATGTTTTGACAGGGCAGGCTCGAGCCACGTATTTGTCAGAAGTAGCAGAAGTTAGGCAGGATTATGACAATCTCAAAGAAGCTATCTTAAAAACCTATCAATTGCAGCCTGAGGCTTACAGGCAATCTTTCCGAAAAAACCAGAAGAAAGTAGAAGAAACCCATAAGGTATTTGCCAGGACCATGACTAAAACTTTCAATCATTGGGTCAAGAGTAAGAAAGTCACAAGCTACAACGATCTGAAGGAGTTGGTCCTGTTAGAAAATTTCCTATGGAAAATTGATTCTTCTGTATCCTATCATTTAAAGGGGAAAAAGGTAGATTGTCTTGCCGACGCCGCTGACATGGCTGACACATACGTGCTCAACAACAAATTTCGTGGAAAGAAGCCCTACGATAATTCTAGTTCTAATTTTAAGTATCCCAATCACAAATCTGACCGACCCAGTCACAAGCCTATAACGTCTTCCCCAGCTAGCCAAAATAGAAAAGTTCCCCCAACTAACAAAGCGACTCAGGTCAATTGTAACAAAGGTGGGCCCCAAACTAATAGTAATGCTCAAAGTGGGAACGTTCCCGTATCCCTAAAGTATGTACTTTTTGTGGCAAGAGAGGCCACCTAGCTTATCAGTGCTGGGCCAAGGAAAAAAAACCGAGAGATCGGGCAGACAGTTGCCGCCGTATCTCAAATTCCATATGTGCCTGTAATGCAGGACTCCCGACAGAAGGAGTACCTAGCACCAAAAGTTCCTTTAATGCAGGACTCTCGACAGAAGGAGTACCTAGCAGCTAACGTAAATCATCTAGACAGGGGTGTAGTAGCATGTGTGGTGCAACCCACTAGGGTTAAGCCAATAATAATTTCACCATCAGTGCAGTTCAGTTACCGTCCCTTTATTTCATCTGGCAACGTGAGATTAAATGGTTGCATGCATGAGGTAAAAATTCTGAGAGACACAGGTTCTACTAGCACCCTCATGGTGAATCCTTACACTGAGTGCCCACCTGGCGAACCAGTTGTAATGAGAGGTGCTGGAGGCCAGTTTTATGCATACTTGGTAAAAGGCGAAATTGAATGTGAGTTACTACAGGGTGAGGCCACCATAGCTTTGTGTAGGTCCCAAGATATCCCTGTGCCTGGGGTAACACTCCGTTTGGGGAATGATGTAGCAGGTGAGAAGGTCCGACCAGACCCCATTTTGTCACTTTCCCCTGTTAACGAGCCACTAACCGGTAAGCTCGAAAAGGAGATGCCAACTGTTTTCCCTGTACTCACCTAATTGTACTCACCTACTTGTAGTAGGCTATACAGGATTTGGGCCTAAGCTCGTGGTGTCCTGTCTCTCTCTCTCTCTGTATATTTATCCAATTTTGTCTTAAAAGTTTGGATATTTCTTGCTCTCACTTACTCCCCCTCCAACTTATTCCAACTATCAAATGCTTCTGTACGGGAATCTGAACTTTCTTACAATCATACTTACATATAACTTTCCTCAACTTACAATCATGACCCCTGGTTCTGTCCCTCGTCCCTCACCACAAAACCTCCTCTATAGATCTTCTCAAAAACCTTTTATGCACTTATACATTATGATCATGTCACCTCTCCTCTCTCCTCTCCCTCAGCGTTGGCAGCTTTAGCCTCTCCAAACTCTCCTTATAAAGGAGGTCTCTAAGTCAAGCTATCCTCTTAGTGGCAAATCTCTGAACTCTTTCCAGTTTTTTATTATGTTTTATAAGGTGTGGAGACCACACCACTGCTGCATACTCCAGTCTTGGTCGTATTATTGTCCCTATTATTTTTGCTAACATCTCTTCATCTAAATAATTCAGAGCTATTCTCATGTTAGTCAACACTCCATAGGTTTCACCAGTTATTTTATTTATATGCTGTTCAGGTGACAAGCTGTCTGCCACAACTACCCCTAGGTCTTTTGCTTTCACAGCTTTACTAACTGTGTGTGCTGTCACACGTTCAATGTCTCAAGTAGCAGTTCCCTCAGACAGAAATATACCGAATGTAAGAGTTGATGAAAGGGATGATGAGAGTATGAATGACGCTCCAACTGTGCCTGATGATGTGACTGAGGGGATTTATCTGACACCTTTATGGCTCATCTTGACCCTAACGATGACCATGAAACCCCTCCAATTGTCCTAGCTGGCCTGGTAGAGCTACGAGAGATGATAGTGAATGCAAGGAGTTAGCTGCCAGGTCCGTGAGTGAAGAGGAATGTGAGAAGGAGGTGGTGAATGTTTTCTACCTCAAAGGAGGAGTATTGTGGCGAAGATGGAGACCGCCACACAGACCAATCGATGACGGGGCTTGGGACGTCCATCAAGTAGTAGTCCCCAAACTTTGTCGTAGAGATATAATGGAAATGGCACATTGTATACCATTGGCAGGACACCTAGGTTTGAGAAAAACTCTAGCCAGAATCAGAGCCCACTTTTACTGGCCAGGAATGCGTGCAGATGTAGTGGAGTGTTGTAGAGTGTGTCACACTTGCCAGATGACAGGAAAACCCAATCAGAAGGTGCCTGTACATCCTCTGGTGCCCTTGCCCGGTTTCGAGAATCCTTTTACTCGGGTGGTAGTGGACATTGTAGGCCCATTGCCTAAGACTTCCCAAGGTAACATTTATTTATTAACTATCATGGACATGGCAACTCGCTACCCAGAGGCTATAACCCTTAAGGACTACCTCTGCTCCAACTGTTATCAAGGAACTGCTCAAATTCTTCACCAGAATGGGTTTCCCCCATGAGGTGCAAAGTGATCAAGGAACTAATTTTACCTCTAACATTTTCCAGCAGTCCCTGAAGGAGTTGGGTATCGAGCATGTAAAGTCTAGCACCTACCACCCAGAGAGTCAAGGGGTTCTCGAACGATATCATCAGACATTAAAGGGAATGTTACGTAAGTATTGTACAGAGACCGGAGTGAGTGGGATAAGGGGGTACCTTTTCTTTGATTTGCTTACTCGTGAGGTTCCAACTGAATCCCTGGGTTTTTCCCCTAATGAGCTAGTTTTCGGTCACCAGGTAAGAGGTCCTTTGCAACTATTGCAGGATAGCCTAGTTGGCCAGGAGGGGAACCAAAACCTCTTCAAGTATGTTTCAGATTTCAAAACCCGGCTGAGATCCTCATGTGAGTTTGCCGCTCAAAACTTGACAGTGGCTAAAAGCTCCATGAAGAAATGGTATGACAGAAAAGCCCGTGAGAGGGAGTTTAAGCCCGATGATGAGGGTTTTGGTCCTGCTCCCCCTTTTTGGCCACCCTTTATCTGCCAAGTTCAGGGGCCCATATAAGATCATTCGGAGGGTGAGCATTACCGATTATCTAGTAACTACCCCAGACAGGAGAAAGCCCACACAAGTATTTCATATAAATATGTTGAACACTACCATAGGTCCCCTGATTCCTCTCCTCCAGATTCTCCCACTGTGGCAGTGAATGTCAGGACCTGTGGGCAGCCTGGTGCGGACAAAATCTTCAGTTCTCTTACTGATCCGCAACAGACTGTTCCAGAGCCTGAAGGTATCCATGCAGACTTTGACTTGTCCATGTAGCCTATCCAACTTTCAGTATATTCAGTGGCTTTGAGGGAATTACCATCTAAACTATGTCATCTTCCCTCTGATCAAGCGAACCAACTAATCTCTGTTTTATCTCAGTCTCCCAGTGTGTTCCGTGATACTCCAGGGCTCACTTCTTTGGCCGTGCAGACATCGACGTAGGGGATGCAACTCCCATTAAACTATCCCCCTACCGTGTCTCGCCACAATGCAGGAGTATACTGCAGGTCGAGCTTGACTTTATGTTATCTAATAAACTGATCACTAGGGCCTTAAGCCAGTGGAGTAGTCCGGTCATACTTGTGCCAAAGCCAGACGGGAGCCATAGGTTTTGTAGGGACTATAGGCAAGTCAATGCTGTCACAAAGAACGATACTGCCACGGATCAAAGATTGCATTTACCAGTTTGGCCTCATGCAGCAGTAAGTTTAATTTAATGAGAGGATTTTGGCAATTAGCTCTCCCTTGTAGCGAGGTAAATATTATGCTTTTGTAGTGCGCTTTCAAGCCTTCAGCTGTGAGATAATGCCTTGCAGTTCGAATAACGCTCCAGCTACGTTCCGGCTATGTTCTGATGTGGTACCTGGAGACGTTGCCTACTTTGGGTGATATCCTTATTATATCCTCATTATAATCTCGCTGTTGCCAATCTGGTGGTGAATCTATTTATGTATTATGTTTAATATTATGTACTATACTCCTTAAACTCTTTTCTAGGGGGGAGGTCTGACATACGGAGCCCTGTATGTTAATTTAAGAGCTAGAATTAGAGTTGAAGGAGTCGCACTACCCAAACGGTGAAGCAGACTAGCGAGCGAACCATGCGAGTGGGGAAACTGGCTCGCCCGCATACCTGCAAACTACCCTTCACACCTGCGTGCGTCATAGGGGACCCTTGCAAACTACCTCGATGACCGATGCTATGACGTATGATCGACGCCAGGAGCTGTGAGTGGACCAGACACCTGTTATGCGACTCGAGGAGCTATGATTGGAGTAGGCACCACCTCCCGCCTCCTGATTCGTTCCTACACCATCATTGTTTGGTATATAAGACCCGAGTTGTGGGCATTCAAATCAGTCTCATTTGGAGTTGGGGAAGGTGAACTTGCAGCTGGAGGAAGACGGGGTGAAGTATTATAATGGGATTGTGACTGTCAGTCAGATTATATAAATGTGTGTTAAGTGTGTTCGGTGTAAACACTTATGTTATGTTGGTTAGTGAGATATGTGATTGGGAATTAACGTGAACACTACTATTATGTGTTTAACTATTTAATTGGGAATTAACGTGAACACTACTATTATGTGTTTAACTATTTGATTGGGAATTAACGTGAATACTACTATTATGGGGTTAACTATTTAATTGGGAATTAACGTGAACACTACTATTATGTGTTTAACTATTTGATTGGGAATTAACGTGAACACTACTATTATGTGTTTAACTATTTAATTGGGAATTAACGTGAACGCTACTATTATGTGTTTAACTATTTGATTGCGAATTAACGTTAACGCTACTATTTATGTACTTAACTATTTGATTGGGAATTAACGTTAACGCTATTATTATGTACTTAACTATTTTAGTTGACTAACTTGTGGACTAAAGCAACTCTTTAAGTAATTGGGTTATGATGAAAGTAATACTATTGTTTTATATTAATACTTACGAGTTCTTTCATTTTCTTTTAATTAAGCTTACATTGCTTAATGGTGCTTAGTACGGTGATGCTATTGTCTCATATTAGTAATATCGCCTTAGACTAACATGGCTGTGTTAATATTACTTATAGTGATTTTCTAAGCTGAAGAAAATTCTTTTGCTTCAAAATATTATATTTTGCTTTTCATATTATTTGAGTGAGACCTGAATCGAATCTATGAAACGATCCTGTAACTTTATTTACTCATAATCAAACCTCAATGTTACGTGGTTAAGAAATAAATTTAACTAATTATTAAATATATATCTAACTTTTTATGTGACTTTGATATTACTCCTGATGATAATAATAATATAATACTATTAACGTAAGACAAGAACCAAGAATAATTACATTAAATATAAATAAAAGGACATAGAAGAAAACTATCTATTCATTTCAAAAAGGGTAAGAGACAGAAATATTCTTACTTTAATATTTATCTTTCAAGACTTTTTATAAAATTAATAGTCCTTCTTTAGCTATAACTTATTCGGTTTCATAACCATAGCCTACTAAGCTTCGGTTAAATAATAATTCTTTATAAATACTACATGACTTTAATTAGTTTCAGTATTTTTCATAATTAAAGAGTATCAGTCAATAAAGGATACTAAGTCCTAAGATCCAAAAGGAAAGGAAGCAACAACAGGAAATTATTTTATTAGATTTTACTTTTGTTTTGCCTTCAGCTGACTGATACCTTAATATATATCTCTGTGCTATCTAGATTCATCAAGTTAACCACTTGAGGATCAAGATACGTAACTATATATATATATATATATATATATATATATATATATATATAGAGAGAGAGAGAGAGAGAGAGGGAGAGGGGGGGCCTATATATAGGCCTACATAAGCTGCTTGCCTGGTAAGGTTAAGTATGAAGTACCGTAAAATGCGGTAACTTCGGACATTTTTCGATGTTTTTTAACAATTTCTCCTGAGTGTAAACACATTATAGAGATTTAACTAGGTCAAGTGATGTATGGTGGTAGTGCGCCGTAATCCAGGAAGCCTCCTAAAATTATCCCCCATAAGAAGAGAGCTATCCTTATCCTAAATGATGTCCGAAGTTTGCTTGAAAAGTTGATAACTACGGACATGTATGGATAACTTCGGACATACGGTGTTTCTTATGGAAAATGGTTGCCAAGAAAGCTGAGATAACTTCGGACGAACGGAGGAGAACTTCGGACCTACGTTTGTGGCCTTATTTCATTCATTTTTCGGCTCCTACTATTTTATATGAATATTTTATTATTGCTGCTTATTCCTGTCCGATGTTATAGTGGAAAATGCACAGGCAATACTTTTAGGCCTGTATAATCAGTATAGGAGGGGGATATATACAATTTTTAACATATATTCTGTTTGGATCTGTTCTCGTTAGGCATTGAGCTCACTCCTAGAAAATATTGAGCAGGAAAAATAACCAATGCTGTCAAATCAATAACTCGAAAATTAACTAGGCCTAGTGAAAATATATAGGTATGTATAATATACCGGTATCAATGCATATACACTTTGATGAATTTGAGCATTTTTATAGGTATAACGTATTTGTTGGTGTTTCTTTCGGCAGATAAAAAAAAATGTGGACAAGATATATGCCTCTCCTAATTTATATACTGTATATTATATATCCAGAATTATCCGAAATACATAAATCGGTTAGCATAGTATCATATTTTTATGGGTTTTTGGACTCAGAGAATGATGATTTGATCTTTTACCACCATGTTAATGATGTACAAGTATTATGAATGATTTTCATTGGGCAAATAATAATAAACGATTGTTTTGTTCCATGTCCGAAGTTACCATGTTTTTTTTTTTAAAACAATCGGTTAAATGATACTGTTCTAGCTAGAGCGTTATACAAGTGTAACAAATTTCCTTTGGTGGATGTTGTCTCTGGTAATGTTACTACAAAATTATATCAGTCACAACATCATTCATACAAACAAATTTCTTCAGGGTGATAGCAGTTTGGCAGGGTAGCGAAAAATGTACATATTTTCGTCACATATATAATATTTTTTTCGTGTACATATACTCATGTCAGTTCCCTAGGACTTTTACATGCTCTTCCTTTGCCATTTCTCTAAACGGACCCCACAAAAAAAAACAATAAAAAGAGTTTCCATTATATAATGACAATGTCTAATTACTTATTATCGCCGATGTCCGAAGTTACCCCACTTTACGGTACCGTATTTGCCTTAGACAGAAAGCGTCTTTTTAAAAATTTAGTGGGCCCAGGGGTCAGCCTGCCACTTTACCAGCCCTTCCCTTGCCCTTTTCTTTTAAATGCTAAGATGGCATTGGCAAGGCAGATGCCGCAACCTAGCCCGGGTAGGATTTAGTATCCAGGCATATGGTCGTCATGTTTATATCGGTCGTGCGCTCGCGGTTATGTTCCCGTCTATTTTGATGGCTATTTTTTTCTTTTGTTATTTGCCCTCTGTTAGAAATATATATGATGATGACAATAAGTCATAGGCTATTTTTTTGTTTTGTTATTTGCCCTCTGCTAGAAATATATATGATGATGACAATAAGTCAAAGGCTATGGGGGTTAGGCTGGAAAAAGACCCCCTCAACCTATTATATCCCACGGCAGTCAAAATAGACGGGAAAATGATCGAGAGCGTGCCGAGTAGTGTAAATAAGGCAGGTGGTACGCCCAAATACTACATCCTTACCCCTAGTGGCCCTAACTGGAGATATATTATTTGTATCATATATTGTATTTATTTATTTATTGTTTTCCTTTCCCTGGGTTTAGGATTTGGGATGCCTAGCAGCCTAGCCTACTTATTTATAATATATATATACCAGTATTTCTTTGCAAGCATAAACAAATATTTAGCAAATTTAAAGATCACAGCAACTCGAGGCTACTGACTTCAGCTGGGATCATTAAACTGAATTTAAAACACTGGAGAGCTCTCATAGGTTTCACACAGGCTGGTTCAAACTTGTATACACTATGTTCCTCTTTCTTGTTAAGAATAATTGATACCGGTATTGAGTAAGACTCAATGCAAGGCAAAATATAATATACCGGTAGCCTACATGCATATCGGTACTGTACTAATGATGATAGGCCTACCATTTAACAACACCTATATACTGATACCGTTACGTACGGTACTTGATGTGATGTATATCTGAACTAATATTCACTGCATTTTATGTTCCTGTAATGATAAAACTCTGCATAAATTAAAACTAATGAAAGATTATACCAATAAATGACAGTGCTGTACATTCTGTCCAGTAAGTCATGTTTCAGCAGAGTATTTTTGTATAAAAATTGGAAAATTGAACCCGGTACATGTACTGGTATATATATACCGGTATATATATATATATATATATATATATATACCGGTATACAGTACCGGCGGGTGCCCAACCCCGAAAGGGGTTGAAATAGGGGAGCTATCCCCCCGCCAAAGGCGGCTTTCTAGGGCCTTTCCTAGCTGATGCTGAGAGGATTGGGTTCTAGTCATGTGGTGATGGGCTGGTCTATTAGAGTGAGAGCTGAGCAATCTCTGCCATACCCATAGCTTACTCTGACTTTTCCTTTAACTTATATATTTTCTAGGTCTCGAGTGACGGCGTCTCTTCCGTGGATTGACCTCCCAATCTACCAAGATTGGAAGCCAAAGCATCACATTTTTCCCTTGCCCCTCAACTTTCTCTTCATAATTGCTGAGGGGCACAGGGCCCTGGGTGGAGCTTTGGTTTCCCGGGCGTTTCCGCACCCTCCTCAGCCCCCCGCCATGGAGGGGCTTCGGTCACCCAGGCTTTATTGTGGTCGGCGGGAAGGGTTCTGTGGGGGCACTCGGTTATGGCCTTGGAATTGCTCGGGGCCTTGGGGCTGTTCGGCCAGGCAGCTTGGGGAACAACAACAACAACCGGTATATATATACCGTATATATGTATATAGGCCTAGTGTATAAATCTATATATATATTACAGTAGGGTGATAGATGTACTCCAAGAAAGAGGCGGATGGGTGGACTGCGTCTACTTAGACCTTTCCAAAGCATTCGATAAGGTACCACATAAGAGATTGTTATCTAAGCTTGAGACGCTAGGATGTGTCGGGGAGTTTGCTGAAATGGATGGAGAGCTATTTAACAGATAGGGAAATGAGGACCAACATTAGAGGAACTTACTCATCGTGGCGGAAAGTTGAGAGTGGTGTGCCGCAGGGATCTGTGTTGGCACCTCTCATGTTCCTTATGTACGTGAATGACCTGCCGATAGGCATAAACTCTTACATGTCAATGTTTGCAGATGACGTAAAAATTATGAGACAAATAACAAATAAAAGTAGTTGTGAGGAGCTGCAAGGGGATTTAGATAAAATATACGAATGGAGCACCAAGTGGAAAATGAAATTTAATATAAGTAAATGTCATGTGTTAAATATGGGAAGAAGTGTGAATAGACCAAATTGGGAGTACAGGATGGGAGATAATAAAATTAGCAAGGCCGAAAAAGAAAAAGATTTAGGGTTGATTATACAAGATAATTTGTCGCCAGAGAAACATATTAACAAGCTCTTTAGCGGAATGTATGCAATGGCCGGGAATATGAAAGTTGCTCTGAACTATTTGGATGAGACCATGGTAGCGAAAATTATGAAGAGTATGATTAGACCAAGATTGGAGTATGCAGCAGTGGTGTGGTCCCCGCATCTAAAGAAGCATATTCACAAGTTAGAAAGAATCCAGAGAGCAGTCACTAGATTGGTTCCAAGTCTCAGAGAACTGCCATATGAAGGGAGGCTAGACAAATTAAATCTACCGAGTCTAAAAGAGAGGAGAGAGAGGGGAGACATGATAATGATGTACAAATGTACCCGGGGGCTGGAGAGGCTGGATAGGGAGGATATATTAATTATGGATACAGGAATAACTAGAGGCCACAGCTACAAAGTAAAAAGACCTACCTGCAAGAACGATATCAGGAAGTTTAGCTTCCCCTATAGATGTATTGACAAATGGAATGGGCTGGAAGAGGAGGTGGTAGGGGCAAGGAACATCCATATTTTCAAGAAAAAATTGGATAAAAAGTAGACTGAGAGACGGGACAACACGAGCTTAGCTCAACTCCTGTAAACTACAATTAGGTAAATACAATTATTTAATAACCTGTGAGAAATGTGGTATACAATATGTTGGAAAGACGGAGCAATGTTTAAGAGAAAGAGCCTACGGGCATAGATCAGGAATTAAGAACGGCATCGACTCCAAGATTCTTCTATATAAGCATTTTAACACAGATTGTACTAAATTTGATTGTAAATACAAAATTATAGAAATTGTTCAAAGTAATCAAAATGTTTTAGATAGAGAAAATTATTGGATTGGAAAATTAATGACCATCTATCCATTTGGACTTAACAATCAAATAAAAAATGTAGGCAACATTTTGTATAAAGATTTATTAAAAAACGATTTTAATAACCCATATTTTAACTTCCCTGTTTTAAACAGAAGACCTGGTAGACACGGTAATAGAAGACTAAATACATTTAATAAAAAGAAAAGCAGGTCTGATATTATAATTATTGTTAATAATTTATATTCATTACATCGAAATTTCGGAATTAAAAAATTAAAAGATTCATTGAAAGGCCTACAAAAGAAAAGTTTTGCTCCTTTTATAGAAAATATTCTAAATAATAAACATAATTTCACAAATAAATTTAAGAATATAGTCTTTGCTTTTATGGGATATATTAGAGCTAATTCTAAGAAATCCAAAGATAACCGTATTAAAGATAAAGTCATGTCCACTTTAAATTATTCCTCTAAAATTTTAGACAAAATTAATGTTAACAGTCTTATTAATTCAAAGAAAGTTAAGTCCATGTTACCAGATGATTGTAAAGATTTCAAACCATTAATAGTGTATTCATATGAACGACCTGTTGGGTCTATTATTTGTAATTATAATAAAGTTTTAGGAAATCTTTCAGGTAATGATATTTTCAATAATAATAAATGCGTGTGTGAAAGAGTCATGGATATGCCAGCTAGCAGACGTGATGCACTAGCAAAGTTCATTTATAGTCCGATATGTCACATATTAACAGGTGATGTAGAACTAGTTAAACATTTTGCAAACGACAAATTAGCGGAGCTATGTCGTAAAGGGTTTAAATTTAGAATAGGGAGTAATAAAGTAACATGGGACATAATTTTAAAAGATATTGTTTTTTCAGTCAATAAATTAAAAGATAAATTGTTAAAAATTGCGTGCTGCAATGCGAGAGAACTAGAAGCATGGTCTAAATTATTAATTAAGTTAATTAGAAATAAAATTTTCTCGCTTAAAAATGAATTTAATCTTTCAGATTTTATAGACTATAATTATAATAAGCTTAAAGCTGATTTAATAAATTTACATAAACATTTTGTAATCACTACAGTAGATAAAGCCAGCAATAATTATAGCTTCACATGTAAGAAATTTTATCTTGAAAATATGAAAAAAGAATTAGGTATTAAGGGTAACATATTACGTAAAAATATTTGCGGTAATTCTGTTTATGAAATTCAAAATAATCTGAATATTGATAACTTAATCGATGAACATACCAAGAAAAATATAATATTTGATATTAAACTTTCTGATAAGAACAAGTGCATTGCAAAATTATACATGTTACCTAAATTTCATAAAAGACCTTATAAATATCGCTTTATTGCCGGAGCAAAATTTGCTACCACTAAAACTCTATCAGAACAAGTAGTAAATTGCTTAAAATACATTAAAAGTACTCATAAAAGATATTGTAATACCATCATGAGAAGAACTGGCATTAACTATTATTGGAGTGTTGACAATTCGTTAGAAGTTATTGATAAAATAAATACCATGCCGAAAGTTACCTCGGTACATAGCTTCGACTTTTCAACTTTGTATACCAATTTGCCTTTAGATTTAGTATATTCAGAGCTTTGCTTTATTATAGATTTGCACTTTGACAGGTTCGTTAGGAATGGTAATTATTTCATAAATGTTTATACATATTTTAATAATGCATCACTTAGCTCTACTCCCACTAGTTCTGTATATTTTGATAGAACTAAACTTAAAGATGCCCTTAAATTCCTCCTTTTCAATACTTATGTTAGATTCGGGCCGTACATTTTCAAACAAATATTAGGAATTCCTATGGGTGGAAATGCTAGCCCTTTAATTGCAGACTTATTCTTGCTTGCTTTAGAATTTAAATATATAAAAGACTTAGTTGACAGTAGCAAGAAAAATAAAATTCCAGAAAAATTAGCACTTGCTAAACTGTTAAGTAATAATAGTAGATATATTGATGATATTCTTGTTTGCAATTTGTTAAATTTTAATCAAGTTGCTAAACTTATTTACCCTAATTCTATTCCCCTCACACAATGTAACGTAAATTATAAAGTTGAAAATTTTCTTGATATAAATATAGAGATTGTTAACCCGGGAGCTGCGGGGAGACTCTTAAGAGTTCCCCCGGCGCACTGCGGGAAGACTCTTAAGAGTCAGAGAAAATAAAAATCAACTTTTGACATCGAAAAAAAAATATTTTTTTATATTTTTTTTTTTTATTTTTTTTTTTTTTTTTGGCCCCTGGGCCATGCAAAATCTCAGTCCTCTACCTCCCCTCCTTCCCCACTTTCCTCCTCTCCTTCAGTTATCACCTATTTTCTCTGTTATTCCCTTATTCTGAGGTATATTTTCGTGCTAACATTAGAAATCCGATTGGAGGGTGTGGTCATCACTGATAGCAAGCGAGTGCAAGAGAGAGAGAGAGAGTATCGATCGACTGTGTCTCAGTGGCCTTGGGGGAAATTGGCGGGAAAGCAGATTGCCTCACCCATACATTATACAACTCGCGGGCTATATCTCCGATTTTGACCATCCAAACGCTGTTTTCACTCGTTTTATTGTTGTTTCAGGTTAATACCTTTATAATCAACCCATAATAGGCGCATATGGATAAATATTAATGCTATTAATGGCACAATGAATATTTTAGTGACGGAAACACCTCAAATACGTCAGCACAGGGGGACGTTTCCAATTACCCCCATGCGCACTTCAGAGGTTAATGAACAGTGCATACTTAAAGTATATCACAAAGTTGATGATTTTAATTTTAACGTAATAAACTTTCCTTTCCCTAGTAGTAATATCGATAGTAAAATCACTTATAATTGTTTTTATTCCCAATTAATAAGATTTTGTAAAATCTGCACTAAAGTAGATGACTTTTGGGCTAGAGCTAGGTTACTATACAGACTCTTAGTGGACAGAGGTTTTGAGGCAAGTAAATTGTTCCATAAATTTAATCTTTTTAGGGTCAATTATTGTGACTGTATTCTAAAATTTGACATCAATAATTTTAATCAAGCATTTTTAACTTGAAGTTTCTTGTATAACCTCTGCTTACTTTTTGTCTGTATTTATTGTTTATCTTTTTCTTTTTCTATTATTATTATTATTATTATTATTAATATTGATGATTTTTTAAATTTATTGTTCTTGTTAAAAGAGTACTCTTTGTTTAAATCTGTTGTTACTTCATATTTTGCAATTATTTCTCTTTATATTATATGTATTCATTGTCGATAGTATCAATTGCTTACTTTTGCGATTTCCTTAGTTTATTTGTGCTATAAATGTAGGTTATTTGTAGGGTAGTTATTGATAGGGGTCACTTGAGGCATGCTATGCTTACAGGTACCTACCCGATAGCACTATCGTTAGTGAGTGCTGTACTGTATTTTATATATTATTTTGTAATAGTATAGATATCTTATCAATATTTGTATTTTTTACTATTGTTAATGTCTTGTCATGTTGCAAATTTGATTTTAAATAATATTTTGACATTTAACATGTAGTTTCTTTATTCATGCAGAGTTTAGTAAAATTTGCCAGAACGTCCCGGACTTCCCAAACTTGACTACTTCCTTTAACGTGACGATAGTGCGTTGTTATATGTGCGATTGGTTTGCTTGGGAAACAGATTAACTTGCTCATGTAGTGATGTACACCCTATGTGGTGGATTGTGTTCTTTTATTTAATAATTTTCATTTTAGTAAGCGTTGTTTCCACATAGCGATTTTGATAATTTAATTTGACTTTATATTGTCCTTGTCCCAATTTTGGTTTGTTTAGTTTGCAAGTTTTACATTTTAATTAGGTAAATACAGTAGTCCCTCGAATTTTGCGTCTTTCAAATTTGCTAAATTTCGATTTTGCGAACGGGACCCAAGATTTGACAATTTTTGCGGGACTTGATATGTGCGATATTACTTGAGTTTTGCGGGTGGCGCCCAATGATACGGGGTTTCCGCACTAGTTTTCGGGGAGGAGGGGTATGAGGGTCGTGACGTCGGGCCGCCCTGCGGCCCATTGTTTACTGTTTATAGATTCTCCCACGCTCCAAAATGTTCTCACACTCGCATAATCGACTTCCTTGGGCAAAATTGAAGTGTTACCTGCGCCCTGGTTCCCCTGAATATGTATTTCTGTGTTTTTCTTTATTGTAGATGTATAATGAAGTGTATATGTGTCATAATGTGTACAAACAAGGACGAAAATCACCAAAAAATAGGCCCTCGATGATGAGATGTCGACCATATTCAATTAATCCCATAAGGTTAGTTATTTGAAATTTGCGATTTTGAATTTTGCGGGCTGCAATGTCGACCATATTCTCGCAAAATTCGAGGGTGTACTGTATATATATATATATATATATATATATATATATATATATATATATATCTATTGCCGGACACCTTACTCCCCTTACGAGGGTGGCCATACACAGAATGCCCCCAAGCGGACCTATTCCCTGTGAGAGAGACAACCCGAGCCAGTTTAGTGAAGGACTTACAGGATTGACCACTCAATTTAGGATCCGTCCGACTCCGAGGCCCTCTGTGTATCTTGTTAGCACTATTTTTCTACAGTGGTGTTCGGCTAATCCATCCACTAACCTGCCTTACCCCTAGGTAAGCAGTACGGATTTGTATCAGGTTTACTCCGCTCGACAGGTTGCCAACCAAGGCTGACAGAGTCCCATCCACCCGGATTTGTATAAGGTTGTCTCCCCTAGATGAGTTGCCGACCAAGGCTAACGAGTCTCATCCACCCTGTATATACCATATATATATATACTGTATATGTATATACAGGGTGATTCAGTAACCCTTTTCATAAATTTAATGGGAGGTTTGACGTACCTCCCAACCTACCAAATAGGAAAACCTACTATTTGGTAGTAGTCTTGGAAAATCCAACGTCAAGGCTATTAACCTAATTGCAATGACGACTTGTCTATTTTGACTGCTATGTCGTCATTCCAACCGCGGTTAAAAAGAAAACGTCTAGAGTCTACTCCTTATCTTGCTCTAGGAGACGTTGTACATTAACCAAAACTACCACCGAAGGTGAAAAAAGCATAGAAGAGAAGAAAAAGGGGTTTACCTTAGTTACCGCTTAAGGCCCATCCCGTGTTCCGTCATGTGCAGATCCCTGTCGAACGTGCGCATGAGCGACCCTCTCTTGTCATCACATCTCACGTCAGCAGAAGAACGCGGATGGGCAGGGGTCCGGCGTGAGGGAGGGTATTATGTACGTTGGATTTTCCAAGACTACTACCAAATAGTAGGTTTTCCTATTTGGTAGGTTGGGAGGTACGTCAAACCTCCCAATTTGTTAGTAGTCTTGGCAAATCCAACGTCAAGGCTGCATAACAAATAGGAGGAGGACATCCAAGCCCAACCTACCAAAAAAACCAATGCATAAAACAAAATTACGAATGACAAAGACACAATTTAAACAAGAGAGTTTAATAAAAGAGTGAAAAACTGAGGAGTAGCTAAAAAGAACAGTTTTAACACATGCCCGTCATTCATAGTAATGCAAAAACATAGACTTGTCTGAAACCAAAAAGGTACCGTACCCAAAATCCCTTTTCTTCAAAAACCAACAAAAACACTGAACACAAGAACAAAACACAATTTTCAATGTGGCAAAAACACTTATGTACTGTAACAATACATAATCCCAAACTTGCAATCCAGTGTTGCAAACCCGTACAACCCCCCCCCCCCCCCTTTGTCAAAAAACAAAACAAAGGAAAAGAACGAGGGACAAGGGGGGAAGACCAGGGATCTTCGCCAGAGCACCAGGAAACACGACCCCTGAGAGCAATCACCGGCCGAGGGGGTCGAACACTGGACACGGAGAGGTAGGAGGAGATGAAGGAATTGATAGAAGACCACAAAACCGCTGAGGCGATGGCAGGGAAGGATCGACGTGGCAGGAACCGGAAGGAGGCAGCAAAGGATCTGACATCGCGCGCAGAACCCCTACAAACAGGGTGACGGGCACGAACGGTCCGACAAACGTGGCGGCCCATCTGCACCTGCGAGAGCCTCCCTCCTGTCCGAGGAGACACCCACACAGCAGGACCCGAAGGCGGCGCCACAGACGCAACAGAGGAGTGCAAGGCTGACACCGGGCACAACACATGGCGAGGATGCCCACGCCGGAAAGGCTGGAAAACGGGGGCCTCCCTTCCATGCGTGGTAACAAAAGGAGGGGAGGAGGCGAACGAGACGCCATGCAAGGACGGGGAGAATCGCACGCAGTCCCGGGGTCGTGACAATGCCGCTAGTGCAGACACCCGATCCCCGGTGGCCAGAGCGACAAGGAAGAGTGGACGCCCGAGCAACGGAACCGGCGTAGCGGCCCTTGTATACGTGGGGGAAGCCAGAAGGACCAGAGCCCGCCCCAGATCCCACTGCGGAGGGACCTGGCGCAGAGGCGGTCGATCCCGGAAGGCAGCCGTCAGGAAGGAATCCAGCTCCTGTGGCGGAACGACCAGCCCAGCGACGGACCCAAAGAACCCCCCGGACGGCAGACAAGTGGGTACGTATAGCGTCGACTGGAGAGCGACGTGTACGGAAGAGGTGAAACAAGGAGCGTAGGACGAGGGAAGGAGAGCCAACTGGCAGGCGAGCGGCCTGTAGCCACCTAGTAAAAAAACTCCAGCGGGACCCGTAAGTCCCCCAAGGAGAAGACGGCCAGGAACGCTGCAGGAAGTCAGTCAGGGCCCGGCCGGGGACCGGGAGCCACCGTGCCTCATGAACAAGTACGATGCGAAGGCCAAAGAGGTCCGCAGGTCCCCAACCTAGCCCAAGTGGAAGCCGGAGACAGGTAGAGGGACCGGACTCGGGCACCACCGCGGCAACCGGGCGGACCAAGTCCGTGCCGGCCACAGAGGCGCGAGGAGCCAGACGCAGCCGTGGTACAGCCGCAGCTGCGCGAGGACTGGACGCATCAACAGCGCGTCTGGTGGCGGAAAGATGGATATCGACCGCCACCCGTACCAGGCTACCATGAAAGCGTCCGGACCCCCCCCCGGAGCGCGAGGTCGGAGGGAGAGGTCCAGAGGCAACTGACGCGGCACCCCCGATGCGAACAAGGCGACCTCCGGAACACCTCATTAAGCCGCGAGGTCGGCGAACACAGTCCGTGTCATCGCCCATTCGACAAGAACGCCCTGCCCTCTCGACAGGGCGGCCGCCCACAGGGTGGCAGGCCCGGGCAGGGAGGAGGCATGCAAGGAGAAGGGGTGTCGGTCCGCGAGGAAGAACAACTCCACCGAGACCCCCAATAGAGTCAACGACCTGGAGGACCCCCGCATAAGGAAACGGGGGACAGCTTGTCTGAGTGTCCAACCCGAAGGCCACCGACTTACCCCGAAGGGCCAGCGCGTGGTCCCGCAGGAAGAACAAAGGAACCAACAGTCCGAGGGCATAGACGGGTAAGTGGAGGGAGACCCACCCATCGGCCGGGAAGTGGACGTCCCAGGTTCGATCGGGAACCTCACCCAACCTTGCTCGACGTATCTGTGGCTACCCAGACCGTCGGCGGGGGGGCGGTCCAGGGCACAGCCGCAGAGAGCGAGCCCCGAGCAACCCAGCGACCGAAGCGTCTGCGAACGGTACGCGGGAGCGGCAGGAGCCGATCCATAGGGGCAACGGAAACACCGCGGTGCCCATGAGGAGGAGGCGGCGTAGCCAGAGGCCCCCTAAGGGAAGGGGCAGAGTGGCCCAATGCAGCGAACCCACGAACAAGTCCCAGAGCCACCCCGGGAGGGAGACCGAGTGCAACACGGCGAAGACCTTCCACCGAAGGTGCACCGCGGCCAGCAGACCCCGGGTCACCGTAGCGCCGGACAAAACCCATGCGAGACCGACCCATGGCACGACACGCGACGGGGTCAAGCGTGACTTGGGAACATCGAAGGGGAACCCTAACCGTGCGATGTTGCGAACGACTGTGAGGGCGTCGCCAAGGCACAGTCCTAGGGCGTCGGAAACTACCAACTAATCGGCCAAGGAAAACAGGATCTGGAGCCCGCTCCTGAGGAGAGGACCCAGAGCCTGCCCCACCAGTGCGGAGAAGATCTGCGGCGCGATGTGGAGACCGAAGGGAAGGCCGTTGAACAGGAACACACGATCGGAAGTCCGAAAGGCCAAGAATCGCTGGAAGCGAGGATGGAGAGGAACGAGCCAAGACGCATCCTGGAGGGCCAGCGACACTACCCACGACAGAGGGCACAGGGCCAGGCGTACCAGGGGTACCGGCAGCATCCGAAACCGTGTGTGCACGATGTGCCCGTTGAGGGCCGACAGATCCACCACCGGTCGCATCGCGTCGCAGTTCGTCGACGGTACCAGAAAGACACGGGAGAGGAAAACCGGGTGACCGGCGGTCAACTCCCTCGACGCTACCCAGCTCGGGCATGGAAGTGAACACGTGGGCCACCTCTGAAGAGATGGGCCGGCGTCGGTGTCGGTGACAAGTGCGGAGTGGGGGTCTGGACGTCCACCTCCAGGTGAGACCCCTCCGCGCAACCCGCCGCCCCCAACGTCCCTCGCGGCTACCGAGGGGCGCAAGGGCGAAAACAATCCGAGGGAGCACCCGAGAGGAGGGGAGCGACCCGGTCGGCCAGGCGAGAAGAAGAACAAGGAGGCCGACCCAGAGAACTACACATTGTGTTGACGTGGAGGTACCCCCGGTACGGGCCGTGTGGGCATGAGCGCCACGTTGACCTCCTCTACCCCCCCCCCCCCCCCCCAACCTCGTCGAAAAGGGCGGGCCACCCCAACCCCAGTCCGGCGCGGGGCTGACCCCGTCGAAGGGCGGCCGGAAGTGGAAGGCCGGCCAGCCCCGACACGGCGGGGATGAAAGGGGCAAGAACAGAAGTGCGAGGCGGAACCGACGCACTGGCCTGCAACGTCCCAGTCCTGCGCCCGTGCAAGGCGGCAGCACATGCAGCAGCACCCCGAAGAGGACCGGCAGAAGGACGGGACTGAGAAGACCCCGCGCGCGACACAGCGCGTCGGTGCGTGACGTAAGCAGGGTCCGCAACGACACAGCGCGTCGTCTCGTGTCAGAAGCAGGGGCCGCCGATAGAGAAGCGCAGCATTCCCAAGCATCCTGCTTAAAAAAAAACGACGTATATAGCGCAGAGGACAACAAACCCTGACGAATATCCAAGGGGGCCGGCTGGCAGAACGAGGACCGGACCGTCGGGCGTCGCCGAGTTGCCGCGCACAAAACCGCCTTCAGCTCGGGAACCAAAGACACCGCGAGCCGAAGGTGGACCCGCTGAACGCGGTCCAAACCCTCGCGAAGAACGCCTGGCGCAGACGCCTCGAAAAGCCGCAGGTGGTGAACAGACGTCTGGAGGGAACCTAAACAAGACAATAAGTCCGTCACCCTCTGTCGCAAGGGAAAAACCTTGGCGACAGAGGGCTGATCCGGGTGAGAGAAGAACGGGGTAGCAATAGAACAAAGTCCAAGAACGGGCGCGCTCATCCAGGACCAGAACGCGCCGTCCAACCCGCCGACAGACACAAGAGGAGGCAAAATCAGTGATGACTCCTGGGGAGGGACTGAAGGAGAGCCGTCGACGGATCGGTGTGTGAAGTCGAAGGCCACAGCAAACCAGGCCTCCAATTGGAGAGGGTGACCGAGCATGATGGCGAAGCCAGGCGTACCGGCGTCGCACAAACCTGTCCCATAGGAGGACAGACCCGTCAACATAGCCAGGGACTGAACAGCCGGAAGGATGTCAGGGTGGCTGAAGTCTGACCAGAGCGTAGGCCTGCAGAAGGGAGGGGGACCGTAGCAGGGGTAGGTAGGGTGAGGCGCTGAGGGTGAGTCACCGCGAAGAAGCGCGAGAAGAGGGAGTCTTCCATCGACTCCAAGCACCCGTCGAAGCGTGACACAACCCAGCCCTGCATAGCCGACAATCGATCCGAGAGAGGCGACCCCCCCCCCCCAGATTGGTCGGCCCGCAGGGGCGAGCGTGAGCGGGAGCGAGACCCACGACACGAACCAGCAGCGTCGCGGCCCAAGGAAGGCGAGCGACGACGGTTGTGTCGCCGTTGAGGGACTCGTCCCCGATCACGAACGGCCGAGGGGGAAACAGCACCCTCCCCCTCTTCCAGCGACACGTCAGCTCCTGAGAAAGGGGACCCCGAAACCTCGCGAAAGCCCACCGAGGCAAGAGGAGGGGTACCCCCCTGGCGAGACGGTAAGTCAAGGTCAGGAAGAGAAGAATGAGGAGGAGCAGGACGACGGGAGTGGGAAGGCTGGCCGGGTGAAAGGAGGCCAGAAGGAGCCGTGGGGGGAAACAGAGCAACGATCCCCGGGGCTGAGAGAACAGGGCGGCCCGACACCGAGGCGGAGGAGGGAGGGACCTCCACCGTGGGACGAGACCGTGAAGGAAGAATAGGCACTGAAGCAGGTGAAGTAGGAGAAGCAACGACATCCAGGCGGACCCTCCTGGACAGTGTAGGAGGAGGGAGCAGAGGGCCAGCTACAGCATGAACAACCGCGCGCGGAGAGGACAACGTAAGAGGAAGTCGTCTGAGCTGGGGAAGCGGGCGGAAGGGAGTAGAGCCCCTATCCGTAGAGGCCAGGGGAGGGCGCACAGGGGCAGAGCCGCTAACCCTGGCCTCAGGGCGAGAACCATGACGAGGGCGATGGGCGTCGTCAAGGCGATCAGGAGGACGACGAGGGGCAGTAGAGGACGGACGACGAGGCGAGCGAGAGCGTGGACGGAGCTGGGGAACCCCCCGACGATGGGACGACCGGCTGCGGGACCCAGGGGAGAGGGCCAGGTGAACTGCCTTCAGTCGGGTCAGGGATACCCAGGGCGACGCGGATCCGGTCGGCAACAAAGGCCGGGGAACGGTGGCCCACAGTCCTAATGTGGCGGGAGACCATCGTCCACACCGACGGAAGGGAAGCAGAGGCCACAGCCGCCGCCGAGGAACCAGGGCCATGGAGCAGCACAACCACCAGGGCCAGACACGTGCCACACAGAGCAGGGAGGTAGGCCGTAGAGGACACACAGAGCGAGTGGCGCAAGCAGGACTTGTGGCTCTCCAAGCACGGGGAGCGACAACCAAGGCGAAAGCAAGGCAGCCTACCTGCACTAGAAGAACACACACCATAATCAGCACGTCTAAGGAGTAAGTGGAGAGAATGTCCAAGAAGAACCAGGGAAGGAGCATGGGGAAACAGGAACACACATGCAAACAGGTATCCGTACTCACCCTAAACTGGGAGCACAGAGGTAGGTGAGGAGGGCGGCCGAGGCGGAAGAGCACGAGCAGAACCCTAAACTGGGAGCACAGAGGTAGGTGAGGAGGGCGGCCGAGGCGGAAGAGCACTAGCAGAACCTGCAAAGATGGAGAAAGTGTTAACCACCACTCAACATCTTACATGCAGGGCCTATAACACCAGTAAAGTGCATACACCAATATAGTATCAGGCAACAAGATAACATAAAAAAAAGTCAATAGTGAAAGCCAACTATTACCGCAAATTTGCGGGCCAATGGAGGCATAACCGTACCGACACCACCCTCCCGCAATTTCGCGGGACCCCCAACGATCACCGCAAATTTGCGGGGAGCCGAAATGTCCCAGAGGACCGAATCAAGCCCCCGCAAATTTGCGGGACCGGCCGAGATGGTCCGGCGCCGAAAAAAGCGAGAGGAGCGTCTAGGGAATACCAAAAAAGGCCACAAAAAATGCGTCATCTCCTTATGAACTCCAAGCAATGATGGCCATCAAGCTGAGCAGTGTCTTCCTTGAATTTATCCTGACTCAACCTGTAAAGGGAGAGGCAAGGAAGACACACCAGGGGAGAGGAGGCACATCCCCCAGGAACCACCCAACCCCACAGAGATAGAGCAAAGCCCATGAGGAGAAGTGGCAGGGAGGGTGGTTTCGCACAAACAGGGGCCCCTGTGAGGTACCCCTGGATTGGGCAAAAGACTATGAAAGGATGGAGGTGAAACAGGAAGAGAAAAAAAAAAACAGTAAATGAAACTGGTGAGAAAAAGGGTGGCCTAGCCGTGAGCAGAGAATGTGTCAGGGGCGAAAAACCCTGTGGTGTGAAAGAGGGGCCCCCGTGGGGTACCCCTGGAGTATCACGACATAGCAGTCAAAATAGACAAGTCGTCATTGCAATTAGGTTAATAGCCTTGACGTTGGATTTGCCAAGACTACTAACAAATTGGCAAATTCGGGAGACAAAAATAAGACTAATTTACTCTATGACCCTTAGGGTGAGTCTTTGATATGATGGAGATATTACACCTTTAACCCTCTCACCACGGAAGGGCTCTTGAACGCCCATAAAAAAGCATATAACAGCTGCCCGGAAGGGCTCTTGAACGCCCAGTGGTTGAAAGCCTGTGAGCTTTGTGTGCGAGGCGTCGGTCCGACGCATGTAAACAACAGCCGGCTGGACCGACGCCCCGCATCTCCGGCCACAAGAAGGAGAGCGTCGCTTGTTCGTGTGTGCCTGTATGTTGTTGTTAAGTATCGAAAAGTAGTGTAAAGTGGCTGTTTTGGCCATAAAGTTATCTCCAATGAAATCATCATCACAACTCAACCAGTTGACTTAGAGAGCTCTACTTAATGCCATTCTACAGGTAAATAACACAGCTACGCTTGGGGATGCGCGGGAATGCGGGAAGCAGTCAGATTAACACATATACGGTAGCCTAGCCTAGACGTTTTTCGGCCAAAACACCCGGGTTTCGAGGAATATATATATAATACATAGCCGGGGCTGGAGGGTTAAAGTTATCGATAGATAGAAAAGAAAAAAATCTAAGGAGTGAGAATGAAAATGTCGTTGCTATCTGGCAGGGTAGCGTAACCAAGACTTGGTATCAAAATGGCTTGTAGAGTATTAATTATGATGATGGTGATAAAATGCTAATGTTCTTTTGAACATTGAGACAACTGCTACCATATGCAACCATTTACATACCACGTGTAAGCAAAGAAACAATCTTTAGATTCATGTACAGATTGATTCAAGATTCATTAAGACGAGCGGAGTATCAAAGCTCAAAGTCGGCAGGAAGATCCCTCCTCCTCCACTTACCCCTCTTCCACCACTTACTCCTCCTCCTCTTCCTCTTACTTATCCTCCGCCGCCTGCTTCTCCCCTTGCTTCTACTACTACTACTACTACTACTACTAGTCACCCAGTCAAACAATAGTGTAAATCCAAAACTGCCATGGGGCGGGCTTGACGAGGAGGAGTGTGAGCAATTTTGCACTTTAACACACACTCTCCTTTCTGAGCTTGATCTTGGCAGTGAGGATGCCATTACCTGTGAAGACCCCAATTGTGTTAATGCTAGTCATCGAGAAGAAGTCAGCAAGCTGTACAATAATATTATATCTTGTCTTACTAAGGCTAGTGACATAGTATTTCACAAGCATAACAAAAATTACTCTTTTAACAAACCTGGGTGGAATGACCATGTTTCAGAACTATACCAGGCATCCCGAGATGCTCGTAGTGTATGGCTGGATCATAACAAACCGAGACAGGGACCCTTTTTTGACATGTTCACCAGACTAAAGGCTAGATGCAAGTATGCAATCAGATATATAAAAAACAATGAAAATGTATTAAGAAGAGAAGCATTGGCCAAAAACTTTGCTAGCAAAGACACATTGGCCTTCTGGAAGGATATTAAAAAAATGCATAATAGCTGCACACCTCTACCCGTTAGTGTAGATGGGATCTCTGGTACTAATAACATAGCCAATCTTTGGAAAACACATTACCAAACTTTGTTTAACTCTGTTGGGCACCAAGGAAATACCATTGCTGCTACAACAGAGTGTAACAAAGAAGAAAAATATGACACAATTAAAGTTACAAGTGAAAAAATCAAGGCTGCAATAAGTAGGCTAGATGCTAACAAATCCTGTGGTTTTGATGGTATATATGCTGAACATTTGAAGTACTCCTCCACTCTCCTCTTGGAGAAACTCAGCAGTTGCTTTACCAGCTTTCTAATCCATGGTTTCCTACCAGAATCTATGATGTCCGTTACCTTGATACCAGTAATTAAAGACAAGGCTGGCAAAATTACATCAAAAGACAACTATAGACCTATTGCCCTTGCCAGTATTGTAAGTAAGATACTAGAGTTAATCATTTTAGACAGAATCTCAGTGTATATCTCAACTAATAGTAATCAATTTGGTTTTAAAAAGAATCATGGTACGGACCAGTGCATCTACACTCTGAAGGAGCTAGTGGATGGGTACATCAAAATGAACAGCTCTATTTTTGCATGCTTTCTTGATGCTAGTAAGGCATTTGACAGAGTCTGCCACAATATCCTGTTTGATAAATTAGCAACAAGGGGAGTGCCATCCTATATACTGAGAATCTTGAAGTACTGGTACGCCAATCAAACATTTAATGTAAGATGGGGTAACATTATTTCGGATTCCTTTACAGTAACCAATGGAGTGAGACAGGGTAGTATTCTCTCACCTTACTTATTCAATGTATATATGGATGAATTAAGTGATAAATTGAATAAAGAGCAGATTGGATGTTATGGTGGGAATAAAATCATCAACCATCTCATGTATGCTGATGATCTGGTCATTATTGCACCGTCTTCTGCGGGTCTGAGCAAACTTCTTGATATATGTGAATCTTTTGGTAGTAAACATTGTGTTAAATTCAACCCACTGAAAAGTGCTGTTCTTATATTTAGAACAAAATTACTGTATAAAAGTAAACTGCCAAATTTCTCACTCAATAATCAAATTATTCAAGAAGTAAACAAAATAAAATACCTGGGACACATTATCTCAAACGATTGCTCAGATGATGCAGATATCGGCCGTCAGCGCAGACAGCTATATTTACGTGGTAACACCATCTTGAGAAAATTCCACATGTGTAATTGGGAAACTAAAGTCACTTTGTTCCGGACATATTGTTCCTCTATGTACACGGCCCATTTGTGGTGGAAGTATAAGAGAGCCACCATAAATGGTCTGTGTACATCCTATCATAATATACTCAAGATGTTCATTGGTCTCTCTAAATATGAAAGCACTAGTATGGTGTGCACACTGTTGGATGTGCAGTGCTGTCGGGCTGTCATCAGGAGACTGGTGTACAGCTTTTTCGCAGCGACTGCAATCCTCCAGTAACACGCTGATTGTAGCTCTTTGGTCTAGTGATCATATCTATGAATCCCGTATTATATCTCACTGGCAGAAGCTGCTGCACACATAGTATGTACTGTAATGTAATATATAGGTCTAATTGAACTATGAGCAATGATCTGTGCAATAGGTGTTAACCAACATTGAGCAATAGCCTTAGTTAGCCTATCTGTGTTATATTGTGACAAAATGTGATATGTGCTCTATTCTGTAAATAGGCCTACTGTATTTTTTATTTTATTGTGTCTTTATTAATATATCTTTGTGTATAATTATTATCTGTGCTCTGACGAGAAGTGTATGTGATATGGACCACTAGGTCGTACTGTATTTATACTGTATCTATCTTATGTGTCTGGAATAAAGAATTATTATTATTATTATTATTACTAATACAATGATTATTAATAATAATGATGATGATAATACAAATACAGTAGTAATGTACCTTTGTAAATTGCGAAACGAACTGCATCCAGCTACTGTATGCAGCCATTTTGATACCAAGTCTTGGTTACGCTACCCTGCCAGTTAGCAACGACATTTTCATTCTCACTCCTTAGATTTTTTCTTTTCTATCTATCGATAACTTTAAAGGTGTAATATCTCCATCATATCAAAGACTCACCCTAAGGGTCATAGAGTAAATTAGTCTTATTTTTGTCTCCCGAATTTGCCATTAAATTTATGAAAAGGGTTACTGAATCACCCTGTATAGTGTGTATATATATATATATATATATATATACTGTATATAGTACTATATACGGTACCGGTATATATACTGTATATACCAGTACATGTACCGGGTTCAATTTTCCAATTTTTATACAAAAATACTCTGCTGAAACATGACTTACTGGACAGAATGTACAGCACTGTCATTTATTGGTATAATCTTTCATTAGTTTTAATTTATGCAGAGTTTTATCATTACAGGAACATAAAATGCAGTGAATATTACCGTAGTTCAGATATACATCACATCAAGTACGTACCGGTAGCAGTATATAGGTGTTGTTAAATGGTAGTCCTATCATCATTAGTACAGTACCGATATGCATGTAGGCTACCGGTATATTATATTTTGCCTTACATTTAGTCTTACTCAATACCGGTATCAATTATTCTTAACAAGAAAGAGGAACATAGTGTATACAAGTTTGAACCAGACTGTGTGAAACCTATGAGAGCTCTCCAGAGTTTTAAATTCAATTTAATGATCCCAGCTGAAGTCAGTAGCCTCGAGTTGCCGTGATCTTTAAATTTGCTATATATTTGTTTATGCTTGCAAAGAAATACTGGTCTGTTGGCTAAGGAAAGCAGGCCCACCTACCATGACTATAAATATATCAAACAAAGGTTTACTGTCTTGTGATACCGGTAGGTTACTAGAAACTGTGCTCTCACATCATGCAGAAATGCACTGTTTACAGCTATCCTAATTCAAGTGAGTAAAATATAGGTGTCTCCATGTTCTGTACTGAGATAAATTAATGAAGCTCATCTTTTTGATAGGCATTGACGGTTTGTAAATCAGTAAAGCTCTGTATACAGTGACAAGCAGAACCTAATTTCAATATAGGCCGGGTAGCAGTACCGGTATGGTAGGCTTATATATTTGCAATGATGGAGTACCGGTACCGTGCCGTAGTTCATCTTATAGAAAGGTAGTTTGCCTTCTCAGATTGGCAAGCACATTACCGTAGCATTCCTTTCAAGTGGTTCTCTGAATTTAGGTTGGTATAAGTTTTCCAGTCTTAAATAGTGTACAAATCTTGCCATATGGAAAATGTTGGTTACTAGTGTGACCAATCTGTCATTCAAAGCAGTGTCTGCACTTAAAAACTGTCAGGGGGAACATACAGGTGGATACATGATCTTCAAGCTATACCGGTTCATTAATAAATTATAAATAATAGTTATTAACCAAATATACTACCGGTACCGGTGAAAGTACAAAATAATTAATTGGCATCATGTCTTACATTTGGAATTCCATTACGGTACGCCATCAGACAGTACACTAGGACCATACGGCTGGGAAAGTGTAGATAGTAGAGACGAGGAGTTGTAGATAGAGGAAGTACGTGTTGGAATGGCTTTGTGGTGTACGGTATGTCATTAGTCTGTATAGGCTAAGTCATCGAGGTGTCCCCCGACTGGGTGCGAACATGATATACATGCTAGGACGTACTACCACACCCACTAAATGTCCGCCTTGGCTGGGATTGAACCCAGGTCAAGCAGATTCACACGTGAGCGTGCTCTCCACTCAACCGCCAGGGCTCTGCGCATATTATTTCCCGTAATTGGGTACGGTATGTAATTACAGTAGGGTCCCGCATAAAACGTGTTCGCATAAAACGAGTCTCGGTTAAAACGACCGACCTAAAATATTAATATTTAATTTTCGATCAGAACGAATGTGATCACATAAAACGAGTCCGCCGCCAAAGTGGGGCAAATCCGAGGAGTTTTCATATAGAGCGCCGAAATATCGTTCGCTTTGTACGAAAATTTTCGCTTACAGTGAACATTGACGATATTGCGCCACCAAAATGCTGTGTTCACATAAAACTAAATCGCATAAAACGCCCTCGTTTATCCACCATAAACTCGTTTTATGTGAGACCCTACTGTATATATATTTGTAATTTCTGTAAAAATGGGGTGAATTCAGACAGGATGAAAATTAATAAAATAAATACAACCTGTCAGATTCAGATATTGTTTGTAATTGGGTTGATTGTGGTCACTTACATGGGGTATTTTTTAGTAATGTCACAATAATCCTTATTTTTACATTGTCAGGGTCATAAATCCAGATATGTCTGAATTTTCCCCAAAAGGGTTGTACCGTATCTTATGATATGATTTTTTTTTTTTTTTTTTTTTTAAGAGACAATGAACGGAGGAAGGAAAAACACAGATAAAACAAAAAGGTCCATGTGCCTAAAGGCATCCTCCATTCATAAAATGTTTGTAACAACTGGATTTAAACATTTGTAGATTGTAAGTTTGTGGAAAGCAATTCGAGGGAAGTGAATTCCAAAGAGTAGTAGCTCTGGGGATAAATGAATTCTGATAAGCAGAAGTTCTGCATTGTGGAGGAGAAAGTGTAAATTCATGGGCGCTCTCAGCTGCCCTAGTTCTACGGGGAAAGATGTGGAGAGGCGGCACAATTGAAGCAAGTTCCTCGGAACAATTGCTGTGAAAATATCTGTAGAATAATGCAAGGGATGCAACGTTTCTTCGTATGGATAATGTAGGAAGGTCCTGTGTGATTGCAGGGTTATTGATTAATCTAATAGCTTTATTTTGAATTTTGTCCAACTGCCTCAATGCAACCACTCCACTTCCACCCCACAGAGGTGAACAGTAATCCATCTGAGAACGCACATGACTTTTATATATCACGGCCAACTGCTCGTCAGTGAAGAATTCTCGAACTCTGTACAGGAGTCCCAGTTTTTTAGAGGCATTCTTAGCAATGCTTCTAACATAATGTGTCCAGCTCAAGTTAGTAGTTAATGTTACACCGAGAATGTCAATACTAGGGGAAGTGGGAATATTTACATCATTAAAAAATATATGGGAGTCAGTGAGATTCTGTCGGTTAGAAAATTGAATGTACTTGGTTTTCTGTGCATTAAAGGAAACTAGATTCTTTTGTCCCCATCCATTAATTCTAGAAAGGTCCTGGTTCAGAGAAATTGCAGTGTTTATTTTTGAATTTATAAGATCGGGTTGGGTGAAAGAATTGGTAAATGTGAAGGAACTGTGGAGTGTTGAGTCATCTGCGTAGGAATGTATTGGATTATGAGTGGTAGATATGAGATCATTGATATGAATGAGGAACAGAATTGGGGCCAAAACTGATCCCTGGGGAACACCAGCATTTATTGAGTGAAATTGAGAATAAAGGCCATCTACCATTACACGTATTTTTCTGTTATGAAGATAAGAAGAAATTAGTGGAACTAATGATGCAAGGCCGTAGTGTGACATCTTCGACAATAAGGATTGATGCCAGACTCTATCAAATGCCTTTGATATATCCAGTGCTATTGTATGTGTTTCACCATGTTGGTCTGTAGCTTGGTTGATTTGATGCGTAAGAAGGCATAGCATGTCTGCAGTTGATCGACATCGTCTAAAACCATATTGCCTATCACTGATTAATTTATTATTCTCAAGATGCTTAATTATGTGATTATTTAATATAATTTCAAAGACTTTACCAAGAGTGGAAGTTATAGCTATTGGTCTGTAGTTTGATGGATCTGAAGAGGCACCTTTTTTAGGAACTGGATGGATGTTTGCTTCTTTCCAGGGTACTGGGAAGCATGAGGTATGAGTACACAGACGGAAAAATTTTGCCAATACAGGAGCGAGCACCAAGGAGCAATTCTTAAGTACTATTGGAGGAATTTCATCTGGACCAGGAGCCTTATCCACCGAGAGATTCTGCAAAATAGTTTTGACATGTCTGGTGTGGATCTTAAGTGAGGGAATTTCAGGCGAATTAAAATTAAGTACAGGGACATCTTGATTTATTTCATCTAAGGTTGAGTTGGTGGAGAAAATATCCGCAAGAAGGTTAGCTTTTCCTCGTGGGTCACTTACAAGATTGCCAGTCGGAGATTTTAATGGTGGAATGGATGAAGCAGTAGTGAAGTTGGATTTAAATGAGTTAAGAGTAGACCAAAATATTTTGTTATCATTTGGATTATTTAGAAGTTTATTTGCCTGCTTGTGGAGAAAGTTTGATTTAGTTAGGTTTAATACAGTTTTGGCATGATTTCTGATGTTTCTAAAGTAATTAAAGGCTTCATGTGTTTTTGATCTTGTGTATGCATTGTAGGCTATTGCTTTTTGTTCAGTTACTCTAGCACAATTATGGTCAAACCATTTAGGTGAATTAGATCTTTTACTGTACTTTTGATGAGGAATAAAAGTTTCCATTCCAATTTTTACAAAATCTTGTATGTGGCTCAAGGTGGAGTGTGCATCATTAGAAAAGAAAGAGGTCCAGGGAATATCAATAAAGAAACCTTGAAGACCCTCCCAGTCTGCCCTATCGTAATGCCATTTAGTCACCAAACAGGTTCAGAGTGGGAAGGTGTGGTAGGTGATAGACAGGTGGCCTGTATCAGACAGTGATCAGAAGATCCAAGCGGGGACCTCACTGTAACATCATAATTTTCTGAATTGGTTGTTAAAAATAAGTCCAGTAGGTGGGAATTATGATTAGGATTATCTGGTACACGGGTGGGTTGGTTGACTAGTTGAGTGAGATTAAATGAGTCTGCAAATAGCTCACATTCAAGACCAGCATCATCAGTCCTGGCTGAATGAGTGAGCCATTCAACATTATGGACATTAAAATCACCCAACACAGTGATTTCAGAAGAAGCATTTAAGTTGAGGACACTGAGTTGTGAGGACAGAGAATCAAAAAGACTTTGCTCTGGAGGAGTATTTGGGGAACGGTAGATGCAACATATGTATTTAAATTTACCAGCAGAAATTAATTTGTATATAGAATAATCAAAATAGGGACAATTGAAACTAGTAACCTCCTCCAGGGCAATTTCAGATTTTGCGAAGCAACATACACCTCCTTTAGGTCTGAAATTTTGGAGCAGTTGATAACCTGGAAAATTAAATCTAGACGTGTCAGATGTGGATGTTACTTGAGTCTCTGTCAAAAAAAGGAGAGTAGGGGATTCTGCTTGAAGAAATTGGTGTACAGAATTGATGTTAGAGTGAAGTCCCCTTATATTACTAATGATAGGCCTATTTATGCTTTTAGGAAGTGTGATAAGACCCTTTTAAAATGTTCAAATATGTCCGAATTGACCCGATAGGTCCGAATCTATACTGGGATCACTTGTTAGTATTACGAATATGTTTTATTTCCATGTACAAATTCAGGCTATAGGTGTCCGAAATTGCCCCAAACTCAGACACCTTTATTATACAGTATTTATAAAAAAATATATGTACGGTACAGTACAGTATATGTATTTTTATTTCTTTAATGCTATGACTGTATAGCCTAATTAATGTACCAGCTACACATACAATACTAAACATAACTGGGAATATTTATTCTATCAATTGCCAGATGTCATAATCCCTGAGAGAGGATGGCCACGAATGAATCACCTTCATGTGCTTTCATATTCCGAGGCAACTCACTATAGTATCTAGCTTGTACCATAGGCCTACCTGTTTACGAGGGAGGGTCGCTTAATCCCAACCGCCATTTAATTGGTGTGTATTGTCTATAGTGTGTGAGGATGAATGTGGGATACCGTAAACTGGGGTGAATTCGGACGAGTTTTTACGTATTTCCGTAGCATGTAAGCTTGGTATGGGAGGGAGAAGAAGAGAAGTAGTGGAGGAGGAGGTGGGGATCAGGAGGTCAGAAGTGTGGGAAGCCATGAAAAGAGTGAAGTTGGGGAAAGCACCAGGAACAGATGGAGTGTGTGGGGAAATGTTGAGGTATGGTGGTGAGATAGTGATAGAATGGGTATGGAAAATGTGCAAACTAGCATGGGAGAAGGGGAGTGCACCCGATAACTGGAAGACTGGCATAATAGTCCCCCTATATAAGGGCAAAGGGGAAAGAGGAATGTGGCAACCTGCTTTCCCGCCAATTTCCCCCAAGGCCACTGAGACACAGTCGATCGATACTCTCTCTCTCTCTCTTGCACTCGCTCGCTAACAGATGACAATGCCCTGCTTGCAACTCGCTAATGTTAGCACGAAAATATACCTCAGAATAAGGGAATAACAAGGAAAATAGGTGATAACTGAAGGAGGGGAGGAAAGTGGGGAAGGAGGGGAGGTAGAGGAGTGATATTTTGCATGGCCCAGGGGCCCCAAAAAAATAAAAAAATACAAAAATAATATTTTTTGTTTTCGATGTTTAAAGTTTATTTTTTGTTTTCTCTGACTCTTAACCCGGGAACTGCGGGGAGACTCTTAAGAGTTCCCCCGGCGGACTGCGGGGAGACTCTTAAGAGTGAGTGAAAAAGAAAATCAACTTTTGACATCGAAAAAAAAAAAAAATATATATTTTTTTATTTTTTTTATTTTTTTTATTTTTTTCGGCCCCTGGGCCATGCAAAATCTCAGTCCTCTACCTCCCCTCCTTCCCCACTTTCCTCCTCTCCTTCAGTTATCACCTATTTTCCCTGTTATTCCCTTATTCTGAGGTATATTTTCGTGCTAACATTAGAAATCCGGTTGGAGGGTGTGGTCATCACTGATAGCAAGCGAATGCAAGAGAGATAGAGAGAGTATCGATCGACTGTGTCTCAGTGGCCTTGGGGGAAATTGGCGGGAAAGCAGCTTGCCTCACCCATACATTATACAACTCGCGGGCTATATCTCCGATTTTGACCATCCAAACGCTGTTTTCACTCGTTTTATTGTTGTTTCAGGTTAATACCTTTATAATCAACCCATAATAGGCGCATATGGATAAGTATTAATACTATTAATGGCACAATGAATATTTTAGTGACGGAAACACCTCAAATACGTCAGCACAGGGGGACGTTTCCAATTACCCCCATGCGCACTTGTTAGGTTAACCTGACAAGCGCGAAATAGACCTAGGGGCTAGGGTAGTTATTTGTGCATTTCTAGCCTTGGATTCTGACAGAATTCGTTATATTTACAATATAGAGCATTATTTGTTTTCGGTATGCTTTTATTTTACATATATGAACCTTCAAGAGTGCTAAAATAAGTGGGAAAAGCATTTGGGTGGTGAAAAACGAAGATATTGGCCACCCGGTCATAATCTCAGGCGAGAGAGAGCCACAGGCAACCCTCCCCTCTCGCTGTCTGTGAGGTAACTGAGACGAGCGGGGCGGTGTGGGCCGGTGTCTGGGTGTTACATAACGATCTTTTCTGCAACCCACTTGTGCTACATTATCGCGGGAGAGAAAAATAGCCGATAAATGATGATAATAAGAGGAAAAATAGGTGATAATTGAGGAGGGGAGGGAGGGGGGAATAAGGTAGGGGAGGGGGGTGGGTGAGATTTACATGGATGAGTACTGGAGGGGAATTATCTCACCTAGAGACAAATTCCTTTGTTTTGATAGGCCCTTTTTTTTTTTGGAAGGTTTTTTTTATGGTCTTGCTTCCGTGAGGCCCATCGCATTCCCTATAGGAAGCCTTCCGTGAGGCCTATCGCGCTTGCCGGGTTAAGAGTCTTCCCGTAGTCCGCCGGGTTAAGAGTCTTCCCGTAGTCCGCCGGGGGAACTCTTAAGAGTCTTCCCGCAGTTCCCGGGTTAATTGGCGGCGCGCAACTTATGTCGTGTGAAATAAATATGGACTAAGTGGCGGTTCACAACTTATGTTGTGTGCCATTTTCACCACGTAATGTTGCTGAGAGAGAGAGAGATGAGTGGTGGGAGGAGCGTAGCAAGCGTATGACTGCTCCAGACCACCGTGGCGGACCTACTGACATGAATCCCACCCTCCCCCACCCTCTCGCACTCGCTACACAGGGAATTATGTAGGGAAAGTACCTAATTACATGGTTTTTGCACTCGTGTTGCGCGATCGTTGCAAGAGAACCAGTGGTCGTACAAGGATGGTTGGGGTGTCATTGGAAAGCTCTGTTTATGCCCTTTCAGGGATAGATACTTGTTTTACGTTCTGGGTCTTATTTAGGCATGAAAATGATCACGTAAACAACCCTATTTAGGGTAAAAAAAACCCCGCTGGGCACTACGGTCAAATAGACCACCTAGCCCGCTAAATAAGGGTTAACACCCACACCAGTAATGAAAGTTTATATTAAGAGTAATGTCAAGTGTGTTGAGTAAAGATGGGACTATGGATGAAGAAGTGTGGGAGAGGGTACAACAGGGGAAGAGGGTTGTAGGAACGCTGAAAGCAGTAACAAGAAATAGGGTGGTCAGTATGGAAGTGAAGAAGTCCTTGCATGACAGTGTTGTAATCCCGACACTGACTTACGGAAGCGAAGCATGGACGTTGGTTGAGAGACTCAAACCAAGAGTGAGAGCAGTGGAAATGAATTACTTAAGAAGTGTGTGCGGAGTTACATGGAGGGATAGACAGACTAATGAGGAAGTAAGAAGGAGGTGTGGTGTGGAGGTAGATGTGCTGGAAAGTGTGAAAAGAAACAACTTGAGATGGTTCGGCCATATGGAACCTATGGAAAGCGAGAGAATGACTAAGAGGGTGTACGAGGGCGAGGTGGAGGGACAGAGAGGGAGAGGTAGACCGAATGAGAGGTGGAAGGATGGAGTGAGGAAGTACACGAATGAAGGCGGTGCTGGTTGGGGGGAGGGGCGTCAACTGACTGGGGACAGAGGTGCATGGGGGCAGTTCGTTCATGGCCACCCCTTCGGGGATCACGGCGTCAAGCAATAGATAGATAGATAGAATGTCAAGTGTCTGTGAAACATTTTTTTTTTATATATATATTTATATTACCTGATTGGACTTAATGGTAATACCGCTAAGTCCTATCACTTGACAGCTAATTCCAATCACGTACCATTAATAATCAAAATATATATATTATACCTATTCCCTTTAGTATATTATTTTGCAACATAAAACGTACATTTCGTCTAATTTATTTCAAAATATAACCTCTATTTTGCCCTTAACCCTCCTGGCCCGGGCAGCATATTAAAAGGACACCGTGGCAGATGGGCAGGAACCCGGATGTCCTTACCTGTCCAGTAAGCTTGAAAGCCTATTCAGCTTTGTCTGAACGCTGTGCGTCCGACGCATGTAAACAAAGCCGATCGTTGCGTCACCGCACCTCCGAAAACAATAAGGAGACGTCGGATCAATGTTATTGTTGTGACGTCAGACGAAATTAGTGTCTGAAAAGCTCCGATATTGTCAACATCGCGGAAAAATTCGCTCCACGGAAATCGTCATCACAACTGAACCAGTTGACTTAGAGAGGTCTACTCAACACCAGTCTACAGATTGGAAACCGCACTACGTTCATAGATGCGTGGGAAATGTCTAGCAGTTAATCTAAACACAATTACGGTAGCCTAGGCCTAGACATTTTTCGGCCAGATCGCCCGGGTAGCCCACACTGTACTTTGGAGGACCTGCCCGGGCCAGGAGGGTTAATTAATGACGAAATTAAGCAAAAGGATTTTTTTGGAAAAAATAACCGATCCACCACTGGTCAACCGATTGAGCACTGTGGTCGACCGATCGACCACGGTGGTGGATCAGTGATCAGATACTAACATACCACATTATATAACAAAATATAGGTGCTAGAGAAATTATTAATCCTGTAAGACATGTAAAATTAAAAATAATAATATGTAGCATAAAGTGAAGCATTTTGAAAGGAAAATATTTTGGGATCGGATACTAACGCATCAAGGATTTTGGGTTTAGTATCCAATCACCTCTCCTTGTCAAGCTCATTTGCAATATAATCAACTATCTTCATTTTCCATGTGTTATTCCAACATTCCACTACAATATATTATAATATATTTTGAAAAGAATAAATATAGAGATCATTTTTAAGCTGACAAAAAAAGTAATTTCCTTATGCGTTGCCGTAAGAATCGGAAGAAAAATGACAGTTGTTTACATTCGGTGTACGGTAGAAGCTAAACTATTTATCCATTTAATTTCTTTTTCTCACACAATTCTTAGCTTTCATAGCTCTATATTCTGTATATAAGGTTAACACTGTATCTTTTATAGTTTTTACACAATACCTGTACTTAGCTTTCATAGCTCTATATTCTGTATATAAGGTTAATACTGTATCTTTTATAGTTTTGTTCGTAGCAGTTTTTTTGCACTAAAAACTGAAAGTGATTGGATACTAACACAGTGATCGGATACTAGCGCTTCTACCCTACATTTCAAAAGTTACCGGTACCAAGATTAAGCTTATAAAATGTATGTAAAGGCATGCATAACCGGTAAGTTGCGGTACCGGTAGGCTACCTTAACCCTTCCTACCCGGGCTGTCTTACCCAATGACGGTCGCCCCTACCCGGGCGAAATGGCTGAAAAACGTCTAGGCCTAGGCCTAGGCCTAGGCTACCGTATTTATGTTTATTTTCACTGCTAGAACTTTCCCACTCATCTATTAGTCCATGAGCCAAGACCCGAATTTTGGGATATCGGTACCACCCGGGGTGACTAATTCTCTTAGGTGTTTTTAGCTTGCTACATGTCTCTAGTTTATGTTTTGATATGATAGCCCTTGCACATTGGTAGCTTAATGGTCGTTATCACTTCTTGAATAGACATACCCTACCGAAAATTCCGAAATTTTTTAAAATGTCAAATTTGGGGACAGGAATGCCTAAATGTCAACAAAATGCATATAGTAATTGTCACATTTAATACAAGTCCTGTAAATACACACTAAGCATGCCATGGGCTTGTACATACTATTATGGCAAATTACTACTCCTAAATATCATCTACGTCAGACTCGGAATCTGACTGTTGTGCCACCGGCTCTTCTTCAATAGCCTTGTTCTGACATGTCTGTAACCTGCACATGTCCGTGCATTTTAGACCATTGCTGAGGCAAGTACACTTAGGGAGTTCGCATGACCGCACACACTTGCAAGACAGTAGCTGCATAACAGCATCTGGTGCTGGTGAGCCTCGCATCCAGTTGACGGCAAGCTTACCGTCCTCATCTGTCATCCAACCGCAGTCTGTTGGGTTCGCAACAAATGGCTGGCTCTGAAGACTTCTCCTCCAGATCGCAGCCTGGTAGTTTGCACGCAGTGCATGCATGAAGAGGCAGTCCTCACAAGGAGGGAGTTGACTTGACTCTACCTCTCCACGTCTTGCACAGAACAGCTCATACCGAAGCTTGTTTACCTTAGTTGTGTGGGTAGATGGTAGGTACATGTGGCAGGTGATTTCCTGTAGCTTCTCAAAGAGTTCCGGAGACACTTCCCATGAGCGTCCAAGTTCGTGAAAAGCATGCTGGTATGTCTTGTCCATCTTCACCTGCTTGAGTGTCGTCATCTTCCCTCGGCCAGCGAATGCACTGACGGTATCACAGCCTGTAAAGGCATGCATACCAATCAATGAATCACACACGCTGCCTCCCAGTGTGCGGCTCAGTGTGGTGATATCCAGGAATCTTGTCCGGTTCTTCGTCCCGCACTTCTGGAACAGATGGGATGGGATCTTGTGGCACATGCCAAGACACAACACCATGACGTCTGTATCTTCTGCAGTGATGATGACAGACTTGTTCCCAGATTCTGCTGCATGAAGTGCATGGAGAAGAAGGCGTGTGTCTGCTTCTTCTTGAGTTGACTTAAGCTCAGGAGCCTCTTCCCACTGCTCTTTGGTGATCTTGAAGCAGCGCTGCTCACATGTGACATACAGCTCCTTGTCCTTGAGCTTCTCCCTGTGCTGTGGTGCCTTCCATTCTTCTACCAAGAACTTGATAAGACTTGCCTTGTTGGAGGAACTACCGAGTAACTTTCTCCACTGCTGGATGTTGTGCCCAGGTTGAATGTTCTTGAAATGAATTCCTGTGCCTGCACTTCTTTTGGCTCGTTCTGCATCCTTGATGGATGTCTCCTTGTAGATATCAAACACAACATCAATGCGCCTGCTCTTAGCACCTTCATGAACAGCGTGACTCAGTGCTGTACCTGCAAGCTGTGAAAAAGTGTTGTCGTTTCCCTTCAGTTTGTGGACCAGGCTCATCCCATCAATTATGGTAGCAGAGGGCTCGGGTATCACTTCTGCAGGAGAAACATTCCTCTCTAACTCCTTTGCGAGGGCAGCCTTGTTGGTCTTGCGGAGAGACCCATCACCGCTGGCAAGTGCCCAAGGCAAAGGCCCCAGGGGATGAGCCAAGACATCACTCATTTTGAGCTTTCTGTTCTCGGCAACAAGGATCATCTGGCCAAATAGGTTCCTGTCAGCCTTTAAGATAACCTCCTTGGCATGGTCTTGTGAGCGTGGCTTCATTCTGATGTTAGTGAACGTTCTCAGTTTCGTCTTCGTCATCGTGTCATGAAACTGTATAGTTGGCGTATCGATCTCCAGGCGCTCTTCCTTGAAGGCTTGATATGCATCCTCTCCTATTCTGTAGGCCCCTAGAAGGTCTTTGACAACTTCTGGTGGTGCCATAGTCGCAGTTGACAAACTGACAAGATCTTCTTGCTCTGCGTTGAAGGGGTTCAACCAGCTGGTCTCCATCAGTTGAACTAAAGATTGGACATCGGCCTCATCTCTTCTAATCCTGGGCATCTGTAGGTCTGGGTGGCTGAAGTCAGTATACTTTTGGCCTACTACCATAGTCCTGAGCTGCCTTAAGTACCTGCTGCGATACTCCGATGTCAGGTAGTACCTGGCGACAGCTCCGCCTTTCAGGCTGAAGCCTTTTGTGCCCCCTGGTGTCTGGGTGTCTTTGTTGATCGTCTCTTCGATTGTCTGGTCCACAGGGATCCGTCCAAAGGGATTCTTGCTACCGATCTGGACCGAAAAGCCACCTTGCATGAAGTGTTCATGGACCTCTGGGTGTTCAATGGGCAGTCGAGACATCAAGGCATAGTAGTAGGTTAGGAACCGGGCATAGTTCACTTTGTCATAGGCAAAACACCACGGTATCATCTGTCGGATTGCTCCTAGGTGGAGCATCCAGTTGCCTTCTCTGGAGGCTCGAATTAAGTCCAGCATGATCTCAACCATGTCCAGGTATGACATCCAGAATGCTGAGAGGTTGTGTTCATCTCTGAGGGTCTCAAGATAAACTTGGAAAAGCTTCATGATATGTGTGCATGATTCACTCTCCATCAGCTCTTGAAAGAGTCCCTGAGACACATTGCTGTGAAAGCTGTTGATGTCCTTCAGTGTTTCATCTAGATGGTGTATGTCCCTTGAATGGTTTTCTTCTAGCCATGAAAGGAAGCCTTTCCATGCAAGCCTCATCAGTGCTTCATACACGAGCTTGTGTAGTCTCACTGCTCTGTTGTACCTCTTGCCGTTCATCACTCCTGACACTGATCCTTCTGCGATGATACCTGATTCCACACACAGATCTCTAAGACCTGCATCTTGAAACCTCTTTCCTATGGTGGAGATGATATTACAGATTGTGTGGAAGACGCCCATCCTGATGATAATGTTCTTGAACTTCTCTTGTTTCCAGATAACTTCGGCAGCTTTGGCATAGAGTGCTTGATCAAACACGCACACAATCTTGTTAAGCTGTAAGGACTGCATGATAGCATGCGTTTGTTCCAAGATTTCATTAACGGTGGACATTTCTGTTGCGGGAGCATTGATAGTGGGCAGGTAGCTTACAGTGTCCTGAACCACTGCAATGTCTCTGCGCATTTTGATGTTGAACCCAGTCCAACTGCTGATGGACTGGTCCTCATGGTCTGACATTCGAGTAAGAAGCCAGATATGGTTCTTTGTCTTTGAATCCTGGACTTCCTTGGTAGTGTCGACATACGCAGTCTCAATCCTAGGTGGCCCTGCCCGCCGCCCAACATTGTATATTGGCAGCATTGATGATGTCTGAGTGATGCTTCTTATCTTGGACTTGGTAATCTCTGGCAGGACTTTCTCTGGCACAGAGCCTGCAACCTTGGACTGGACAGCAATGCCATTGACTCTATGAGAAGTACCTGCTCCACTTAGGGTCTCTTCAAGTCGGTCAATGTTATCCCAGGCCAGGGTTGTGAACACACCAGGGTAGATGTTTGCTGGCAGTGGAATGTCATCCTTTGAGCATTCCAGCTTCTGGATACAAAGGGCTGTATCGATCTCCTCAAACATTGAGTAAGACACACAGTGACCAAGACGATTCAGAGTTCGGATCAGTTCTGTGTTTCCTGTCAAAGACTTTACAGCATTGGTCAGCAGTACGTGCTTGGGTGGTTTTGTCTTGCCACTGGTAACAGCAAAGACCAAGTCACTGCCAAAGGAAGTGGCAAGACGTTGAGCTCTTTCAGAGGGAGTTTCACACTCACACTCTCCTGTCAGCAGGGTGTGCAGGAATTGAGTGACTGCTGCAGGAATGACATTCTGATCTGTATCGGGAGGCCATGGCTGACTCACATCTTGTTTATTGATCTCATTCCTCAGCTGCATTCCTGCTTTGGTTAAGACATCTTCAGAGTTAGCTGCTCTTGCTTCTTGCAGGTCTTTTGCCATTTTGTGTGCTTGCCGGGCAAGGTCGTCCATTGAGAGGCTGCGTGGATAGATTAGAAGCTTTCCTTTCTCATCTGGGACAAAGCGTAGTGATTCTCCAAACTCGGTTTCAATCTTTCGGCGAACATGTTTCTTTGTCGCTGGTTTCAGTTGGATAATACCACGGGACATCATGGATCTCTCAAGCCTAGATGTGAGGTTTGTCATAGGCAGTACCTCTGGGTTGGGGAATAATTTGGTCCTTATATACAAGCAGAGTTCCTCGAGGGCTTCTGTCTCAACCTCTTCGTAGCGTGCTTCCTCGCTTTCTTCCTGATTTTCACCTGCACCCGACCTGGCGGCCGCTGGGAAATCATCTTTTGTGAAGAGTTTGTAGCACGACTTGTGGTAGTGACCCTCTGCAGCAACAAGGTCTCTGCTAACTAAACCAAGGATTCTCTGGTTGAGTTTCCTTATTGCTGCTCTGCGAATCTTCTCATCTGCTCGTAGCTCAACACACTGTATGAGTGGCTCCCTTGTCTTTGTTGTTTTTATGTACTTGCTTGACTTCTCGCAGAAGATACATACTTTGGCATACACCCTGCTAGTACTAGGGGCATCCCTTGATGCCCTCCTCCTGGGGTCGACGCTTGCTGATTCTATCTTGACACCCTTGGCAAGGATAGAATCCAGTGACTTCTTCATTGTAAAGAGACTACGACATTTACGGTGATAATGTATGTGTGGTATTCCTCCTTCTTCAAGGCCCTTGGCTGCTTCCAGGACTGGATCATGCTGCCTGATTTCTGCAGCCCTGAGCAATGTGTTCCAGGAGTCCAAATCCTGTGGTGACACCAGAGCATCGCTGTCATCATCAGAGCAGTGGATGATACAGTCGATCCGTGCTCTCTTCCTCGCAGATGGTTCCATCCTGCCGTCAAACAGTCGACACACACCTGCAAAAAATATCACCATTAAACCATGAACAAACAAACACATTACATGGAAACCACTCTACATATGTTTGCTCCTTCCAATAATAAATTATCCCCAAAATATAACAAAAAATCCCCAAATATGAAATAAACCCCTAAATATGGAGAAACTTGAAATACACATCGGAATAATTCTTGTAGAGAATCAAATAAGCTACAAGAGCTGTTAGAATATATTTTTCAATGTTCCCCATATTTAAGGATTTATTCTAGATTTAGAGGAAAATACCCAAAATATAGAGTATATTCCGAAATATGAGGAAATTTGAAAAATACCTAGGAACAACTCTGGTAGAGAATATAATTCTACATAGGTGTTCAAAGTTTCGCGATGATTGTGTGATGGATTTTAAAGAAAATGAGGAAAACGCCAAGCGTCACGCTAAAAATCTTTATTTTTGGGTAGCGCCCCTATTGCATCAAAAAAATTAGACTAAGCTACCAGTGCGAGAAGGCTATCATATCTTAATGTACTTACAGTCACTCTATAAACATTTTAGTACCATTCGTGTTTAGTCACCCCAGGTGGTACCGATATCTGGCCTGGCTCATGGACTATATAATCGTAGTGCAGTTTTCAATCTGTATTTTGGCGTTGAGTAGAGCTCTGTAAGTCAACTGGTTCAGTTGTGATGATGATTTCAGTGGAGCCAATATTGCAGAGATGTTGCCAATATGGGGGCTTTTCAGACACTAATTTCGTCTGACGTCAGAACAATAACATTGAAGAGTCTTCTCCTTCTTGTTTTCGGAGGTGCGGTGACGCAACGCTTGGGTTTGTTGACATACGTCGTACGCACGGCGTTCAGACCAAGCTTAATTAGGCTAATTTGTTAGTAGTCTTGGCAAATCTAACGTCAAGGCTATTAACCTACAGTAATTGCAATGACGACTTGTCTATTTTGACTGCTATGTCGTCATTCCAACCGCGGTTAAAAAAAAAACGTCTAGAGTCTACTCCTTATCTTGCTCTAGGAGACGTTGTACATTAACCAAAACTACCACCGAAGGTGAAAAAAGCATAGAAGAGAAGAAAAAGGGGTTTACCTTAGTTACCGCTTAAGGCCCATCCCGTGTTCCGTCATATGCAGATCCCTGTCGAACGTGCGCATGAGCGACCCTCTCTTGTCATCATTTTTTCACGCGCTCCATTGATTGAGTCCGCTTTTGTTGTGCTCCTTTAATTCACCCTGTTTAGGTTCGTTTCGGCTTATCTGGCCTTCTTTTTTGTTAGATAGATGTTACGTGATCTAGGGCACACGTAAATGGGCTCCTAAGTGTGTATAATGGAGACGCGTGTAGAAATAGCCTACCGAAGGTACGGGGGCGCCTGGCGTTCCTCGTATTTGTTTTTCATTCTTTCTCTTTTCATATTCTTTTTTCCTGTTAGTCTGGGCATAGTTTAGCTTTTAGCTTATTTTAGCCTAGCTCGTTTTCTCATTCAGGAATTGCTATGCCCCTATGAGTTTTCATTTTTTCATAGCCTAAGGTGTACCGTTGGTAAACAATCTGAGATTTCGTTGGTGGCGGTGCTGTTTGTAGAGTTTGTGTCGGCCGCATTATTAGCGTTATTCCCGAGTCCCCCCTTTCGAGCCTTCACTGTGTCTCAAGGGCCTGGGCGACAGGTGGTTCGTGATATCCAGGGGTACCCCACGGGGGCCCCTCCTTCACACCACAGGGTTTTTCGCCCCTGACACATTCTCTGCTCACAGCTAGGCCACCCTTTTTCTCACCAGTTTCATTTACTGGTTTTTGTTTTCTCTTCCTGTTTCACCTCTATCCTTTCATAGTCTTTTTGCCCAATCCAGGGGTACCCCACGGGGGCCCCTGTTTGTGCGAAACCACCCTCCCTGCTACTTCTCCTCATGGGCTTTGCTCTATCTCTGTGGGTTGGGTGGTTCCTGGGGGATGTGCCTCCTCTCCCCTGGTGTGTCTTCCTTGCCTCTCCCTTTACCGGTTGAGTTAGGATAAATTCAAGGAAGACACTGCTCAGCTTGATGGCCATCATCGCTTGGAGTTCATAAGGAGATGACGCATTTTTGTTGCCATTTTTGGTATTCCCTAGACGCTCCTCTCGCTTTTTCGGTGCCGGACCATCTCGGCCGGTCCCGCAAATTTGCGGGAGCTCGATTCGGTCCTATGGACGTTTCGGCTCCCCGCAAATTTGCGGAGATCGCTGGGGGGTCCCTCAAAGATGCGGGAGGGTTGGGTCGGTACGGTTATGCCTCCATTGGCCCGCAAATTTGCGGTAATAGTTGGTTTTCACTGTTGACCTTTTTTATGTCATCTTGTTGCCTGAAACTATCTTGGTGTGTGCACTTTACTGGTGTTATAGGCCCTGCATGTAAGATGTTGAGTGGTGGTTAACACTTTCTCCATCTTTGCAGGTTCTGCTAGTGCTCTTCCACCTCGCCCGCCCTACTCACCTACCTCTGTGCTCCCGGTTTAGGGTGAGTACGGATGCCTGTTTGCATGTGTGTTCCTGTTTCCCCATGCTCCTTCCCTTGTTCTTCTTGGACATTCTCTCCACTTACTCCTTCGACGTGCTGATTATGGTGTGTGTTCTTCCAGTGCAGGTAGGCTGCCTTGCTTTCGCCATGGTTGTAGCTCCCCGTGCTTGGAGAGCCACAAGTCCTGCTTGCGCCACTCGCACTGTGTGTCCTCTACGGCCTACCTCCCTGCTCTGTGTGGCCCGTGTCTGGCCCTGGTGGATGTGGTGCACCATAGCCCTGGTTCCTCGGCGGCGGCAGTGGCCTATGCTTCCCTTCAGTCGGTGTGGGCGATAGTCTCCCGCCACTTTTGGACTGTGGGCCACCGTTCCCCGGCCTTTGTTGCCACCCGGATCCGCGTCGCCCTGGGTATCCTTGACCCGACTGAAGGCTGTTCGCCTGGCCCTCTCCCCTGGGTCCCGCAGCCGGTCGTCACATCGTCGGGGGGATCCCCTGCTCCGTCCACGCTCTCGCTCGCCTTCGCCCGTCCTCTCCTGCCCCTCGTTGTCCTCCTGATCGCCTTGACGGCGCCCATCGCCCTCGTCATGGTTCTCGCCCTGCGGCCGGGGTTAGCGGCTCTGCGCCTGTGCGCCCTCCCCTGGCCTCTCCGGGTCGAGGCTCTGCTACCTTCCGCCCGCTTCCCCTGCTCGAACGACGTCCTCTTCCTTTGTCCTCTACGCGCACGGAGGTTCAGTCTGTAGCTGGCCCTCTGCTCCCTCCTCCTACACTGTCCAGGAGGGTCCGCCAGGATGTAGTTGCTTCTCCTCCTACTTCACCTGTTTCGGTGCCTATTCTTCCTTCACAGTCTCGTCCCACGGTGGGGGTCCCTCCCTCCTCCGCCTCGGTGTCGGGCCGCCCTGTTATCTCTGCCCCGAGGATCCTTGCTCTGTTTCCCCCCGCGGCTCCTTCTGACCTCTTTTCACCCGGCCAGCCTTCCCACTCCCGTCGTCCTGCTCCTCCTCCTTCTTCTCTCCCTGACCTTCACTTACCGTCTCACCACGGGGGTTCCCCTCCTCTTGGCTCGGTGGGGTCTAGCGTGGTTTCGGGGTCCCCTTTCTCAGGGGCTGACGTGTCGCTGGACGAGGGGGATGGTGCTGTTTCCCCCTCGGGCGTTCGTGTTCAGGGACTAGTCTCTCAGCGGCGACACAACCGTGGTCGCTCGCCTTCCTTGGGCCGCGACTCTGCTGGTTTGTGTCGTGGATCTCACTCCCGCTCACCCTTGCTGGCCGACCATTCTGGGGGGGGGGGGTCGCTTCTCTCGGATCGATTGTCGGCTATGCAGGGGTGGCTTGTGTCACGCATCGACGGGCGCTTGGAGTCGATGCAAGACTCCCTCTTATCGCGCTTCTTGGCGGTGACACACCCTCAGCGCCTCACCCTACCTACCCCTGCTACGGTCCCCCTCCCTTCTGCAGGCCTACGCTCTGGTCAGACTTCAGCCGCCGGGACATCCTTCGGGATGTTCAGTCCCTGGCTGTGTTGACGGGACTGTCCTCCTATGGGATGGGTTTGTGCGACGACGGTACGCCTGGCTTAGCCATCTTGCTCGATCACCCTCTCCCATTGGGGGCCTGGTTTGCTGAGGCCTTCGACTTCGCCAGCCGTTCCGTCGCCGGCTCTCCTTCAGTCCCTCCCCCGGAGTCATCACTGCTTTTGCCTCCTCTTGTGTCTGTCGGCGGGTTGGACGGCGCGTTCTGGTCCTGGTTCAGCGCGCCCGTTCTTGAACTTTGTTCTATTGCTACCCCGTTCTTCTCTCACCCAGTTCAGTCCTCTGTCGACAGGGTTTTTCCCTTGCGGCGGTGGGTGCCGAACTTCTTCTCTTGTCTTTTGGTTCCCTCCAGACTTCTGTTCACCACCTGCGGCTTATCGCGGCGTCTTCACCGGGCGATCTTCACGAGGGTTTGGGCCGCGTTCGGCGGATCCCCCTTAGGCTCGCGGTGTCTTTGGTTCCCGAGCTGAAGGCGGTTTTGTGCGTGGCACCTCGGCAACGCCGGAAGGTACGGTCCTCGTTCTGCCGGACAGCCTCCTTGGATATTCGTCAGGGTTTGTTGTACTCTACGCTCTCTCCGTCGAGGCTTTTTTGCGCGGGATGCTTGGGGCCGCTACGCTTCTCTATCGGCGGACCCTGCTTACGACACGCAACGACGCGCTGTGTCGCGAGCGGGGTCTTCTCAGTCCCGTCCTTCTGCCGGTCCTCTTCGGGGTGCTGCTGCAAGTGCTGCCGCCATGCACGGGCGCAGGACAGGGACGTTACAGGCCAGTGCGTCAGTTCCGCCTCGCCCGTCTGTTCTTGCCCCCTTTTCATCTCCGCCGTGTCGGGGCTGGCCGGCCTTCCACTTCCGGCCGCCCTTCGCCGGGGTCAGCCCTGCGACGGCCAGGGGTTGGGGTGGCCCGCCCTTTTCGACGAAGTTGGGGGGGGGGGGGGGTAGAGGAGGTCAACATGGCGCTCATCCCCGCACGGACCGTACCAGGGGTACCTCCACGTCAAAACAATGTGTAGGTTCTCTGGGTCGGTCTCCTTGTTCTCCTTCTCGCCTGGCCGCCCGGGTCGCTCCCCTCCTCTCGGGAGCTCCCACGGGTTGTTTTCGCCCTTGCGCCCCTCGGTGGCCGCGAGGGACGTTGGGGGCGGCGGATTGCGCGGAGGGGTCTCCCCTGGAGGTGGACGTCCAGACCCCCACTCCGCTCTTGTCACCGACGCCGGCCCATCTCTTCAGAGGTGGCCCACGTGTTCACATCCGTGCACGAGCAGGGTATCGTCGAGGGAGTTGACCGCCGGTCACCCGGTTTTCCTCTCCCGTGTATTTCTGGTACCGAAGTAGGACTGCGACGCGATGCGCCCAGTGGTGGCTCTGTCGGCCCTCACCGGGCGCATCGTGCACACACGGTTTCGGATGCTGCCGGTACCCCAGGTACGCCTGGCCCTGCGCCCTTGGCTCGTTCCTCTCCATCCTCAATTCCAGCGATTCTTGGCCGTTCGGACTTCCGATCGTGTGTTCCTGTTCGCCGGCCTTCCCTTCGGTCTCCACATCGCGCCGCGGATCTTCTCCACACTGGTGGGACAGGCTCTGGGTCCTCTCCTCAGGAGCGGGCTCCAGCTCCTGTTTTCCTTGGCCGATTGGTTGATTGTTTCCGAAGCCCTCGGACTGTGCGTACGCGATGCCCTCACAGTCGTTCGCCACGTCGCACAGTTGGGGTTCCCCTTCGATGTTCCCTGGTCACGCTTGACCCCGTCGCGTGTCGCGCCATGGGTCGGTCTCGCATGGGTTTTGTCCGGCGCTACGGTGACCCAGGGTCTGCCGGACGCGGTGCACCTTCGGCGGAAGGTCTTCGCCGTGTTGCACTCGGTCTCCCTCCCGGGGTGGCTCTGGGACTCGTTAGTGGGTTCGCTGCATTGGGCCGCTTTGCCCATTCCCTTAGGGAGCCTCAGGCTACGCCGCCTCCTCCTCATGGGCCCCGAGGTGTTTCCGTTGACCCCTATGGTTCGGCTCCTGCCGCTCCCGCGTACCGTTCGCAGACGCTTCGGTCACTGGGTTGCTCGGGGCACGCTCTCTGCGGCTGTGCCCTGGATCGCCCCCCCGCCGACGATCTGGGTAGACACAGATGCGTCGAGCGAGGTAGGGTGAGGTTCCCAATCAAACCTGGGACGTCCACTTCCCGGCAGATGGGTGGGTCTCCCTCCCCTTACCCGTCTATGCCCTCGTACTGTTGGTTCCTTTGTTCTTCCTGAGGGACCACGCGCTGGCCCTTCGGGGTAAGTCGGTGGCCTTCGGGATGGACACTCAGACAGCTTTCCACTGTTTCCTAAAGCGGGGGTCCTCCAGGCCATTGACTCTCTTGGGGATCTCGGTGGAGTTGTTCTTCCTCGCGAACCGACACGCCTTCTCCTTGCATGCCTCCTCCCTGCCCGGGACTGCCGCCCTGTCGAGAGAACAGGGCGTTCTTGTAGAATGGGCAATGCAACGGTCTGTGTTCGCGACCTCGCGGCTTCCTGGGGTGTTCCGGAGGTCGACTTGTTCGCATCGGAGGTGCCGCGCCAGTTGCCTCAGTACCTATCCCTCCGGCCTCGCACTCCGGAGGGGGGTCCGGACGCTTTCATGGTAGACTGGAACAAGTGGCGGTCGATATACGTATTTCCGCCACCAGACGCACTGTTGATGTGCAAAGTCCTCGCGAGGCTGCGGCTGTACCGCGGCGGCGTCTGGCTACTCGCGCCTCTGTGGCCGGCACGGGCTTGGTACGGTGCTTGACGCGGTGGTGCCCGAGTCCGGTCCCTCTACCTGTCTCCGACTTCCACTTGGGCTAGGTTGGGGACCTGCGGACCTCGTTGGCCTTCGCATCGTGAATGTTCATGAGGCACGGTGGCTCCCAGTCCACGGCCGGGACCTGACTGCCTTCCTGAAGCGTTCCTGGCCGCCTTCTCCTTGGGGGACTTACGGGTCCCGCTGGAGGTCTTTTACTAGGTGGATACAGGACATTCGCCAGACAGTTGGCTCTCCTTCCCTCGTCCTACACTCCTTGTTTCACCTCTTCCGTACACTTACAGTTTCTTACAGTTTCTTACAGTAGATCCTCTGGAAAAAGTCAAACTATGCCTGTGTGTCCAGCTCAGTGCCAGTACTTGCACTGCTGCGGTCGTTCACGGTGTTGGCGGCGGCGGTAGCAGACGCAACATTTTTACTATTCTGTATTTTTGTTTTATAATCAAACTTCAAATCTTGTCTTCCCCATTCTTTATCAAGATTACTTTCAAACTCCCTTATTGATTCGGAATCGACTACATACTGGGGCAGTGCGTTCCACTCATTTACCACTCTATCACAAAATGATTTCTTTGCCTTCTCAAGCCTATTTCTTTCTTTGTAAATTTTCTTAGAGTGTCCTCTCGTTCTTGTTCCCTCCCGCATCAAGAAGATACCTTCACACACATCCTCATCGTATTTTCCTGACACTATCTTAAAAGTCTCTATCATATCCCCTCTCTTTCTCCTATATGCCAGTGTCGGAAGCCCCAGTGTCCTCAACCTCTGCTCATAGCCCGCGTTCTTCAACGTTGGTACCAGCTTGCTAGCTCTCCTCTGCACTTTCTCCACTGCTTCTATATCCTTTACCATATATGGAGCCCACACCTGGTTCGCATATTCCAGGTGCGGCCTAACCAGCGCTGTATAGAGATTCCTGAAGATTTCTTCGTCAAGTGACACAAATGTCCTCCTTATCAGCCCTACAATTCTATTGGCTTTGTTTATCTTTTCCGCTAAATGTTCTGAGAAATTTAACTTATTGTCTATCACTACTCCTATATCCTTTTCTGCACTCACTTCCTCCATCGCTTCATACATACTGTATCCTACCTTGTCTATCTTGCTGGTCCCAATCCGCATGTATTTGCATATTTTTGGATGAAAAGGCATTAACCAATGCTCAGACCATCCCTTCATGCCCTCCACATCTCCTTGAAGCAAACCCATAACTTCCTTACTCCTCACTCTTCTATACAGTTTAGTGTCATCCGCATACAGATATACCTCACTTCCATTAGTTATAACTTCAGGCAAGTCATTGATAAATATAACGAACAGCAGTGGTCCCAACACAGATCCCTGAGGTACCCCACTTGTAATTTCCCTCCACCCCGAGCCTATTCCATTCACCAGTACCCTCTGTCTCCGATCTTTCAGGAAGGCTTCTATCCATTTCACACATTTCTCCCCTATATTATAGCTTCTAACTTTCTCTATTAACCTTTTATGTGGGACCTTATCGAAGGCCTTCATAAAATCGCAATATACCACGTCTATTACATCACCATCTTCTAGAATTTGCATCCAATCATCTACCACCTTAATTAGCTGTAGTACCGTCGACCTCCCCGGCAAGAATCCGAACTGTCTCCCACTGAACAGTTGGTTTGACTTCATATGATCCATTATTCCTTCTCTAATTACCGTTTCCATTAGTTTACACACAACACTTGTCAAACTGACTGGTCTATAATTCCCTGGGTCATTTCTCTTTCCCTTCTTAAATATAGCTGTTATGTTCGCCTCTCTCCAGTTCATCGGGATTTGTCCTGTATTAAACGATACCTCAAATAACATTTTCAATGGCTCTACTAACATCTCCCCTCCTTCCTTTATGATTCTTGGGTGTATCCCATCCGGTCCCGGTGACTTACTTCTGTTCATTTTTTCTATAGCCCTTCTTATTCTAGCATGGGAAAACTCTATTAGTTCTAGTGCCGGTGCCTGTTTGATGGGAATAGTAGGCACTGCATCCTCCGACTCCACTGTTAGTACCCCCCCAAAGTATTTCCCCAGCACCTCTGCTTTCTCCTTATCAGTCTCCGCTCTACTCCCATCATTCAACCCCCCTACCAGCTCTGGGATCCCTACTCTTCTTGTTAACTTTTCCTGAATGTACTTCCAGAATATTTTTGGATTATCCTTCACATTTCTAGCTATCTCTCTCTCCCTCTCCTTCACCCCCCTCCTTGTTTCCCACCTTATTTTATTGTTTATTTGTCTGCGTTCCAGATCCACTTCCTTAGCCTCTATACTAGTCCCCCTGTTCTTTTTTAACAATTTTAATCTTTCCCACAATCGTTTCTTTCTTCTAATCAATATCTAAAGCTTTCTTTTCATTGGCAATTCTGGGTTAGTTCTTTTCCTCAATTTTGTTTTATCCTTATATTCCCTTACTGGTACACTTTTAGATACAGCATTCTCCAGTTTGGCTCTAATTTTCCTCCACATTCCTTCAGCGTCTTCACCGTTTCAAGTATTCCCCCCAGTCAATGTCCAAACACCGTCTCAGCAGCTCATAATCTGCTCTATCATACATGTATATTTTTCTATTGCTTCTATTATCCCTCTCTGATTTAATGTTACAACTAAAGCTTATACAGGCATGGTCACTACGACCTATAGGGCTATCCACATTAACATGTTCCACTATATCCTCTTCATTGCTAAAAATCAAATCAAGTACACTCCCCTGTGTCCCATCTCTATATCTTGTCATCTCTACAATATGTTGCGTTAAAAAACAATCTCTCACATTCTCTATAAACTTATTTTCCAGGCTACCCTGTCCCGCTGGAGTAGTACAATTTGCCCAGTTGATCCTTGGCAAATTGAAATCTCCAATCAAAATTTTATATTTGTTCTCTCTATTATCTATCTCCTCCATTGCTTTCAGTAAGTTATCATCCTCTCCCCTGCTATTATTTGGGCTTCTATATATAGAGGCAATTAGAATTGATCCTCTTACACATTTTACTTCAATATACAAATACTCACAATACTGCTGTCTCATATCCACCTCATTAACCTTGAGCTCTTTTCTTACATAAATAAACAGTCCTCTTCCAACCTCTGCTCTAATAGCATTTCTCTCATATAACTCAAAACCCTCCAAACTATATTCCACCAGTTCCCTTTCAATTCTAACATTTTTTGGTCTTACTTCCTGTAGGGCTATGACATCAGGTTTTTCCTCTTCATCCTGCAACCTAAATATCAGTTCTCTTTTCTTGTCCTGGGTAAACACATCCACATTACTAAACATAATCCTTAATCCATCTACCATTCCTTCAGCAATTACACCATCCCGCTCCTCCAGTCCGTACCCTACACCCCTGTTAGCACTACTGGGTCTGCCTCTTTGTCTCCTGTCTCTCCCTGTGACACCTCCACCCCGTTCTCCTCCTCCGTCACAACTCCCATCACATTCTCTCCCCTCCCTGATCTCCCCCTCCCTTCTACTCTTATAAACCACTTCCTCACTTTTCCGTCCCTCACTCTCCAGTAAAAATGTCTCTTATCCTCCTCATCCAACTTTCCATTATTTTCATCAGCCTTTTCTTGTAATTCCTTAATTTTTTTCCTTTGTTCTATACTCAAATCCTTCTTTAGTCTTATGTGTTTCAGTTTATCATTTGTATTTAGCCTCCAACTAAAATTTGTCACAGTCTCCGCCACTACCCTAGTTTTAAACTGTACCCTTATAGGTCTCATCTCTCCCCTTTTATATCTACCTATCCTACTGACCTCCTCCACCTGCCCTTCCCATCCATATTCGTCCTCATCCACACCTTTCAAGACCTCCTTCACTGTCTCCATATCCCTCACTTTTCTCACTCCATTATCATTCATATGAGTCTCTATATCTCCATACAAGATTACACCCCTATCCCTGTCCATGGCCTCCCTCACGACACTCTCCTTGTTCTTCATGACCCCTACAACTGCACTCTCAAAACTTTTTTTGGTCATATTCATTTCTTCCTTTTGCTCTTTCATAATATCCTCCAAATCCTTGACTTTTTGTTTACCTACCACCGTCCATGCAGTCGACTCCTTTACTTCCGTGAAACGTCCTTCGTATTCCTTCAGCTGCTCCTTCAATGCCATATTCTCTGCTCCCAGTTCATCTACCCTTTTCAATACCATCTCTAGGCTCTCATTAACTGCCAAAATAGGCCTGCATTCACTACACGTCACTTTCCCGTCGACGCTATACGTAACCACTTGTCTGCCGTCCGGGGGGTCTTTAATTCCGTCGCTGGGCTGGTCGTTCCGCCGCAGGAGCTGGATTCCTTCATGATGGCTGCCTTCTGGGACCGACCGCCTCCGCGCCAGGTCCCTCCACAGTGGGATCTGGGGCGGGCTCTGGACCTTCTGGCTTCACCCACGTATACACGGGCCGCTACACCGGTTCCGTTGCTCGGGCGTACGCTCTTCCTTGTCGCTCTGGCCACTGGGGATCGGGTGTCTGCACTAGCGGCATTGTCACGGCCCCAGGGCTGCGTGCGATTCTCCCCGTCCTTGCATGGCGTCACGTTCGCCTCCTCCCCTCCTTTTGTTGCCACGAACGAGAGGGAGACCCGCGTTTTCCAGCCTTTCACCGTCCAGGCTTTACAGCGTGGCATACTCGCCATGTGTTGTGCCCGGTGTCAGCCTTGCGCTCCTCTGTTGCGTCTGTGGCGCCGCCTTCGGGTACTGCTGTGTGGGTGTCTCCTCGGACAGGTGGGTGGCTCTCGCAGGTGCGGATGGGACGCCACATTTGTCGGACCATTCGTGCCAGTCACCCTGTTTGTAGGGGTTCTGCGCGCGATGTGCGATCCTTTGCTGCCTCCTTCCGGTTCCTGCAAAGTCGATCCTTACCTGACATCGCCTCAGCGGTTTTGTGGTCTTCTATCAATTCCTTCATCTCCTCCTACCTCTCCATGTCCGGTGTTCAACCCCCTCGGCCGGTGATAGCTCTCGGGGGTCGTGTTTCCTAGTGCTCTGGCGAAGATACCTGGTCTTCCCCCCTTGTCCCTCGTTATTTTACTTTGTTTTATTTGACAAAGGGGGGGGGGGGGGGGGGAGTACGGGTTTGCAACACTTGATTGCAAGTTTGGGATTATGTATTGTTACAGTACATAAGTGTTTTTGCCACATTGCAAATTGGGTTTTGTTATTGTGTTCAATGTTTTTGTTGGTTTTGGAAGAAAAGGGATTTTGGGTACAGTACCTTTTTGGTTTAACCCTCTCACCACGGAAGGGCTCTTGAACGCCCATAAAAAAGCATATAACAGGTACCCGGACGGTCTCTTGAACGCCCAGTGAGCTTCGTGTGCGAGGCGTCGGTCCGACGCATGTAAACAACAGCCGGCTGGACCGTCGCCCCGCATCTCCGGCCACAAGAAGGAGAGCGTCGCTTGTTCGTGTGTGCCTGTATGTTGTTGTTAAGTATCGAAAAGTGGTGTAAAGTGGCTGTTTTGGCCATAAAGTTATCTCCAATGAAATCATCATCACAGCTCAACCAGTTGACTTAGAGAGCTCTACTTAATGCCATTCTACAGGTAAATAACACAGCTACGCTTGGGGATGCGCGGGAATGCGGGAAGCAGTCAGATTAACGAATATACGGTAGCCTAGCCTAGACGTTTTTCGGCCAAAACACCCGGGTTTCGAGGAATATATATATATAATACATAGCCGGGGCTGGAGGGTTAAGACAAGTCTATGTTTTTGCATTACTATGAATGACGGGCATGTGTTAAAACTGTTCTTTTTAGCTACTCCTCAGTTTTTCACTCTTTTATTAAACTCTCTTGTTTAAATTGTGTCTTTGTCATTCATAATTTTGTTTTATGCATTGTTTTTTTTGGTATGTTGGGCTTGGATGTCCTCCTCCTATTTGTTATGCAGCCTTGACGTTGGATTTGCCAAGACTACTAACAAATTGGGAGGTTTGACGTACCTCCCAACCTACCAAATAGGAAAACCTACTATTTGGTAGTAGTCTTGGAAAATCCAACGTACATAATACCCTCCCTCACGCCAGACCCCTGCCCATCCGCGTTCTTCTGCTGACGTGAGATGTGATGACAAGAGAGGGTCGCTCATGCGCACGTTCGACAGGGATCTGCACATGACGGAACACGGGATGGGCCTTAAGCGGTAACTAAGGTAAACCCCTTTTTCTTCTCTTCTATGCTTTTTTCACCTTCGGTGGTAGTTTTGGTTAATGTACAACGTCTCCTAGAGCAAGATAAGGAGTAGACTCGAGACGTTTTCTTTTTTAACCGCGGTTGGATTGACGACATAGCAGTCAAAATAGACAAGTCGTCATTGCAATTAGGTTAATAGCCTTGACGTTGGATTTTCCAAGACTACTACCAAATAGTAGGTTTTCCTATTTGGTAGGTTGGGAGGTACGTCAAACCTCCCATTAAGCTGCTGCCTTAGGTAAGGCATACCGGGTAGCGGCCCTTCTTTCGAGCTGTCCTTACCTAAGGCAGACCGGGTAGGAAGGGTTAAAGGCCGCTGACACTGAACAACTGAATTTGCAAATTCTACTTTATTCAGATATGGTATGGTACACACACTTGAAATATATATCTCTTACAGCTGTATAGTTATTATATACCATACTTGGTCAATATATACATACAAACAGTACAATGGTTTAGCGTAATTTTCCATTAGCCTACATACATTGTAACGGCTCAAACGGGGTTGCCTTTCAGTAGTTGGAGTGTAGTACAATAAAGTCCCATCACAAGACTGTCCTAACATGCCATCACTGTGGCTGATGTTGGCATACCGGTAGTGCTAACTGCGCCTCAGCAAGACTCGACAAAGTCTCTACTGCAGTATCTGCAACCACACCAGCCTTAATAGTGCTACGACAAGACAGCACCATAACGAGACTCTATAATACATTAGACAACTTGGACTACAGAACAATAAAGTCCTGCCCCAACACTGGTCCAACATGCAAACACTGTGGTCCAGGGTGTCAAACCGGAACAATTTTGTTTGAAGGCTTGAATGAATATGAGGAGGAATACAAGAAAATTGACATAAAGTAGGCCTACTGTAGTATTGTTTTGGCCATTTTATCACTTCCAGACATAATTTGAACTATAAACCCCAATTTTATCTTTGCATATAATAATAATCGTCTGGTTACTTATATAGCGTCCGTATCTCCTCCTTTGAGGATTCTCAAGCGCTTGACACTTCTTTAATCAACCAATGACCATTACCCATCCCCCTTGCTCATGGGGAGACAGTAACCGTCGGCTATGTCTCAGAAAAACTTTTCAATCTGAGTGGGGATTGAACGCAAGACTGCACAATGTGAAGCACTGACTCTATCAACTGAGCCACCCGGACGGCTAAAAAGAAAGAACTTGGCTTTCGTTTGACACCCTGCTGTGGCTGACGGTGGTGTGGTGCCAAACAGCGCCCAGGTAAGACTCTACTAGTAAAGTCTCCTGTAGCACCTATCTGCACCACACCAGCCTCAGCAGTCAATAAAAAGACAGCGCTAAGATTAAAACTTTATTGCATAGTAATGGCTGTTGGTCCACAATTCTATTGCCATCCCCTTAATTAGTCGCCTTGTATGACACGCAGTAGGATGTGTGAGGCATATTCTTTTTTTCCCTCACCATAAGATGAAGGCCTCCTCACCCCCTGAGGTGAAGGTCAGGTCAATTAGTCAATACAAAAGGGCAAAAACTATTTACTAGTAGGTTACCGGTAACTAGTTATGTTGACAGCCTTTGTTATGACATCATGGTAGTAGCTTACAACATTATTATTAACACCAGCAACACAAATAATAAGATTTTGAAACTTTAGTCCTTTAAACTAATGTATACAATTAAATAATTATTAAACAACTATATACGGTACCGTAGGCTACTGAAAATATTATGTACCGTACTTATTTTTTTTACCGTACAGTACTGTACTTATTTTTCATTGAACCTAACCAATTTTTGCAATAATATAAATGGTGATATAAATGTTAGGAACGTGTCTGCATACTGTGCATATTACTGTAAATAGAAAATATATCGATCTTTCATCTGTGATATCCATTAGCATATACAGTAGGGTCCCGCATAAAACATGTTCAGATAAAACGAGCGACCTAAAATATTAATATTTAAATATTTAATTTTCGATAAGAACGAATGTGATCACATAAAACTAGTCCGCCGCCCAAAGTGGGGCAAATCCGAGGAGTTTTCATATAGAGCGCCGAAATATCGTACAAAACGTACGAAATATCGTCGTTTTGTACGGAAATTTACGCTTACAGTGAACATTGACGATATTGGGCCACCAAAATGCCGTGTTCTACGAAATCGCATAAAACTCGTTTATCGACCAATTTCTCGTTTTATGCGGGACCCTACTGTAGTACCGGTACAAAGCTACGGTACTTATAGTGTACACCTGCTTTATGTAATTCGTTTTCTTATTAATACGAGTATCTCATTACTGTAAGGTATGGTCAGTTCAGTTTCCACTTGAAATGTAAATGGTAGACTAATGCAATCCCTTCCCCCCAGGGGGTAAGGCCCCCCAGGGGTTAAGGGGGCCTTCATCTAATGGTGGAGGAAAAAAACAATAGGCCTATGCCTCGCGCATACTACTGTGTGTCGTACAAGGCGACTAATAGGGGGGATGGCGATAGACTTGTGGATCAACAGCCATTACTAGACAGTAAAGTCTTTATCTTAGCACTGTCTTGGTATGGCACACTGCCGAGGCTGGTGGGGTGCGGATAGGTGCCACAGGGGACTGAGTCTAACCTGGGGTCGTTTGGCACCACACCTGTGTCGGCAACAGTGTTTGCATGTTGGGGCCGGATTTTATTGTTCTATAGTCCAATTGCCTAATATACAGTAGAGTCTTGTTATGGTTCTGTCTCTTTGTAACACTGTTAAGGCTGGTGTGGTTGCAGATACTGCAGTGCAAGTGCTGCATGGGGACTCTGTTGAGTCTTGCTGAGGCACGGTTAGCATTATACCAAAATCAGCCACAGTGATTGATCACTTGGTGGGGCAGTGCTGTGGCGCGACTTTTTTGTACTACAGTAGGCCTACACTCCAACTACTTAAAGGCAACCCCGTCTGAACTGTCACAATGCATGTAATGGACAAATAACGTTAAACCAATGTATCGGTATGTATGTATTTAACTAAAAAGTATAACGAAATACTGTACCGGTACCGGTATATGAGCATTATGTATGGTACGGTACCATTCAAGACACCTTCAACCCCTATTATACACCATAACTACAGTAAACCCTCGCTCTTTCGTACTTCACTCTTTCGGAATTCCAAGGCTTTCGGACAAGCATTTCAATTCGAACTCATGGTTCAGCCTTTCGGATTTGTCCGAAAGTCTGAGAAAATACCTCCGTCCTTTTCGGACTACACTTTCGGACTACATTTAACTTCGGACTACATTTAACTTCGGACTCATGCTTCAGCCTTTCGGATTTGTCTGAAAGGCTGAGAAAAATTATTTCGCATTCGGACCGAAGAGCCGAGTTTCGGCCTATATTTATTATATTATATTTTTTCAATTCCATTGCATTAGAAATGATTCAAAGATTACAAAAAGTCCAAATAAGACAGTTATGTTAATGTATAAGGAAGTTACGTAGATGCATTAGAGAGATAGATAGATAGAAAGAGAGAGTTACAGAGGGGGAGTGAGCGATAAACACGAACTATGTATTATGAGACGGACTTATTGGTTCTGAAAAGACAAGATAGATAGAAAGAGAGTTGCAGAAGGGGAAGTGAGCGATAAACACGAACTATTATGAGACGGACTTAATTGGTTTTGAAAAGACAAGATAGATAGAAAGAGAGTTGCAGAAGGGGAAGTGAGCGATAAACACGAACTATTATTATGTTCCTTCCAACAACCAACCATACTCCTAAAATCGATTAATGAAATTTACAAACACATGTGGCAGTCCGTGGATTCGAATCCAGGATGCTCACACCGAAAATCAACACCTTATGCATCGCACCACGTAGACAGTTAAAGAATGGTGGACACTGCCTACGATTTATTATGCAACTTCGAATCCTGCATATCAATCTAAGCATGTACACACATCCCAACTGCAACTCACGTAGGCTATGCATATGTGAATGGAAAGAGCAATTAATGGGGCCTTAACCACTAGGGAAGTCCTCTCGATAAATTACCCCTGAACCAATATCAATTATTATGTTCCTTCCAACAACCAACCATACTCCTAAATCGATTAATGAAATTTACAAACACATGTGGCAGTCCGTGGATTCGAATCCAGGATGCTCACACCGAAAATCAACACCTTATGCATCGCACCACGTAGACAGTTAAAGAATGGTGGACACTGCCTACGATTTATTATGCAACTTCGAATCCTGCATATCAATCTAAGCATGTACACACATCCAACTGCAACTCACGTAGGCTATGCATATGTGAATGGAAAGAGCAATTAATGGGGCCTTAACCACTAGGGAAGTCCTCTCGATAAATTACTCCTGAACCAATATCAATTATTATGTTCCTTCCAACAACAACAACAACAACTCCTAAAATCGATTAATGAAATTTACAAACACATGTGGCAGTCCGTGGATTCGAATCCAGGATGCTCACACCGAAAATCAACACCTTATGCATCGCACCACGTAGACAGTTAAAGAATGGTGGACACTGCCTACGATTTATTATGCAACTTCGAATCCTGCATATCAATCTAAGCATGTACACACATCCCAACTGCAACTCACGTAGGCTATGCATATGTGAATGGAAAGAGCAATTAATGGGGCCTTAACCACTAGGGAAGTCCTCTCGATAAATTACCCCTGAACCAATATCAATTATTATGTTCCTTCCAACAACCAACCATACTCCTAAAATCGATTAATGAAATTTACAAACACATGTGGCAGTCCGTGGATTCGAATCCAGGATGCTCACACCGAAAATCAACACCTTATGCATCGCACCACGTAGACAGTTAAAGAATGGTGGACACTTTATGAGACGGACTTAATTGGTTCTGAAAAGACAAAGGAGACTTTTATATTGACTCTTTTTCATGTTATTATTTGTGTGCTAGAAGGATAATATTGTTTTCAATTCCATCGAAATTAGAAATTATTTATAGATTACAAAAAGTCAAAATAAGACATAGTTATGTTAATGTATAAGGGAGTTAGTTAGATGCATTAGAGATAAATAGATAGAGAGAGAGTGGCTAGGGGCGAGCGAGCGATAAAATACCAACATATACGAGACGGACTTATGTTTCTGAAAGACAAAGGAGACATTTTTATTTACTCTCTTTTTCATTTTATTATTTGTGTATTAGAAGGGTAATATTGTTTTCAATTCCATCGTATTAGAATTGATTCATAGATTAAAAAAAGACCAATAAGACATAGTTATATATATGTATAAGGGATAGATGCATTATTTCAGACATTCGGACAAGTCCGAATGGCTGAAGTGTGAGTTCGGACTCGGCCCTTTCGGACTTTTGACTCTTTCGGACAGGGGTCTCCCCCAATTAGTCCGAAAGAGCGAGGGTTTACTGTACAATAATCCCTTCTTCATACATTATTATATATTACCGGTATATGCTAATGTGCACTACTATCAGCTTGGAGAGGTACCGGTACACCTTACTTACACATTTAATTGGATTGATTTGTAAATTCATCTCAAATAACTTATCAAAATTAGTGGCAACCCTGTGAAGTTCTTCCACACTTTATGCAAGCAGGATGGCATCACCCATATAGGCTATCTAGACACATACCCGTATGTCCTTCACTTTTCCCGCCCACTAAACACTGCCATAAATGTGAGTGCCATACCGTAATTCTTTCATAGCGTAGATATCTATTTAATTCAGCTGGGATCAGGTTATAATAATTAAATAAAACACAAAATATTTAATTGAGAAAATACATCCCACAAACTGGTATATCAATTTGTATGGGATTATATAAATGTTCCTTTAACCCGGCAAGTGCGGCAAGACTTATATAAGTTTCACTGGTGCGCTGCGGGAAGCCTTATAATCCAAGGCCTTAAAAAAAACATTTAAATCAGCCCTGTATCATTTTTTTTTTTTTTTATTATTATTGCTCCTTGGCCATGCCAAATATCACTCCTCCACATCCCCTCCTTCCACCCTTCCCCCCCCCCCCCCCACCTTCGATTATCACCTATTCTCCCTGTTATTCCCTTATTCTTAGGTATATATTCGTGGTAACAGCGAGTTGCTAGCAGGGCGTGGTCATATGTTACCAAGCGTGGGAAAGAGCGAGAGAGAGACTACCACACAACAGTGTCTCTCTAGCCGTCTTCACGGACGGCTGGCTGCCTGAGCCATACATAACTCCCGGCCTCTATCGCCGATTTTTGACCATCCCAACGCTGTTTCCACTTGTTTTATTGCGGTAACAGGTTAATACCTCCATAATCAACGTAAAATAGGCGCATATGGATAAGTATTAATAATATTATGGTACAATGACGATTTGAGTTTAGGAAACAGTTTAACCCTTAAAAAGCGGCTCACCACATAAGTCGAGTTGAAAAAACTGGCAAAAAACGGGTGAAAAAAGGGTGGAAATCGAGTGAAAATGGGTGGGATAGTAATGATCCATACGTCCGACATCTGTGGCTCCCGGCCCACACTAACTCCAGTTCCCCCACTGCGCGGGAGGATGACAGTGTAACCAATAGTTTGCTAAAAGTGAGCAAGGTAGCAAAATCAGCTAAACTTCCATCTTCGAGGTAACACTGTCAGTGCTCCACGAGTGCTACGTAGCTGTATGTGGCGTCATTGTGTAGCGATTTCCACCTAGTTTTCGGCGCAATACAGTTCCTTTCATACTGATGGTTGATATAGCAGTCAGAACAGCCTGAAAAGGCCCAAAACGGCCACAGAGGGCCCGCTAGACAAGGGTTAAATACCTCCGCACAGGGAGGGATGGCCAATACCCCACCTACGCAGCGGGGAGGTTAATCGATACCAGTAGGCCTATATAAACAAATAATTGTACAGTACTGGTACATATGAAAATCCAATGTTTATATGACAATATCAGTTTTGCATTCCTAGTAGGGCTATGTATTTTATGTTTTTGTATTTCTAACATTTTGTATAGAACTTTGAGTACTCCAACTGTGAGTGCCATGTAAGGGACATGTATCATATTGTTCAATAAACATATGGCTGTGCTATTATCTTTCATAATCATGTAAACAATTTTGTTTTAAATTATAGTGTGATCTTCACTGTATTATACAGTACAGTACTGGTATATGTTTACTGTATATTATATATACAGTACTGTACCTGTATACAGTATATATACCGGTATATATATACCAGTACAATATTATTATTATTAGATGCTGATATCACATACAGTACATTAATTTTCTTAACATGTAATTTTTTTTTTTGGCAAAATGACTACACTCGACAATGATGATCCTTAACCCTCTCGCATACTGTATATGCATCAATAATTTTAGCCAACTTTCATTGACCGAAGTATCCAACTGCCAGAGCAGTGGCAAAAGTAAGACTGATTAATGGATAGTATGTGCCACCATATGGTGTGGACGTGATTGAAAATTACCGTATTACCTCCTTCAAATTACTAAAACACTAATGCGTCCTCTGAGGGACGTAAGCTAGTCAATTTGAATCTTTATTACTGTACTTATCTATATATAGAGGGTGCATTTCGAATCATGGGTTCACATTTGGTGACCTACTCCAACTCGAAGAACTTGAAGCGCATCCCTATGTGCGAGAGGGTAGATTTTCCATTTAAACTCTTAAAAATAAACTATTTGTAGATTTTCCCTTGAGTAGCACACATAGCCTACACGGGCCAGTACTAAACACATACATCCCTGGGTGTAAATGGATATCAATATAAATGTTTGCCAGTTTTGGACCGATGTATTATAAATATCAGCTTTTAAGGTACAGTACTTTGTCAATATAGGACAATTTGGTGTTGGCATGATTCCGGTCTCCCATCATCAGTACTACACATGGCCAGTTACTAGGCCCATACATTTCACTGTGAAAATGATAACTTAAATTGGGCCAAACATGAGTCAGATTTATGGTTATTGGCAAAATATAGTTATAATCTATAATGGCATGATTACGGTTCTTCCTCTTTTGTCCAGATTAAAACTATTATAGAACTTCTGTTATACAAGCTGATATATAAATTGAATTAGGGCGAATACTGGCACCTAGGTTTAAGATTGTTGGTCGAATGTAGTGCAAATTGGAGTCGGCAATGACTTCTGTTTCCCCTCATCGGTCCGAAACATCGACCACTACTGGCACATACCGGTACATATCCTGCTGTGCAAAGCGATAACTATATTAAATTGGGCCAAAGCGAGCAATCGGAGTAAAGGTTATCAGATTTATAAAGTTAAAATTGACATTGGCATGATTCAAGTTCACTGACATCGGTCCTGATTAGGGCCAACATTGAACCAATATAACAAAAATATACTGAACAGTAAAACTTCGCTGTTTCGGACCCCAAAGATCCTGAAATCCGGCAGAACCAGCATCTGTTGGACCAATACAGGCAGCCAGCTTTTAACCCGGGAGCTGCGGGGAGACTCTTAAGAGTTCCCCCGGCGCACTGCGGGAAGACTCTTAAGAGTCAGAGAAAATAAAAATCAACTTTTGACATCGAAAAAAAAAAAAAATTTTATATTTTTTTTTTTTTTATTTTTTTATTTTTTTTTGGCCCCTGGGCCATGCAAAATCTCAGTCCTCTACCTCCCCTCCTTCCCCACTTTCCTCCTTTCCTTCAGTTATCACCTATTTTCCCTGTTATTCCCTTATTCTGAGGTATATTTTCGTGCTAACATTAGAAATCCGATTGGAGGGTGTGGTCATCACTGATAGCAAGCGAGTGCAAGAGAGAGAGAGAGAGTATCGATCGACTGTGTCTCAGTGGCCTTGGGGGAAATTGGCGGCAAAGCAGATTCCCTCACCCATACATTATACAACTCGCGGGCTATATCTCCGATTTTGACCATCCAAACGCTGTTTTCACTCGTTTTATTGTTGTTTCAGGTTAATACCTTTATAATCAACCCATAATAGGCGCATATGGATAAATATTAATGCTATTAATGGCACAATGAATATTTTAGTGACGGAAACCCCTCAAATACGTCAGCACAGGGGGACGTTTCCAATTACCCCCATGCGCACTTCAGAGGTTAAGGATTAATGGCACAATGTAGTAAAAACTGCTGTCAACATGATTTAGGTTTACCTTTATTGGTCCTAAACACGGGCCAGCACTGGGCCCGTACATCCCGCTGTGCAAACGGACAACGGTAGCAAATTGCGCCAAAGATGGCAATCAGAGTTTAGGTTATCAAATCAATAGAGTGAAAATTGTTATTGGAATTATTATGGTTTCCCGCAGTCGGTTCTGAATATGGCCAATATTCAACCAATACAGACAGCCAGCTTCATAACAATGAGATTATTAACACTGTTGTTTTTGTCCCCTTTAAGGGATATTGGCACAATGTAATAAAAACTTATGTCATGAATCAGGTTATCCATTATTGGCCCATTTACCGGGCCAATGTTGTTCCATCGAATGCCGGGGTGCAAATGGTAAACTACTAAAATGAAACGGAGAGGTTCTGGCAGTTTTGGCCCAGTACAGCATAGAGTGAATCGGCACATGCAAGGTCTTCCATCATTGGTCCAATGCTGGCAGCTGACATTTGATTTACTAGGCCACTTAAATACAACATTAATTGGCATGATTATGGTGATCATGCATAGGGCCAAAATATCTTGGGTTTCTGAATACCGGTATTTGCATAAATCAAATGGGCCGATATTGGCCGACAGATCTAAAGGTATCGGACCAATACAAGACAACACAGTGCTGGCCTGATTACATGGCCCAAATAATCAGGGATTCATTGGCCAACTTCAGGCAGCTACATTACACATATAATTGGCACAACATGTTAACATTGATGTCAGCACAATTATGGTTATCCACCATTGGCCAAGTTACCGGGCCAATGTTGATCCATCAAAGGCCGGGATGCAAGCAGTAAACTAAAATGAAACGGAGCGGTTCTGGCAGAGTTATTGGCCCAGTACAGCACAGAGTGAATCGGTACAAGCAAGGTCTTCCATCATTGGTCCAATGCTGGCAGGTGACATTATATTTACTGGGCCACTTAAATACAACATTAATTAGCACGACCATGTTTCTCATGCATAGGGCCAATGTATATTGAGTTTTGGTATACAGGTATTTAATTAAATCAATGGGCCGATATTGGCCGACAGATCAAAAGGTATTGGACCAATATAAACAAAACAATGCTGGTCTGATTATTGTTTTACTGCAGTGGCCCAATTAATCTTTGATGCTTATGAAATAACTAAAATACATTGGCCCACTTCAGTCAGCTACATTACCGTACAGGTTATTGGCACAATGTGTTAACATTGATGTCGGCACGATTATGGTTATCCACCATTGGCCAAGTTACCGGGCCAATGTCGTTCCATCGAAGGGCGGGGTGCAACCGGTAAACTAAAATGAAATGAAGCGGTTCTGGCAGTTATTGGCCCAGTATAGCACAGAGTGAATCGGCACATGCAAGGTTTTCCATCATTGGTACAATGCTGGCAGCTGACATTATATTTACTAGGCCACTTAAATACAACATTAATTGGCATGATTATGGTTATCATGCATAGGACCAATATATCTTGGGTTTCTGAATATTTGCATAAATCAAATGGGCCGATATTGGCTGACAGATCTAAAGGTATCGGATTAATACAAGACAACACAATGCTGGCCTGATTATTGCTCAAGTACATTGGCTCAATTAATCTGGGATGCTTATGAAATAACTAAAATACATTGGCCCACTTCAGTCAGCTACATTACAGGTTATTGGCACAATGTGCTAACTTTGATGTCGGCACGATTATGGTTATCCACCATTGGCCCAGTTACCGGGCCAATGTTGTTCCATCAAAGGCTGGTGTGCAAACGGTAAACTAAAATAAATTGGGACGGTGACGACAACAAAAACTACAGTTATCGGACCGATAAAAACAAATATTATAAGGCCGTTATTAAGACTATATCGGGCCGATTGTTCAATGTTTGCTGGAAATACATTGGCCCTCTTCAGGCAGCTACATTACAGGCTATTGGCGCAATATGTTAACATTTGTGTCGGCACGGTTATGTTTATTTACCACTGGCCCAGTTACCGGGCCAATGTTGGTCCATCGAAGGCTGGTGTGCAAACGGTAAACTAAAATAAATTAATTAGGACAGTGACGGCAACAAAAAATACGGCTATCGGGCCGATACAAACATAAATTATAAGGCCGTTATTAACTCTATATCCGGCCGATTGTTCATTGATTGCTGGAAATACATTGGCCCACTTCAGGCAGCTACATTACTGGTTATTGGCACGATATGTTAACATTGGTGTCGGCACAAATATGGTTATCCACCATTGGCCCAGTTACCGGGCCAATGTTGTTTCATCGAAGGCTGGTGTGCAAACGGTAAACTAAAATAAATTGGGACGGTGACGGCAACAAAAAATGCAGCTATCGGGCCGATACAAACAAAAATTATAAGGCCGTTATTAACTACATATCGGGCCGATTGTTCAATGTTTACTGGAAATACATTGGCCCACTTCAGGCAGCTACATTCCAGGTTATTGGCGCAATATGTTAACATTGGTGTCGGCACGGTTATAGTTATCCACCATTGGCCCAGTTAACGGGCCAATAAAGTTCCATCGAAGGCTGGTGTGCAAACGGTAAACTAAAATAAATTGGGACGGTGACGGCAACAAAAACTACGGTTATCGGGCCGTTACTAACAAAAATTAGAAGGCCGTTATTAACTATTTATCGGGCCGATTGTTCAATGTTTGCTGGAAATACATTGGCCCACTTCAGGCAGATAGATACATTACAGGTTATTTGCACCATTTATTAAAATTGGTGTTGGCACGGTTATAGTTATCCACCATTGGCCCAGTTAACCTAAGAAGTGCGCATGGGGGGTATGAGACACCACACTCCTGTGCTGACGTATTTGAGCTGTTCCCATCACTAACATCGTTATTTTACCATAAATAGCATTAATACTTATCCATATACACCTATTATAGGTTGATTATAAAGGTATTAACCTGTTACAACAATAAAACAAGTGGAATGGATGGTCAAAATCGGCGATACAGGCCGGGAGTTACATAATGTATGGCTGAGGCAACCTCCCTGCCCTCCTCCCCTCCCCTTGTCTGGAGAGACACTGTTACACAATAGTCTCTCTCTCGCTCTTTCCCACGCTTGGTAACAGTGATGACAACGCCCTGCTACCAGCTCGCTAAAGTTAGCACGAAAATAGACCACAGAATAAGGGAATAACAGGGAAAATAGGTGATAACTGAAGGAGGGGAGGTGGAGGAGTGATTTTTGGCATGGCCCAGGGGCAAAAAAAAAAATAAAAAAATAATGTTTTTTTTTTTTTTTTTTTTTTTGGGGGGGCGTTTTAAATGGATTTTTTTTTTCCCTTAATCTTAAGAGTCTTCCCGCAGTCCGCCGGGGGAACTCTTAAGAGTCTCCCCGCATTTCCCGGGTTAACAGGCCAATGAAGTTCAATGTTTCTGGAAATACATTGGCCCACTTCAGGCAGATACATTACAGGTTATTGGCACAATATAATAAAATTGGTGTCGGCACGGTTATAGTTATCCACCATTGGCCCAGTTAACGGGCCAATAAAGTTCCATCGAAGGCTGGTGTGCAAACGGTAAACTAAAATAAATTGGGACGGTGACGGCAACTAAAACTACGGTTATTGGGCCGATACTAACAAAAATTAGAAGGCCGTTATTAACTCTGTATCGGGCCGATTGTTCAATGTTTGCTGGGTCCTATAGTCGTCGCTGAGGCTGCTTTTGAGCTCCCTGCTGGTGGTGGTTAGCAAGAAGATAACATGGACTTTATCTACCCTGTTGGTGAAGTGACCCGATTAGTGGCACAAGTGGCACAACAGGGGATGATTTAGTGGATGCGGGGGCCTACAGCCATGACTGCGGGCCATCCCATGATGCACTACTAGATGATACTGGCTCGGAGGCAGCTGTGGGCCTGGCTGACCCCAGTGAGGCTACCGAGACTAGTAGAGGTGACCTTGTGCTGGACGAGGAGTCTGACATAGTTCTGCCGACTCAACCTTCTGCTATTTTTGAGATGCCAGAGGTAACTGTCTTGTCGGAGATACCTAGAGACAAACTGAGCAAGTTGCAGCAAGAGGATTCGAGTCTGGGCCTCCTGTATAACCCGAAAACGGCGAGGTGGGGGGGGGGGTATTGAACTAACTCCCCATGGGCGAGCATATTGGCTCCATTCAGGCCTATAATCGTCATTTTACGATAAATATCGTTATTACTTATTCATATGAGCCTATTTTACCTTCACTATGAAGATAGTAACCTGTAACAACAATAAAACAAGTGAAAATATAATTTTTCTGGTCAAAATCGCGAATTTAGATGGACCAGCCCATTCATGAATTATGGAGAAAATTGAGGCAACCCCTCCCTCCACGAGGCCTCAAGCCACACTGAGCCTACTCATACACACTCGGTTATGTAACACACCCGCTAGGCACGTAAGCACATCCTCCACACAGTTTGCTAAATGCACATCCTCCACACAGTTTTCTAATGTTAACACAAAAATATACCAACGAATTAGGGAATAACAGGGAAAATAGGTGATAATTGAAGGGGGAGGGGAAAGGGAGGAAGGAGGGGATGTGGAGGAGTGATATGAGGTATAGGGATTTTTTTTTTTTTTTTTTAGTGCTACTGGGGCTGTTTAAATGTTTTTTTTAGGCCTCCCTCTTAAGAGCTTTGCCGCCGTTTACGGGTTAAGAAGGTTGGAGATGTTTATTGTAAAAGGGACGTTGTATCGGCAGTGGACGCCGGATACGGACTCAGGCTTGGGGGAGGAGCAGTTGGTGGTGCCTGCCCAGTTCAGGGAGGAGCTGGTTAGGCTAACGCATGAGGCACCACTGGCGGGTCATTTAGGGGTACGTAAGACTACTGATAGGCTACTTTTTTATTTATGGTTGCCTAATATGCATGCATCGGTGGCTACTTTTTTTATGTCGTGTCGTATTGGTAAGGTAGTTGGAAAACTCCACCAAGAAATACCTGTGGCACCTTTGATCCCTATACCTGCAGTTGAACCGCCATTTACTTGTGTCATAGTTGACATGGTCGGTCCCTTACCACCCACCAGTTCGGGATATAAATACTTGCATACTTTGATGGATACTACCACTAGATACCCGGAGGCTATTCCGGTTAGCAGCATGAACGCGAAGATGAAAGACCATTATGACAAGGAGGCTAAATCTAGGGCGTTCAAGGTGGGTGACGAGGTTCTGGCACGGTTGCCAGTTCAGGGTCTACCCATATCTGCTAAGTTTTGTGGTCCGTACCAGGTCATTAACCCCTTCTGTACCGCAGGACCATACCCGCGCGAGTCCTACCCTCCCCTTCCCAAACCGAATTTTCCCGCGCTCCCGCTCGTTCGTGGGGTAGTTTATGTTTTATCATTACATCGTTAATTTTGGCTATATTTCTTATTTTTTTATGTTGTCATGTAGATATTGACCATGAGATGTGTATCATATGTTAAAATAATTTACATATAATATTACATGCGTAACAAATTGCTTTACTAATCCTTTACTATACAGATAAATATAATGGCTGGAGACATAAAAACATATATAATGAAGACAATAATGATTGTATTACTCACCTTGTAAGTGTGGATGAGATCCATTGACAATGAGGTAGGTACAGGTAGAAAGTAGGTGAAGTAGGGCGGTGCGATGAAAGGTAGGCGCGGCGGTGCGATCAAAGGTAGGCGCACCGCGGCAGGTGAGGTGGTGCACTCCGAGGCTGGTGCACCATGAGTGTCAGAGTGCTACTGGAAGTGCCAAGCCTGATAGTGCTCCACCGAGCACAGACCAGGCTGCTGAGGGCAGGCAGGGCATTATTTCCTACTGAATTTTGCCCTACCCTCTTTGGAACACACTCGGCAACGATTTTGAGGTCTTTTCTTGTTGTCATTGGCAGGTATTACAAGCAGTCCATGGCAGATACCAGTTTCACCTTCCCTTGTTGCCCCCCCTCCCTGCTTGGCCTTCTTCTTCTCTTTCTTTTTAGGCAATCTTTCCTCATTTTGCACCACACACAGAGCACAATAGCCGAGAGAGTACTTGGAGAGAAGTTCATGGGCGACAAGTTTGATGTAATCTCCATATTCCATCCACTTGGTATATTGGCGAAGATTCATGTAGATCGTACGGGAATTGAGCAACATTCTGCAGATCATGTGTAGGCCGATCTTCTTGAACCATGCATACGACTTCCTGGTGGGGTCAGTTGGCTCCAAAAGTTGGTCCACCAAGTCAACTGAACCCATCTGTTCGTTGTAGCGCTGGATTGGTACTGGTTTCTTGATAAATTCCTCCTTACCCCCCCTCACATGGCGAGTACGTTCCACGAAACCTGCCTCATATTTGGTGGTGATGACATTCACTTCCTTCGTGTCATGAAACTTGACCAGCAGAATCTCATCTTTTCTGGCGAACAAGGTTTGCCCTTTTTTAAGTTTCATCCCTCACAGTCTTGGGTACACCTCGATTTGCACGAATTGTGCCTGTAGTCAAAGTGTCCCGGGCCAACAGGTACTCAGCAAGGTGGAGGGAAGAATACCAGTTATCAAGGATGACATGCCTTCCCTTCTTCATGAGGTCCAACATCAGAAACACAGGTACTCGCTCTGACTTCGAGAGGGGCTGTAGTTCAGGGTCATCCAACATCCTGTCATAGAGGCGGGGTGTGTACAGGCAAAAAGTTTCCATGTATACCCCCTGGCACTGGGTGAACTTGGGCAAAGTGCAAACAGCTTCAACCCAAAGCGTTTTCTCTTAGTTTTTATATATTGTCTGAAGTGTAATCTGCCTTTGAAAAGTATGAGAAGCTTCATCAACTGCGAAATTGCTTCCAGCAGAGAAATACAAGGTAGTTTTTTCTTGCAACAATGAAAAAAAGGACTGCCAATCCTGGTCATGGGCATCTTGGGCTGTGCATCATCTGGGTGTGAGTATCTAATGAACCTCATGATTTGAGAGAACCTGTTCCTACTCATGATTGAGGCGTGGTACACAGGAGGGCCTCTACACATTATGGAGGTGCTCCAGTAATCTGATATCTTGGGCAATTTGGTTACCCCCATCAATAATTGAAGGCAAATAAACACATACATCTCATCTTCCTTCACGTCTACCCACTTCCTTCCCCATAAAATTTTTTCTATTCATGGTAGGGTTCTCCCTGAAGAACTTATTAGCCCTCTCATTGGTCCACAGGCATAAAGTATTCACAAAAGCTGGATGCACATCTTCAAAATCTTCAATAACCTGTGGTAAATTGGTGGGCCGCTGGTCGGCAAAGGGATCTGCCAGGAGATGAAATGCGGGAGGGCCAGCGGCGGCAGTGGGGGTGGGGACAATGGTGGGGAGATATCATCATCAGTTTCGCTTTCCTCACTACCGCTAACATCACTGTCCTTCTCGGGTAAATAATCTTCATCCTCGTCACTAATGGAGATGTCTGAGTGTTCCTCATTGTCATCTGATACATCTAAGTCACTGTACAGGTCCACTTCCTGGTCGGATTCACTAGGGTAAGGACGCCATGGCACTGGTAATAATCCTGTGGCACCCTCACGGACGCCTGTCGAGATACACTGACTCCGTCACTCCCTCCCTCCCTCCCCACCCTCATGGCTCAAGCCCAAGGCCACGTGACTGGCAACCAGACCCCCCATTGCCATGTTAGTTATTTCCATGTTATATTAATATCACATAATATAGGGTATTATATGTACAAACACTAAACTATATAGGGTACAATGACCTAAAAAAAATATTTGAGTCATTGGCATAACTCTATGCCCCATGACAGGGGAATGACAATGATGTGTGGCATCATTGGCATAGATGCCATTTGCCAACACATGGGGATCATAAGAGCACCCCAACCGCAAAATATCAAGCCTCATTGACTCCTATTAGGGTCCCGTGTACCATAGTACACGAGACCGAGTCACGGTTCTTCAGCCAAACTTTTTTTGCGAGTACGGTAGTACACCGTTTTGGATATGTCTGTAAAGAAGGGGTTAAGTAGATTGGTGAGGTTAACTATGTAATCGATACGCCTGAACGTCGCATAGCCTCCCAATTCTTCCCTATTAAAATGTTTAAAGCCCTACCATAGACCGACTACATCTGGCCGTGGCGCTGATGGAGGTGATGCTGCACAGGCAGGTGTAGCCGCAAGGAATGCAGGGGTGCTCATATCTGGTATCGGGGGGGATGCCTTGGTACTGATTAACTGTGGGAGTGATTGCACAGGTGGTACAGATTGTTCCTCTCATGATCTTGCTGTATTAGGGACGGAGGAGAAGGAGGGAGACTCTTTAGAGGCTGCGGTCCCGGCTGGGTTGTGGGAGGGCAATGAGTATGTTGCTCTTCGAGACAAGTTTGCAACCTCTTGTTCCTAAGCGCCAAGAGGAGTTGTTTACTAGGCTGTGGCAGTACTTCCGCATGTTTGGTGATTCTCCGAGCCTGACGTCCAGGGTCGTACCTGACATAAGAGGTTGGAGACGGTACAACACTAAAGTTGGCCTCCTAACATATAAATCCTGCTCGGCAGCCTGCCTTAAATCAGAGCTGGACTACAAGTTGGGGAAGGGTCTGGTGGAGAAGGGATATAGTGAGTGGTCTTCACCAGTGACTTTACAACCTGAACCGAATGGCAAGATCCGTTTTTGTGTTGTTTTTAGGAGTGGTCAAAGTGCCTTATCCCAGACAGACGCCTATCCATTACACAGAGTTGACGACTCCAAAGACCGCATCGGGGCTGCCACGTTTATCACTAAGGTCGAGTTAGTGAAAGGTTATTGGCAGGTCCCGTTGCCTGAGAGAGCGAAGAAAATTTACAGTTTTGTGGTGGACTAGGCAATTTATCAGCGTCAGGTGATGTTTTGCTGCCGGAACACAGTTTGGATGCGTGGCATGTTAAAGACACTGATAATGTTATGGCTGATTGTTTGTCACGGGAGGGTATGTTGTAAGGAGAACCCTTGTTGGTCAGTCAGTTTTGGTGTAGCCTCCTACTTTGGTTTGATTAGCATGTTTACATCTGGTGCTTGTTGGTTGCCGTATGTAGCCCAGCGTAGGGTCGTAAAGTAGGAGTTTCTGTGTTACTGTCTAGAAGAAAATGTTTAAATACAAAAATATAAAAATTATGAAAATACTAGAAGAAAAACTGTAGTTGTGTATGTCTTGTAGTGTTATTGAAGTATAGGCAGTCTGTTGTTTCAAGATGCACCAACAGACTGCCCCTGGGTGTGAGGGTGTCACTTCTAACTGAACTTATAACCCATTTCAGTTGCAAGTGCGTTATAATTCACATAGCCTAGTCGTGTGGGGGAGGAGGCCTGCCTTCTTTCTTTCTTTCTCCCTGGTGGGCCTGGTGTCGAGGTGATGACGTCATGATCACACCACTGCCCGTGCAACACATTGCCTTTGTTGCCACGAGTGTAATTACCCCTTTTGTTTTCAGCCCTTGGGGGAGTGTGTTAGTTTATCATAAGTTGCACAATGATGTCTTATGTTTATTTGATTATTTCTGTATTGTTAATGAGAGCACAGGTGCCTAGTGTAATTGTGTAGTCTAGCGATGTCTGGAGCTCTCCTTTCCTTACCCAGCACTGGGCTGGGAGTCTTACAGTGACTCGAGAGACAGATCCCATACCGAGCACATGTGCTGCAGAGTCTGTCACAGGCTTGCTTCCTTGTTTCCCTTATTACCGCATACATTCTTTTGTTTCCTTATTGTATAGTAGCAAAGCAAGTGTGGAGTCATTTTAAGCCTAAATATTTTGCCTTAACCTTATTAGTTTGCATACTAGAGTTGTTGTTGTTGTTGTTGTTCCCCAAGCTGCCTGGCAGAACAACCCCAAGGCCCCGAGCAAGGCCAAGGCCATAACCGAGCGCCCCCACAGAACCCTCCCCGCCGACCACAATAAAGCCTGGGTGACCGAAGCCACTCCATGGCTTGGAGCTGAGGAGGGTGCGGAAATGCCCGGGAAACCAAAGCCCTACCCAGGGCCCTGTGGTCCCTCAGCAATTATGAAGAGAAAAGTTGAGGGGCAAGGGTAAAAAAATGTGACGCTTTGGCTTCCAATCTTGGTAGATTGGGAGGTCAATCCACGTTAGAGACTCCGTCACTTGAGATCTAGAAAATATATAAGTAAAAGGAACAGTCAGAGTAAGCTATGGGTATGGCAGAGATTGCTCCGTTCTCTCTCTGATAGACCAGCCCATCACCACATGACATAGCGAGTAGCATACTAGAGTTTTGTTCATTTGTGTTTAGATAGGATTACTGCAGCCTTTTGGCATTCCTTAGATATAAGCTTCACAACCTTTCTTCCATTTCTTTCCTTTATTCTATTGCATTGTGAATTATTATTGTATGTTTATATTGTGTATTATTGAGGTTGATATCTACAGTGGTTTGGTGACTGGCTTTTAACTGGCTTTTTAACAGCCAGTACCAACCTACTGAGATATCAACCCTTGTGTATCATGTGGCAGGTTTGGCACCTACTCTTGTTAGGCTACTGCAATGAGACCTCAATCCCATGGTTTTTGCTTCATATTTATTCTCGGTTCCTGAGCGACTGACCATGATATGGATTGTTCTGGGAGTCTAGCAGTATTTTAGTTTGACACTTTTATGCAGTTTAGAATAATTTTAGAAGTACTCTTGACATACTAATAGCACTATCAACCCGAGTCGGATAGGCCCCGACTCCGAGACAGTAGATATTTTTGTGTCTCCTTTTATTACTGCTTTAATAGAGCAAAGAGGAAGATAACCCCTTTTCCTAGAGAACCTGCGTGTCTTGGTGTTTGAGTCAAATATTAAGAGCGTTTCTGTTGCAGGGTTAGTGTAGTACGGTGGGCAGTGTTGGGTGCATGACTACTACAGCATTGTTGTCTTTTTGTGCTACAGGCGTTTCTTGTGGACAGTGCTGTGGGCTAGGCTATTGGAGCATCTGCTTTTCTCTGAAGCTCCCCTCGTAACAATATATATTATATATTGATAGAGATGGACCAAATATTCGCTTCCGCATTCGCATATGCGAATATTCACTATGTTTTTCAATATTCGCATTCGCATCCGCATTTCCATTCTTAGATATCTGGGAATATGCGAATATTTTCACGAAACCAATGGAAAATTAAAAAAATATATGCGGTAATAAATGTTAATGTTAACACAAACGAATAAATAAAAGTGTAGATGTGCGTTGTGGCCGTTAGCGTGGAATTAAGGAGGACTGAGCAGTGTTTGCCACTTAACTTTATTTAATAGTTCATATTTTTTCTTTAACCAAATTTACTTCTAAACACAATTAATGAAATCAACAAATACATGTAGCACTCCAAGGACTCGAACCTAGGATATTCACACCGAAATACCGCGCATTTATGCATTACGCTATCAAGGCAGTTAAAGAATTATCCACAAGCGTACAATTTATTATGCAGTTTCGAAACCTGCATATTAATCTGAGCATATACAGTTGCGCTAATAAGTGATGTCTCGGCACCAAGTATGTTTTGATCAATAATTGGTATCCGCAAAATCTAAGCTTCCTTTCTTCATATCGAGTGAAATATGCAAACATGTTCCTAAACTTTCCCACCCTATTCAACGTATGACAGACATTAATACAGCACAGAGCCAGTCAAACGAAATGACAGCAGGGATATGACTTATTAGTGCGACCGTACATACATTCTTACTGTGCTATGGTTCCCTAATGTATAGACGAATGGAAGGAGTAATTGGGGCACTTAACCCTAAGGAATGGAAGGCCTCGCTATAAATTGCTCCTGAACCAGAATTAAATCATATTTTTTCACCAACCAACTTTACTTCTAAACTCAATTAATGAAATCAACAGATACATGTGGTACTCCAAGGACTCGAACCTAGGATACTCACACCAAAATTCCGCGCATTTATGCACTACGCTATTAACCCGGGAACTGCGGGAAGACTCTTTAAGAGTTGCCCCGGCGGACTGCGGGAAGACTCTTAAGAGTGAGGCTTTTGAACCCGTACCAAAACCGCGCGTTTATAGGCAGGCGGCTAAAAATTGGTGTGGGTATAGTACTACATGTCAACTCTCGACACCACCCCGCCACACGCTCGCCCCGCACTCGTGCAAGCACCACCGCGCCAGTAACCAAGCACTAGTCATGGAGCCCACACGTCCCTCACGCTCGCTCCCTGATGACACAACCAGCCCTCCTTCTGGTGGTGTCAGCCGCCGTGGAAGGCAGAGGGTGGCTGCTAAAGACCCTAGCTACCAGTACGACACGCCCTACAGCTCGGAGGACGAAGCACCAGCACCCAAAGCACGAAAAACACGTGCAAGCAGGGCAATTGCACAGAGGTCATTGGTCTTTCGGGACACTGCCACCACGACCCAGGCCACTGCAACAACCACTACCACCACTGCCACCCCTGCCACCAGTACCAGCGACGCAGGAGGCCGCCCTAGGGCTGCTGAACCTGCGGGGGCAGGCAGAATCAAAGGCACGGTCGTAGGGAAGAGAACCCGTACGCCTGCCACAGTGACCCTGCCACCACCACCACCACCAGCCGCCCCTGGCCCGGCTGCCCCGGTTGCCCCTGCTGCCCCTGCCGCCCCTGCCGCCCCTGCCGCCCCTGCTGCCCCTGCCCAAGGAAAAGGGAAGGGGAAGGGGAAGGGGAAAGGGAGAGGGAAAGCGACTGCTGTCCCTGCCGGCCCTGCTGCCTCTGCTGCCCCTGCCGCCCCTGCCGCCCCTGCCCAAGGAACAGGGAAAGAGAAAGGGAAAGGGGCGACAGGCACCACCATCATCTTGCTTGCCTCCAGGCCCACTGCACCACGCCCCTGCCGCCGCCCCTGCCGGCCCTTCTGCCCCTGTCCATAAGACGCCAGTACGTGCTACAGTGACCAGAAAAACTCTGACACCATCGAAGTACGCCGCCCTGCTGTTTGATGGTGATTCGCAGGGCATTGGCAGCCCTGGTTTCGACGACGACACCCTAGCACGGGACCAAGGGTGGGGGGATTTGGGAGTGGACAGTGGAAGTGAGTCCGACGTCGGTGACGAAAATGAAGAAGGGCGTCTGTCCAGTGAAGAGGAGCGTGATGATGATGCTGTGTTGTATCGCGAACATGACAGCGACATTTCAGACGCAGAAGCAGACGGAGACGACATTCCGATCCCTGGCATGCCTTCGTTTGAGTGGTCTGACGGGGTCAATTTTGTGCCTGATGTGCCCCAGTTCAATCCTGGGACGTCAGGTACAACTGATAACTGGCCCTGTGACGAACACGCAAACAAAAGCGACTTCTTCCTCGCTTTTTTCGATTTTGAGGTAATGACTTACGTCGTTGCCCAAACAAACGCCTACTACAGGTGGGTTTTTGGCAGATTGGACGTCATTTCCCCAAAAGCGAGAATACGAGGCTGGGTGGATACGACTGTGGAAGAATTCATGACGTTTTTTGCCTTGTTGTTCCTCATGCCTCTTTGCAAGAAGCATGTGTTGCAACACTACTGGAAGCACGACCCTCTCATCGCCACCCCAACTTTCAATAAGTTCATGACTCGTGACAGATTTTTTTTGCTGCTAAGATTTATGCACTTTGCAGACAACGAAAATCCTAACAGGATTGACAGGATATGGAAAGTTTGGGATGTGTTCACCATGTTGTTGGAGAGGTATAGGAAATACTTTTACCCCTTCCTCAATATGGTGATTGATGAGTCGCTCGTGCTCTTCAAAGGACGTCTTGTTTTCAAGCAGTATATCCCCTTGAAAAGGCATAGGTTCGGAATCAAGCTCTTCGTTTTGTGTGACTGTGAAACTGGAATAGTGCTTGACATGATCGTGTATACAGGCACTGACATTGACGTACCGAAAGCCGCTGACGGTGACCCCATGGGCATGTCAGGTGCCATCGTCAGGAAAATGTTGGCACCTTACCTGGGCAAAGGCCACATCATCTACACTGACAACTGGTATACTTCTCCTGCTCTCTGCCAGTTTCTTCATGACAACCAAACGGGGTCATGTGGGACTGTCAGAAACACAAGAAAGTTTATGCCTAAGTTCACAGGTAATGTCATTCCTCTTACAGATGCCTCCTCCAGTGACACACCTTCTGAAGACGAACTGGCCCAGGAACACCGCGAGAGGCATGTCCGAAGAAGGCGACGAAAGGGACAGAAGTACAAGCAGCTTGAAAAGTCCGGGAAAGTGGTAGCCCTGAAGTGGAAGGACAAAAGAGACGTCCACCTGCTTTCCACAGCCCACACAGGTGCCCAGATGGACTCTGGTAAAATCCACTACAGAACCAGGAAGACCATCTATGCCCGACATGGTAGTGGACTAAACTAAGAACATGCACCTGGTGGACAAGTCTGACTGTCAACTGTCAGGCGTTGAGTGTCTGAGGAAGACTGTGAATTGGTATCACAAGCTCTTCCTCCACCTAGTTGACATCACGATGCTCAACGCCTACAACTTGTGGTTGGTGAAGAGAGAGATGTCCCCAACCAGAAGCTAAAATTCCGGGAGTTTGTGTATAACGTGGCATATCAACTCCTGGAGAAGTATGGCACCACCACTCACAGACGTACGGCATGGCGTGGGGATCACGTTCCTGACCGCATCCAGCTGGGTGTCGAAAGACACTACCCAACCAACACCGAGCTGATTGGCACTCGTCACAGGCAGGTGCAGTGCCACGTCTGTAGCTCCAGTGTCAGAAAACCCCACGTCACCAAAAGAGTCACCTCAATGTGCACGGACTGCAAAGTTGCACTCTGCTTGGGTGACTGCTTCAGGGACTACCACACATTCAAAAACTACTGAGTGCCGCCCCCTGTCCTGCCCTGCCCTGCCCTGCCCTGCCCTGGACTCGCGCCCTACCTTACCTGACCTGACCTAATTGATCATGCTACCTCATAATGTAACATATATATTATATAATGTATAAGTTCCAAAGATGTCCCTGTGATATAGCTTTTACGTTATATAATTGTATGTTTCATTATTTAGTTTATAAGTTTCAAAGATTTACATGTAATATGCCTTCTTTTTTTAGTATATCAATATATATGTTTGTTATAGCCTAAGTAATGTGTATATATTTTCTTTCCTCAAATGAATTGTACAAAAATTGGGAAGTTTGACGTACCTCCCAACCTACCAAATAGGAAAACCTACTATTTGGTAGTAGTCTTGGAAAATCCAACGTCAAGGCTATTAACCTAATTGCAATGACGACTTGTCTATTTTGACTGCTATGTCGTCATTCCAACCGCGGTTAAAAAGAAAACGTCTAGAGTCTACTCCTTATCTTGCTCTAGGAGACGTTGTACATTAACCAAAACTACCACCGAAGGTGAAAAAAGTATAGAAGAGAAGAAAAAGGGGTTTACCTTAGTTACCGCTCAAGGCCCATCCCGTGTTCCGTCATGCGCAGATCCCTGTCGAACGTGCGCATGAGCGACCCTCTCTTGTCATCACATCTCACGTCAGCAGAAGAACGCGGATGGGCAGGGGTCCGGCGTGAGGGAGGGTATTATGTACGTTGGATTTTCCAAGACTACTACCAAATAGTAGGTTTTCCTATTTGGTAGGTTGGGAGGTACGTCAAACCTCCCAATTTGTTAGTAGTCTTGGCAAATCCAACGTCAAGGCTGCATAACAAATAGGAGGAGGACATCCAAGCCCAACATACCAAAAAAAAACAATTCATAAGACAAAATTATGAATGACAAAGAAACACAATTTAAACAAGAGAGTTTAATAAAAGAGTGAAAAACTGAGGAGTAGCTAAAAAGAGCAGTTTTAACACGTGCCCGTCATTCATAGTAATGCAAAACCATAGACTTGTCTTAAACCAAAAAGTACTGTACACAAAATCCCTTTTCTTCCAAAACGAACAAAAACATGGATCACAAAAATAAAACACAATTTTCAATGAGGCAAAAACACTTATGTACTGTATACATATAACATAATCCCAAACTTGCAATCCAGTGTTGCAAACCCGTACTTCCCTCCCCCCCTTTTCTAAAGAAAACAAAGTAAAAGAAAGAGTGACTAGGGGGGAAGACCAGGCAACTTCGCGAGAGCCCTAGGAAACACGACTCCCGAGAGCTATCACAGGCCGAGGGGGTCTAACAATGGACATGGAGAGGTAGGAGGAGACGAAGGGATGGACAGAAGACCACAAACCCGCCGAGGCGACGTCAGGCAACGAACGAGTCTGCAGGAACCGTAAGGAGGCAGCAAAGGATCGCACATCGTGCGCAGAACCCCGACAAGCAGGGTTACTGGCACGAATGACCCGACAAATGTGGCGTCCTATCTGTACCTTCGAAAGCCTCCTACCAGTCCGAGGAGACACCCACACAGCAGTACCCGAAGTCGGAGCCACAGACTCAACAGAGGAGTGCAAGGCCTGCACCGGGCACAACACATGGTGAGTATGCCCACGCTTTAAAGCCTGGATGGTGAAAGGCTTGAAAACGTGGGTCTCTCTCTCATTCTTGGCAACAAAATGATGGGAGGGGGCTAACGTGACGACATTCAAGGACGGGGAGAAGCGCATGCATTCCTGGGACCGCGACATGGCAGCTAGTTAAGACACCCTATCCCCAGTGGCCAGAGCGACAAGGAAGAGTGTACGCTCCAGCAACTGAACCGGTGTAGTATCCCGTGGATATGTGTGTGAAGCCAGAAGGTCCAGAGCACGCCCCAGATCCCACTGAGGAGGGATCTGGCGCGGAGGCGGTCGCTCCCTGAAGGCAGCCTTCATGAAGGAATCCAGCTCCTTCGGTGGAACGACCAGCCCAGTGACGGACTCAAAGACCTCCCGGATGGCAGACAAGTGGTTACGTATAGTGTTGACTTGAAAGCGACGTGTACGGAAGAGGTGAAACAAGTAGTGTAGGACGAGGGAAGGAGAGCTAACAGTCTGGCGAGTGTCCTGTATCCACCTAGTAAAAGACCTCCAGTGGGACTCGTAAGTCCCCCAAGTCGAAGACGTCCATGAACGCTTCAGGAAGTCAGTCAGGTCCCGTCCGTGGACTGGGAGCCACCGTGCCTCACGAACATCCATGATGCGAAGGCCAACGAGGTCCGTAGGTCTCCAACCTGGCTCAAGTGGAAGTTTGAGAGAGGGAGAGGGACCGGACTCGGGCACCACCGCTTCAACTGGGAGTACCAAGCCTGGGCCGGCCACAGAGGAGCTATGAGCCAGACTCTGCCGCGGTACAGCCGCAGCCTCGCGAGGACTTTGCACATCAACAGTGCGTCTGGTGGCGGAAATATGTATATCGACTGCCACCTGCTCCAGTCTTCCATGAAAGCGTCCGGACCCCCCTCCGGAGTACGAGTCCGGAGGGATAGGTACCGAGGCAACTTGCGCGTCTCCTTCGATGTGAACAAGTCGACCTCCAGAACACCCCAGGAAGCCGCGAGGTCGTCGAATACAGTCTGTTTCATCGCCCATTCTACAAGAACGCCCTGTCCTCTCGACAGGGCGTCCGCCCACAGGTTGGCAGTCCCGGGCAGGTAGGAGGCGTGCAGGGAGATGTTGTTGTCGGTTCGCGAGGAAGAACAACTTCTCGGAGATCCCCAACAGAGTCAAAGACCTGGAGGACCCCTGCTTTTGGATACAGTGGACAGCTGTCTGATTGTCCATCCGGAAGGCCACCGACTGGCCCTGAAGGGCCAGCGCGTGGTCCCGCAGGAAGAACAAGGGAACCAACAGTTCGAGGGCATTGATGTGTAGGTGTGTGTGTCCCACCCATCTGCCGTGATGTTGATGTCCCAGGTTGGATTGGTAACCCCACCCTACCTCGCTCGACGCATCCGTATCCACCCAGATCGTCGGCGGGGGTGAGGTCCAGGGCACAGCCGCAGAGAGCGTGCCCCGAGCAACCCAGTGTCCTAAGTGTCTGTGAATGGTACGCGGGATCGGCATGAGCCGATCCATAGGGGCCAACGGAAACACCTTGTTGCCCATGAGGATTAGGCGGCACAGCCTGAGCCTCCCTAAGGGAATGGTCAGAGCAGCCCAATTCAGTGAACCCACTAACGAGTCCCAGATCCTCCTCGTGAGGGAGACCGAGTGCAACACGGCGAAGACCTTCCTGCGAAGTTTCACCGCGTTTGGCTGACTCTGGGTTACCGTAGCATTGGACAGATCCCATTCGAGACCTACCCACGTCACGACACGCGACGGGGTCAGGCGGGACTTGGGAATATTGACTTTGAACCCTAACTGTGTGATGTGTCGAACTACTGTGAGGGTTGTCGTGGACGCACTGTTCTAGGGTGTCTGAAACTATCAACCAGTCGTCCAAGTAAAACAGGATCTGGAGGCCGCTCCTGAGGAGAGGATCCAGAGCCTGCTTCACCAGTTTCGAGAAGATCCGCGGCGCGATATTGAGACCGAAGGGAAGTCTGTCGAACATGAACACACGATCGGAAGTCTGAACGGCCAAGAATCGCTGGAAACGAGGATGGATAGGAACGTGCCAATACGCATCCTTGAGGTCCAGCGACACTACCCACGACAGAGGTCGCAGGGCCAGTCGTACCTGGTGCACCGTCAGCATCCGAAACCGTGTGTTCACGATGTGCCCGTTGAGGGCCGACAGATCCACCACCGGTCGCATCGCGTCGCAGTCCTTCTTCGGTACCAGAAAAACACGGGAGAGGAAAACCGGTTGACCGGCTTTCACCTCCTTGACGATTCCCTGCTCGTGCATGGATGTAATCACGTCGGCCACCTCCGAAGAGACAGGCCGGCTTCGTTGACAAGAGCTGAGTGGGGGTCTGGACTTCCATCTCCAGGTTAGACCCCTCCGTGCAATCTTCCGCCCACACATCCCTCGCGGCCACCGAAGGGCGCAAGGGCGAAAATAACCTGTGGGAGCCCCCGAGATGAGGTGAGCGACCCTTTCTGCGAGGCGAGAAGGAGAACAAGGAGGGGACCGACCTGGAGAACCTACACATTTTTTGACGTGGAGGGTCCCCCGGTACGGTCCCTGCGGTCATAAGAGCCACGTTGACCACCCCTACCCCCCCCACCTCGCCGAAAAGGGCGGGTCACCCCATCCCCTGTCCGTCGTGCGTCTGACCCCGTCGAAGTGCGGCCGGAAGTGGAAGGCTGGCCAGCCCCTTCTCGGCGGGGATGAAAGGGAGCAGGAGCAGAAGTGCGAGGCGTAACCGACGCTCTGGCCGGCAACTTCCCTTTCCTGCGCCCTTTCTTGGCGGCAGCATTGGCGGCAGCACCCCGAAGGGGCCCGGCAGAAGGACGGGACTGCGAAGACCCTGGTCGCGACACAGCGCGTCTTTGCGTGTCGTAAGCAGGGTCCGCTGACAGAGAAGCGTAGCGTTCCCAAGCATCCTGCGCAAAAAGCCCCGATGTATATAGCTCAGAGTATAACAAACCCTGACGAATATCCAAAGGGGCTTTCCGGCAGAACGAGGACCTTACCGTCTGGCGTTGTCGAGTTGCCTCGCACAAAACCGCCTTCAGCTCGGGAACCAAAGACACCGCGAGCTGAAGGTGGATCCGCCGAACGTGGTCCAAACCCTCGCGAAGATCGCCAGGTGCAGTCGCCTCGATAAGTCGCAGGTGGTGAACAGACGTCTGGAGGGAACCTAGAAGACAAGACAATAAGTTCGCCACCCTCTGCCGCAAGGTAAAATCCCTGTCGACAGAGGACTTATCTGGGTGGGAGAAGAACTGGTTAGCAATAGCACAAATTTCAAGTTTGGGTGCGCTAATCCAGGACCAGAACTTGCCATCCAATCCGCCGACAGATACCAGAGGAGGCAAAAGCAGTAACGACTCTGGGGGAGGGACTGAAACAGATCTGTCGACGGAACGGTTGGCAAAGTCTAAGGCCTCAGCAAACCAGGCCTCCAATGGGAGAGGATTATCGAGCACGACGGCTAATCCAGGCTTACCGTCGTCGCACAAACCCGTCCCATAGGAGGACAGTCCCGTTAACACAGCCAGGGACTGAACATCCTGAAGGATGTCCTGGCGGCTGAAGTCTGACCAGAGCTTAGTTCGAGGAGCAGACGGGGGCTTGGGCTTCACCGAAAAGTACTGAAGGTCAGTCCTTGTCGGGTACGCCCGCACCTCCACGTCGGCCACCTGACCATCCACCCTGATCGCCCTGAACTGCATTTTGTCATTAATTTGGACCGACCAGTCCGAAGGTAGGGCCCTCTCACCTGACGGGAAGTCGGTAGCACGCTCCAGGTGGGAGGCCTGCACCCCCTTCCAAACAGCCAAGGAGCCATAGAGGAGCGGCATAGTCCGCGACGGGACCTTGGCCTTCTGGATGGGGGGCAAGCGCGGACCCTGCCCTAGCAGACGGAGGACCCCCGCATGGGAGACAGCAGGGGCAACCACCTGAGCCAGGGCAGGAGCAGTACTAGCCGACGACCGGGCAGGCGGAGAAGCAGGGCGAGAAGGAATGTGGTCCACCGCAGAGGGGAGGGGGACCAAAGCAGGGGTAGGTTGGGTGAGGCGCTGAGGTTGTGTCACCGCCAAGAAGCGCGATAAGAGGGATTCTTGCATCGCCTCCAAGCGCGCGTCGAAGTGTGACACAACCCACCCCTGCATAGCCGAAAATCGATCCGAGAGAGGCGACCCCCCCGAAGATAGTTCGGCCCGCAGGGGCGAGTGTGAGCGAGAGCGAGACCCACGACACGAAACAGCAGCGTCGCGGCCCAAAGAAGGCGAGCGACGACGGCCGTGGCGGTCCTGAGGGTCTCGTCCCCGATCACTAACGCCCGAGGGGGAAACATCACCATCCCCCTCTTCCAGCGACACGTCAGCCCCCGAGAAAGGGGACCCCGAAACCTCGCTATACTCTACCGAGTCAAGCGGCGGGGTACCCTCACGGGGAGCCGGCAAGCGAAGATCAGGAATAGAAGAAGGAAGAGGAGCAGGATGACGGGAGGGGGAAGGCTGGCCGGGTGAAAGGAGGTCAGAAGGAGCCGCGGGAGGAAACAGAGCAAGGATCCCCGGGGCTGAGAGAGCAGGGCGGCCCGACACCGAGGCGGAGGAGGGAGGAACCTCCACCTTGGGACGAGACCGAGAAGGAAGAAGAGGCACCGAAGCAGGAGAAGTAGGAGGAGAAGCAACTACATCCTGGCGGACCCTCCTGGACAGAGTAGAAGGAGGGAGCAGAGGGCCAGCTACAGCATGAACATCTGCGCGCGTAGAGGACAAATGAAGAGGACGTCTTTTGTGCAGGGGAAGCGGGCGGAAGGTAGTAGAGCCCCTATCCGGAGAGGCCAGGGGAGGGCGTACAGGGGCAGAGACGCTAACCCCGGCCTCAGGGCGAGAACCATGACGAGGGCGAACGGCGGAGTCAAGGTGAGCAGGAGGACGAGGAGGGGCAGTAGAGGACGGGCGACGAGGAGAGCGAGAGCGTGGATGGAGCTGGGGATCCACCCGACGATGTGACGACCGACCACGGGACTCAGGGAGGAGGGCCCGAGCAGGGAGAGGGCCAGGTAAACGGCCTTCAGACGGGTCAGGGATGCCCAGGGCGACGCGGATCCGGTCGTCAACAAAGGCCGGGGAACGGTGGCCCACAGTCCTAATGTGGTGGGAGACCACCGCCCACACAGACTGAAGGGATGCAGAGGCCACTGCCGCGTCAGAGGAACCAGGGTGATGGTCCACCACATCCACCAGGTCCATACACAGGCCACACAACGCAGGGAGGTAGGCCGTAGAGGACACACATTGAGAGTGGCGTAAGCAGGACCTGTGGCATTCCAAGCACGGGGAGCCACAGCCCTGGCGAAAGCAAGGCATCCCACCTGCAACGGAAGAACACACACCATAAGCAGCACGTTGACGGAGTAAGTGAAGATAATGTCCAATAAAAACCAGGGAATGAGCATGGGTAAACAGGAACACACATGCAAACTGGAAGTCGTACTCACTCTAAACCGGGAGCACCGATGGAGGTGAGGAGGGCGGGTGAGGCGGAAGAGCACAAGCAGAACCTGCAAAGATGGAGAAAGTGTTAACCACCACTCAACACCTCACATGCAGGGTCCATAACACCAGGAAAGTGCATACACCAATATAGTATCAGGCAACAAGATGACACAAAAAAGGGTCACAGTGAAAGCCAACTATAACCGCAAATTTGCGGGCCAATGGAGGCATAACCGTACCGACACAACCCTCCCGCCTCACCGCGAGACCCCCAGCGATCTCCGCAAATTTGCGGGGAGCCGAAACGTCCGTGGACCGAATCGAGCACTCCGCAAATTTGCGGGACCGGCCGAGATGGTCCGGCGCCGAAAAAGCGAGAGGAGCGTCTAGGGAATACCAAAACAGGCCCAGAAAAAAGCGTCAACTCCTTATGACTCCAAGCGACGATGGCCATCAAGCTGAGCAGTGTCTTCCTTGATAATATCCTGACTCAACCGGTCAAGGGAGAGGCAAGGAAGACACACCAGGGGAGAGGAGGCACATCCCCCAGGAACCACCCCACCCACAGAGATAGAGCAAAGCCCATGAGGAGAAGTGGCAGGAAGGGTGGTTTGGCACAAACAGGGGCCCCCGTAGGGTACCCCAGGATTGGGCAAAAGGGAATGAAAGGATGGAGGTGAAAACAGTAAGGGAACACAAAAACCAGTAAATGAAACTGGCGAGAAAAAGGGTGGCCTAGCCGTGAGGAGAGAATGTGTCAGGGGCGAAAAACCCTGTGGTGTGAGGGAGAGGCCCCCGTGGGGTACCCCTGGATATCACGAACCACCAAGCGCCCAGGCCCTTGAGACACAGTGAAGGCTCGAAAGGGGGGACTCGGGAATAACGCTAATAATGCGGCCGACACAAACCCTACAAACAGCACCGCCACCACGAAATCTCAGATCGTGAACCAAGTGTACACCTAGGCTATGAAAATATGAAAACTCATAGGGCATAGCAATTCCTGAATGAGAAACAAGCTAGGCTAAAATAAGCTTAAAGCTAAACTATGCCCAGACTAACAGGAAAAAAGAATATGAAAAGAGAAAGGAATGAAAAACACACACGAGGAACGCGAGGCGCCCCCGTACCTTCGGTAGCTATTTCCACACGCGTCTCCATTAACCCGGGAGCTGCGGGGAGACTCTTAAGAGTTCCCCTGGCGCACTGCGGGGAGACTCTTAAGAGTCAGAGAAAACAAAAATCAACTTTTGACATCGAAAAAAAAAAAAAAATTTATATATTTTTTTTTTTATTTATTTTTTTTTTTTGGCCCCTGGGCCATGCAAAATCTCAGTCCTCTACCTCCCCTCCTTCCCCACTTTCCTCCTCTCCTTCAGTTATCACCTATTTTCCCTGTTATTCCCTTATTCTGAGGTATATTTACGTGCTAACATTAGAAATCCGATTGGAGGGTGTGGTCATCACTGATAGCAAGCGAGTGCAAGAGAGAGAGAGAGTATCGATCGACTGTGTCTCAGTGGCCTTGGGGGAAATTGGCGGGAAAGCAGATTGCCTCACCCATACATTATACAGCTCGCGGGCTATATCTCCGATTTTGACCATCCAAACGCTGTTTTCACTCGTTTTATTGTTGTTTCAGGTTAATACCTTTATAATCAACCCATAATAGGCGCATATGGATAAGTATTAATGCTATTAATGGCACAATGAATATTTTAGTGACGGAAACACCTCAAATACGTCAGCACAGGGGGACGTTTCCAATTACCCCCATGCGCACTTCAGAGGTTAAACACACTGAGGAGCCCATTTACGTGTGCCCTAGATCACGTAACATCTGTCTAACAAAAAGAAGGCCAGAAAAGCCGAAACGAACCTAAAACAGGGTGAATTAAAGGAGCACAACAGGACTCAACAGGACTCAAGCGGACTCAACAATGGCGACGCGTGAAAAAATGATGACAAGAGAGGGTCGCTCATGCGCACGTTCGACAGGGATCTGCGCATGACGGAACACGGGATGGGCCTTGAGCGGTAACTAAGGTAAACCCCTTTTTCTTCTCTTCTATACTTTTTTCACCTTCGGTGGTAGTTTTGGTTAATGTACAACGTCTCCTAGAGCAAGATAAGGAGTAGACTCTAGACGTTTTCTTTTTAACCGCAGTTGGAATGACGACATAGCAGTCAAAATAGACAAGTCGTCATTGCAATTAGGTTAATAGCCTTGACGTTGGATTTGCCAAGACTACTAACAAATAAATATGTTTCAATAAATCCTGTCAAACCTACTAAGATAATAAAATAAAACAATAAAACAAAAAATACAAGGTCATGTCATTGTATTCTTACAATATGATATATTCTATGAATATTTCATATTGTTTGAATGCAATGGCATGATCTTGTAAAAAAATTTTTTTATCAAAATTTATCTAAACAGTATAAAACCTTCCCCATAACCCCCTCTTGGATTCGATCCCACTACCCTACCACACTTTGAGTTTTCCAGTCCGCGACCTTACCAACCATGCCACAGGAGCTCATACAATCGAAATAATAATATACAAAAAAAAAAATGAATTATCCCACCAATTTACGTTTGTAAATTGATCAATTATATCATGCAAAGGTTTATAAAAGTTTGTCTCTGTAAAGAATTAGTAATTATATAACTTTATTCTGTCAAAAATTGCCCAAACACTCAGCAAAATTACCCCTCTCAGTGTGACTCCAGTCATTATCACACGGTCAAGCGGTCACTGGGTGACCCTTGCTGCTCCCTCCAGCCACAGCAGCTCTCTCTGGGAACAAAATTTGTATAAATACAATAATGCATAAAATACTCTTCACAAATACATTTGTATTGTATAATATTGTAAATAATAGTGAATAATAACTGTGTGGGTGTCGAAAATTGCTCAACCATCTTTCTTATGTCTCGCCTACGCCCTTACGCGATTATACAGTCATGACTGTCATACAAATACTTGCAGTAGGTCTCGAATATACATTTAGATTGCATATTACTTGGAAATAAATAAATATAAGTTTTCTGGTGGCAATCTACCATTTCGCAAGTGTAAGGCGACACCAGTCTATATTTAGCTCTCTATCAAAAAAGGTTAAGCCGATGTTTACTGACCACCCTCGTTCCTGGTCTATAATATAGTACTTTATTTACAGTCAATGGCCTACATATTTCTGTGGTACTTCACATGTGTCTAAAATGCAATGTCTGCTTGTATAAAAATGCAATTTGGAAAACCATTTTTACGTACGACATACGCATTCAGGACTCATGTTATTGTAGACTCTGTGTGGCAACGAACCCCAGACACCTGGTAGACATAAGGTTCAAAATACCAAGACATCCATACGCCTCGGGCGCCTCCACAATTATCACAAAGCTGCGTATCTTTCTAGAGATCTCCCTGCCTTCCCTCTCTCCACGACTCACTCCCTGCCACCCACCCACCCACCAACCCTTTTAGGCTTCCGTCTGCTAGAAACTCATTGATAATGTGTGTAAATATCGCATGAATTGGTCTATATGCGGTATATATATTGATATATGGCACGTCTACATACGTACAAGTCTGTATTATAGCATGACAGTGCTCTAAGTACGAGATATAAGTGATATTTATGGCGTAACACACCCTCTCCCCCTTTCATTCCCAGTACAACTCAATCACACCTTGGTTCACGCATAGAAACTCATTGATAATATGTGTAAATATCGCATGAATTGGTCTATATGCGGTATATATATTGATATATGGCACGTCTACATACGTACAAGTCTGTATTATAGCATGACAGTGCTCTAAGTACAAGATATACGTAATATTATAGCGCAAACCACACTCTCATCTCATAAATTGCCGCCAAACCTCCAACCCATCTTCATTCCCGCCTAAAAATTCTTTGATAATTCCCTTATATATTGCAATTTTTGGTCACTATGAGGCATATTCATTGTTATATGGGTGGCCTACACCCGTATATGTACTCTACATAGCCTAAAAGGGATAAAAAAAGGAGATATACGTGATAATACGCGGTAACCCACTCCCTCCTCCCTCTGGTTCTATCCCCTGGGCGCGTGAAAATTCGGCCAGGAAATCTCGCCGCTCGATGACAATCAAGCCGCGCGGTGCCATTCGCTCCACATTTTTCAACTACGGACCGTTCCCCCACCCCCCCCCAGACATTTTTTGGGGGGTCAAATATATATGGGCTGATGCACGCAAACATTCCCTACACGCTGATGTACTTTTTATCAAAATTGGCAATTGGCAATCATCATACATGCGCACAGTATGACCCTGTAAAAAAAAAACCTGTGCGCCGCGGAGAGGTTAAGACAGTTAAAGAATTATGCACAAGCCTACGATTTATTATGCAGTTTCGAATCCTGCATATTAATCTGAGCATGTGTACATACATTCCAACTGCGCTATGGTAGCTTAATGTATAGACGAATGGAAGGAGTCATTAACGCCTTATGAGCGGGCCCGTCAGTAACTTCTACTACCCGCCAAGCGGGTGGTTTTACCCTAAACGACCTTGTTTCCGTGCTCTTTTTCATGCATAAACAAGAGCCAGAGCGTAATACAATTATGTATCCCTGAAAGGGCGATAATTGAGCTTTCCAATGACACCAGAACCATCCTTCTACGACCACGCGTTCTCTTGCAACGATCGTGCAAGATGAAGGAAAAATCCCTAAAATACGGTAATTTCCTTACATAATTCCCTGTGTAGCGAGGCAGTGAGTGTGGGTGTGTGTGGAGGCGGGCCCAGTGCTGGCGCGGGAGCCGTGCCGAACGGTCAGAGCCGACCTACGCTCCTCCCACCGCTCGTCTCTCTCTCTCAGAGCCAAATATTGCTCAAAATTGCACACCGCCTGAAGTCGGTCCCCGCCACATAGTCCTTTCTTCTCTAGACCGACTTAAGTCCGGCGCCGCCAGACAAGGGTTAATGGGGCACTTAACCCTTGGGAAGGCCTCGCTATAAATTGTTCCTGAACCTGAAATAATTCATAGTTTTTCACCAACTAACTTTACTTCTAAACTCAATTAATGATATCAACAAATACATATGGCACTCCAAGTACTCGAACCTAGGATACTAACACCAAAATTAACAATATTGCCATTTCATAAATATCCAATGTAATAGCATGTCAATAAAGAATATTCCATCATATTTCCTCACTGATTTCGTATTTAGTACAAGATAATGACTATTTTATTGAAGGATGGAAAGAGGAGTTCTGGAGAAGTTTGACAAGAACGAAAGAATAATTCTGATTGGGGATATGAATGGTAAGGTGGGTGATAGGAAAGTTGAGGGAGTGGTGGGAGGGAGGGGGGTACCATCAGAGGTGAATGGGAATGGTAGGGCACTTGTGGACGTGTGTGTGGGGAAGAGGCTGTGGATAGCTAACGCCTTCTTCCGACACAGAATGATCCACAGGTACACTTGGAAACGGGTGTGGACGATGGAGGATGAGACAGTGGTGGAACGAAAGTCATTGATTGATTATGTATGTGTGGATGAACGAATGAAGAAATCTGTGATGGATGTTAGGGTGTATAGGGGTATTGGAGGGGGTCTGTCTGATCATTATGTAGTGGTAGCTAAGGTTAGGATACAAAAGAAGTGGGTGAGGAGAGCTGGAGGGAGGCGAGAGGAGGGTGGATGGGTTGCAGGAGGAGGAAGTCAGGGAGGAGTACAGGAGAGCAGTGGAAAGATGACTAGGTGGGTTCGACCTGGAAGTTATGGAGGAAGTGGAGGAGATGAGCAAGGTGTTTAAGGATGAGATCTGTGCAGCATGTGAGGAGGTGTGTGGAGTGAGGAGGAGAAGAGGGAGGGGAGTGAAAGGTACAGCATGGTGGACAGAAGAGGTAAGAATAGCTGTGGAAGAAAAGGAGAAAGCATATAGAGAGTGGTTGGGTAGTAGAGGGAATGAAGATTTTGAGAGACAGAAACGAGCGAGGTACGTGGAGAGTAAGAGGGTGGTGAAGGGAAGTAAGAGAAGAGTAGATGAGGAATTTGGAAGGAATCTGAGTGTTAAATGGAGAGAGAGTAAGAAACTGTTCTGGAAAGAAGTCAAGAAAGTTAGGGAAGGTAGCAAGGGAAACAGTAAGGGTGTGAAAGGTAAGAATGGGAGAATGCTAGCCAAGAAGCAAGAGAGAGTCGAAAGATGGAGGGAGTACCGTACTTCAATGAGTTGCTAAATGTAAGGAATGAAGAGCCAGCAAACATAACTGGATATGGTATGGGACGGAGAAGAAGAGAAGTACCGGTAGTGGAGGAAGAGGTGGGGATCAGGAGGTCAGAAGTGTGGGAAGCCATGAAAAGAGTGAAGTTGGGGAAAGCACCAGGAACAGATGGAGTGTGTGGGGAAATGTTGAGGTATGGTGGTGAGATATTGATCGAATGGGTATGGAAAATGTGCAAACTAGCATGAGAGAAGGGGAGTGCACCCGATAACTGGAAGACTGGCATAATAGTCCCCCTATATAAGGGCAAAGGGGAAAGAGGAGTGTGTGGTAACCACCGAGGAATATGTCTTCTAAGCGTAGTAGGGAAGGTATAGTTAAATTTAAACTAGGCCCCGCGCAGCAGAGGGGGCTAAGGTACACTGACGTCAAACGCCAGAAAACGCAATTAAATATTTGGAATTTTGGGGGATCGATATCTTTTTAAACTATTTGAGATAGGAATAAGTTATATATATGAACAATAATGATATTGAAGTTGTCTATCGATATAAAAAAAAAAAAAAAATAATAATAAAAAAATAATTTTAATATTACCCCATAAATTAGGGTATAATAATTAGGCTACAATTAGTTTCTGACCGAATTCTTTGCAATTTCGCCAAAATATAGATCAAATAGAGGTCAAAAGATTTAAAGTTCAAAACTAATATGAAATGATGTAAAAATCCCCCAAAATTCAATTTTCTCCGGTGACGTCCCTTTAATTTCATTCTGGCAAACATTTGACGAAATTATTCAGTTTAGGAAGGACCTCTAGCAATGAAAAGACTACAAAGTATATCCCTACCTATCTAGTAACCACAGATCTTTCCTAAGCTGCATAAAACCGTCTAATCAGAGCTAGGATAAAATAAGAAAAACGTCACCGGTACTGAATTAATTGCGTTTTCTGGCTTGTCATTATTAATCTTATGATTATCAATAATAATAATTATAAAAAATAGTTACTCACCACACACGGAAGAAAGCACTCCTCCCTGGCAGCACTCTTCCAGTCATCCTTGAGCTTAGTGTACGATGGTTGTGGTAGCGACACAGGACGGAATAATATTCACAACAGGCACATTACTAACTTTTGTATAACATAATATTAATCTTTATTGTTGAAAATCAAACTTATTAATTTTACTGTATTTTCTAATCATGATCACACTAATAAAAAATTATATGATTATTCTTCTCACTGTTAAACACACGTTTTCTTGACCCCTTCCCCCCACCTCCCCCCCACTAGTTGTCGTTGTATCCTAGCAACATGTCATCCACATCTTCCTCGTCTTCCTCGTCGTCCGCTGCTAGTTGAGCCGCACCATTCCTGTGGGCTTCGATGATGTTTTCATAGAAGGCTTTCTTGGAGACTGGCATAAAATCGAGGAGGTATTCTAGGTCTTTATCCTTTCCGCCTCGGAGTTGTATGGGTGCTGTGTACTTGCGTGGGAGGAGCGGGGCACTCCGGTCGAATTTTCTCTTTGACCAGGGTTTTTTAAGTCCTCTCTGTTACTCAGTTACTTGTTCGTCAAGGTGAATCCACGCAATGCGAGCTAAGCTCATTATTATCGCGCCTCCTTAACTGGGAATGTATTGCGTGAAATGCATGTTAAGTGTTTTATGTACTGTTGGAATGGCTGTGGATGTGTGTGTAGTCTGTATTTTTAGCCAATTGGCGACATCGGAAACCAAGGCTTAGGGTGGATCTGTATGGTACCATTCTCACTATAGACGGTACCGTCTCGCCCGAAGGCTTAGGTAGCCATCAGCAAAGGTGAACCAGATGATACCCATCTCGCCTTGTACCATTTTTGCCAACCCCAGATGGGACGTCACAACGTCGTCCACTTATTCCAGGTACCTATTTACAGCTAGGTGAACTGAGGCTAACACATGAAAGGAGACAAGCCCAATTTGTCTCCGCCCGGCCGGGGATTGAACCCCCGACCCCTCGTGTGTGAGACGAGAGCTCTACCTACTAGTCGTACCTCTGTGATATTTTCGCCATCTTTCTTGTAGTCGGATTTCAACAGGTACCCCTCTCGGTAGTTCAGTCTAAACATTAGCTTCCGGGCATTCTTGAAGGTGCTGCCAGGGGCCTTGCGTTTTGTGACGAGTCATTCCATGATGCTGAAGTCGAGGAAATCATCCTGTCTCATCCTGATAACAGGGTAGTTATTGGCGACAGCAGTGTGGATGGCGATGCAGTAGTCCTCAGGTGTGTAGTAGTTCTTGCCCTTCGTAATCTTCCTCTCACTAACTCCGAATGCCCTGTCCTGTCGCAGTCCATAAAACTGTGGCCAGATACATGATCAATGTCTGTGAGGCGTGCAGAATGAAGTTCTCGCAGGTAATACAGTACTAAATTAATACTTTTGTTTTGTCCGGCACAATTATCACTCACTATGATCAACTTCGTGAAATCTTCCTTCTCCATCTCGGCATCAACCCATTTCTTGATGCAGCTGGCGATCTCGATGGAGCCACGCTTGGCCATGGTCTCATACCAGATGTACATGGTACTTGTGCTGGTTTTTAGATCGTGTATGCAGAAATTATAAGTCCAAAGCTTCTTCTTATAATAAGCTGCTCCAGTACTGATGCGGGGTGTGGGTAAAATCTGCTGTAGGTCGACACAAATAGCTCTTGTTTCAGGGTCTCGATCAGTTCGTAAGGCCTTTAAGAAAGTCTGAGCTGTTGCCTCCTTCAGGTGTGTTTTCTTCTCATTAGTCAGCGCTTCCACCTGGGCATCGTCGGTGGAATTGTTGATACGAGCCTCTAGACTATCACAGGTGGTGCATGTGTCTACTTTGGGGGGTTCAAAGCTAATATTAAAGCATTTGGTAAAAACGTCACTGTAGTAATGGAATGTGCACTGCGGTTCACCATTATGTTCTTCACTCATTCACTCAAGGTATGCTTCGTATAGTTCCTTTATTGTGAGACTACTATCTAGGTACTTCCGGTCCGGAGCCTTTGCACGACTGTAGTGGCTGGACATGGCGGGAAGTTTGCGGATGTGTTCCCTAACTCTTTCAGCTTCGATTCCTTTAATTTTGTTGGAAGGTTCATGACGGCCACGTCGGTCAAGAAGAGGGGTTGAGGTGTGTGTCAGCTTGTTTATGGCATTCACAACCCGCTTGATGGACAACCCATGTATGGCCACGAAAGCTGCACGACACACCTTTGTTTTCACATTATTGTGGACCACATAAAAACATCGGGAAAGGGTACGCCGACTCACTGCTTCTTTTGTTTTCTTCCTCTTCACTGGTAAGGTTTCAGATAGATTTTGGATGTAACTATTCTGCAAATTAAAGTCACCCATCTCCCAAAAAGCAGTGAAAATATCCTTTATAACTTGGATGCCAAGTTTAGCGAAACATCATCACGACAGGGATTTCCAATCTCCCGCTTCATGGTAACTTTTTTCGTGGAACGGCTGACATACTCCTGGCCCAAGTTTCTCTTGTTCTTACACACACTTGCCTTCCAACCAGCAACATTCCTTGGCCTTTTTCTACCTCTATCCTCATCAGGGATGTCTCCTGGTGCTGGTGGTGTACTCTCATCACTCTCAGTGTCCGACATATTGGCCTAAAACACTTAATAATGCACTGTATAAATCCCGAGTTATGGCTGCCGCCGCTAGAAACACACTGATACCTCCCGTGTCCCTGCCCAGGCCGCCGCGGGCCGTGATTGGCTGAGAGCCCGGTAAACAAACCCTCCCATTGGTTGAGAGGAGCGCGGGAGAAGTTAGCCCTCTTTGCTGCGGCGCCACGAGCCTGGGATTTTCAAAGGATTTTCGCCTTTCTGTTGCCTTGCAATAAAGTGAAATTTAGCATGTTCAGAAGTGAGGTAGAGGGGGCCAAGTGTGTTTACATCATAGAGGAAGCCTGAGTGAACCTGTTGGCGCGCTTAACTCCGATTTTTCAATATCGTCCCTTTGCCCCCTCTGCTGCGCGGGGCCTCTCACACAGTAACAGTAGGGTAGTGATTGAGATAGTGAGAGTGAGAACGGAGAAATGGATAGGCGACGAGTAGGGAGGTTTTAGGAAGGGAAGAGGATGTGTAGATCAGATTTTTACCCTGAATTGTGTTGTGGAGAAATATTTGGAGAAGAAACAAAAGGTGTATGTTGCCTTTATGGACTTGGAGAAGGCCTATGACAGAGTGGATAGAGAAGGTTTGTGGAAAGTACTTAGAATATACGGAGTAGATTGCAAGTTGCTGAAAGCAGTGAAGAGCATGTATGAGGGTGCAAAGGCGGCAGTACGTGTGGAGAGTGAGCAGAGCAAGTTCTTTGACCTGAATGTTGGTTTGAAACAGGGGTGTGTGATGTCCCCGTGGTTGTTTACTGTATATATGGATGGAGTCATGAAAGAAATACTATCAAGAGCAGTGGATGTTGGTGTATCACTGAAAAGGGAGGGAATTGAGTGGAAGCTACCTATATTGCTGTTTGCGGATGATACAGTTCTGATGAGTGATAATGAATGGGAGTTGCAGGGTCTGGTAAATATTTTTGGAACAGTGTGCGAAAAACGGAATTTAAAGGTAAATGCGGGGAAGAGCAAGGTTATGGTCTTCGAAAGGGGTGAAGTCACAGAGTGTGAGGTGAAGCTGAACGGTCAGGCTATGGAGATCGTCAACTCTAAGTATCTGGGCAGTGTGTTGAGTAAAGATGGGACTATGGATGAAGAAGTGCGGGAGAGGGTACAACAGGGGAAGAGGGTTGTAGGAACGCTGAAAGCAGTAACAAGAAATAGGGTGGTCAGTATGGAAGTGAAGAAGTCCTTGCATGACAGTGTGGTAATCCCCACACTGACTTACGGAAGCGAAGCATGGACGATGGTTGAGAGACTCAGACCAAGAGTGAGAGCAGTGGAAATGAATTACTTAAGAAGTGCGTGCGGAGTTACATGGAGGGATAGACAGACTAAGGAGGAAGTAAGAAGGAGGTGTGGTGTGGAGGTAGATGTGCTGGAAAGTGTGAAAAGGAACAACTTGAGATGGTTTGGCCATGTGGAACGTATGGAAAGCGAGAGAATGACTAAGAGGGTGTACGAGAGCGAGGTGGAGGGACAGAGAGGGAGAGGTAGACCGAAAGAGAAGTGGAAGGATGGAGTGAGGAAGTATATGAACGAAGGCGGTGCTGGTTGGGGGGATGGGCGTCGACTGACTGGGGACAGAGGTGCATGGGGGCGGTTCGTTCGTGGCCACCCCTTCGGGGATCACGGCGTCAGGCAATAGATAGATAGATAGATAGAATAAGGATTGAAATATTCGCAATTCGCATTCGAATTCGCGAATTTTACAACTAAATATTCGCATTCGCAAATATGGAAAATTGACATTCGTTCCATCTCTAAAATTATATACTGTATATAAATATATACTGTATATATATATATATATATACTGTATATATATATACCGGTATATATATATATATACCGGTATATATATATATATATATATATATATATATATATATATATATATATATATATACATACTGTGTATATATATATATATATACAGTATATACTGTATATATATATGCTATGAAAACACATAATTTTTTATCTAAATTGATGTCTACAAGATTTTGTTTTTTTCAGTGTCCCCGCGATGGAAAGTTATATTAGCGGTGCTGGTTTGGGTCCTTAGTTGGATTCTGATCGGAATGACGCAGGGAGATGTGGTGGAGATGAGAGGGAGGCCAGTGGCGGAGGTGGAACAGGGACGAGTGGTGGGGGTGGAGGAGGTGACCAAGGAGGGCCTCACTTACCTGGCCTTCAGAGCCATCCCGTATGGTACACCTCCAATCGGACCTCTAAGGTTTAAGGTCAGTACTTCACCTTGTTTAACCTTTTGACTATGGGAAGGCTTTTCTGAGAATAATAAAATCCTCTAGTATTAGCCATACTACAGGAAATCACAGCATATTTGTACTGAAGGAGTTACTAGATATAGTTTTAAATCTCAACACTAATACTTGTTTCCTATCTGAATAAAATTGTCTAATGATAGCCAAATATCCTGAAAAAAAAAACCCATTACCATTGTGAATGAGTTATTAACCCTCTGAAGATCGATGAAGCATTTCTTATTCGTTTTCTGGCTATTATTAGACAATTATATTCAGATTATGAAGATATGGAAGTCAGAGGGTTGATTGAGTCAGTCAGTCAGTCAGTAGCCAGTCCTTACTCCCACAATGGGTAGGGAGGATCAGCAAGAGACATAATAAAGGAAAAAGAGGTGATAGGAGAAGGACACATAACAGGTCGCCCACAAAAAGCAAGCACACAGACATTCAGACGCACCAATCACTCATCAACCCCCGAAATCAATGGCTTCACCTCAGATGTTATACTTCCGGACAAGGTCTTTTCACATCAATATCTGGGATCAAGACCTTCACGGTTTGTCATTTAAAAGGGTCCAGAGACCTTCATGTACTCTCTCTAACAAAGTTGCTCTCTATTCATTCCTGTCATTTGCTAATTCTGTTGCTTCAACCATTCCATGTTCACGTTTTGACACACATTCTGACACCATATCATACCATCTTCTCAGCTTTCCACGTGTTTTTCTTCCTTCAACTTCACTGACATGGATCCTTTTAGATATTCTATCTTCGGGCATTCTTGTCATGTGACCATACCATCGGAGAACACTTGTTTCAACCTTTTGCTCTACTGACTTCTTAACTCCACATGCCTCCCTTATGTTCACACTTCGTACTTTGTCTATTCTTCGAACTTCACACGCATTTCTTAGCAAATCCATTTCAACTGGTCTTACTCGTGACTTTTCATTACTATACCATACCAGAGTTTCACATCCATACATCAATGTCAGCACCAACACACCCTCATGAAATCCTCTCACTGCTTCCATGTTCAAGTTGCCCGAGTGGTTGAATTGGTTAAAAATGGCCGAGCAGTCGAATTGGATGAATTGGGCCAATCAATCCAAATAGGTAAATTAAGCCAAACAGTCCATGTGGGTGCAATAAAGTGAATGGACGGATTGGGCTGAGAACTGAATATGGTTAAGTGGGACAAAGTGATAAATTATTTGAATTGTGCTGAACGGTCAAATAGTTTGAAATTGGTCTGAGCGGTCAAATTAATTGATTTGGACTGAGCCATCAAATTAGGCTTTAGTGATAAAACATTGTCAAACAGTCAAATATCAACCCATCCTCGCCCCTCTCCTATCAACGTCACTTGTAACTTTTGCTAATATTGAATCCAGTCTGAGAACTCTTGCTTCTCCGGTTTAACTATGATAGATAAAGTGAGCCCAGTGTCGATATATTCTTTGCTCACTTACACCCAAGAGGAATATATATATATATACAGTATGTATATATACAGTATATATATATATATATATATATATACATATACAGTATATATATATATATATATATATACATATATATATACTAGCCAAGTATACTTATCTAGGATCCGGTGGCTGGTGGGCCGTGGGAAGGTGAGCTGGACGCATCAACCCTGCCTTTACTCTGCACCCAGGCCGACCCACACTCAGGGGAGGACTGTCTCTACATCAACGTATACACGCCACAAGTCAGACAATCACAGTATTCTCCCCCTTAATGTCTATATGTGTACACTTACATGTGTAGATTGCGTATTTCATTTATGTAGTTAATGATTATATAAATTCTTAGATATATATATTTTTTCAACCATCCCTTAATATCCCTAAAAAACTTGACAATTTCAACGCTATGCACACAAATTGGGGTACCGTCTTGCCATTGTAATAAATTTGCTGACGGCATCATCATACTAAAATATCCAATGTTGATTTATGCCCTGTGTATGCCCTTTAATACATAATAATTGTTATATTGCACAATCAGTTTTGTGTTGTTTTATGTTGTATTATATGGTACAGCCAGCTTTGTGGACCACATAATTATGTCGTTGATAATGCAAATACTCCTTCAAAAACATACTGTATATGCAATTCTAAATACATAACTCAATTAATTCTAATTGCAGCATTTGGTATTCAATTAAATACATGATAGGTCTTTACATAGTGTTATCTATGTCACCTCTTGGTACCAACATGCTGTAAACATCCCTTTCTAAACCCTCCAGGATGCTCCATACAGCAACAGCAGCTTGGCGGTCATGGTATATATCCACGGAGGAGGCTACAAGTACGGTCCGGAGCCTGGCATGGACAGGGTGGATGCTCTCATGGGGCGTGACGTGGTGTTGGCAGTTATGCAGTATAGACTTGGCCTTCTTGGTAAGTAACTCAAGGATATGTTGTGATACTTTGCTATGCATAACAATGTAACACATGTAAGATATATTTCCATGGAAGAGCCTATACGTTCAGCACGGAAACTCGCCTTGATGAGGTGGGTGCTGTGATGGGACGGGAGGTGGTGTTGGAGGTCATACAGTATACGGTATAAAGTTATACACTTGGTAGGTTACTTGAGGTATGGTTTTGATCATTATGCTATTCTAAAATCATATAGTTTGTAATCTATATTATATACTCTATAGGCCTATCCATGGTTCGGCCCGATAATGTGGCTAAAGTGGATGCTTTGGTGGGGCGGGATGTTTTGTTAGTAGTTAATCAGTATAGATTGGGCCTCTTTGGTAATATATTTGAGCTGATCAATCTTCAGCTCTCAAAACACGTAGTTTGTGACTCATAGTACAGGATATAAACCTGGTAGATGAATGGTTGGTAATGATGTGTTTTCCATCATGTAGTATGGTTTGGGCCTAATTGGTATAGAATTATAAATATAATTATAGTGATTATGACTAAAACAAGTGTCACACTATGCCGAATTAAGTGCCGACGCTGCACGACTTAAGGGTCGTAACGATGTCTTTGCCTACATCGCCGCGCGACATGGGTGGGCGCCAACTCAAGAGAGACGTCGGGAGAGGTCGTCAGGGGCCTCAGGAAAAGTTTGACACGAACAACTCTCATAAGCTGAGTCGGCGGTAGCTGAGGTTAATGACATGGATGGGATGGGTACGGTAGGCGGGCGGCGTCCAGTAGGCATCAGACGGTACAAGGGCGTCGATCTGTCTGCATCAGATGCCGCTATAAGGTAGGTCGCCGTCAGACAGCGACCCGGTAACGCCCAGGCGGCGTGATAGGGGGAGGGCATACCGTGAGTCCGCGACCTAGCAACGTCGCATGGGACATCGTTGATAGAGGGTCTTGGGGGTGTTTTTTTTTAAGCTTGATGGAGGTCTAGCGAGGAAACTAAAAAATAAATTAATATATAAATAAGTAGACCCCCCAAAATCACCACTGTCCCCTTAATCCGATCCCATCAACGAGTGACTATCTATAAACCCTTTCAATAGCGGTGGCGTCTGATTTGCCTTAGTTCTGCCCTACTTAGACAATTTTATGCAGCTCAAGAACGGTCTGTGGGAGTTAAGAGAGATAAATGAGAGGAATGGAGGTTTGGGATTGCTACAGGCCCTTCGTAAGCATAATAAAATGACCTAATAGTTGCCAGACTATAACGAGAAAGACGTCACCGGTACTGAAAGGGTTAACTATAGATGGCCTTGTTTTACCAATTATTCAAAGAACCACTTAATTAAGGAGAGATGGGTGTATTTATTTGCTCATTTATGGATAATTTTCTTATGTTTTTAGCTTACTCCCTAGATCTCAAGCTTAATACCCCCCCCCACACGCACACAAATGTCACCTCCGACGGACCGGTTTGCCTCGGTCGGGGTCAAGTGTGACGGAGTAGGGGTCCAGTGTGACAGGGTGGCTGTCCATCGCCGCCGTAGTATCTATAGGCGCCGCCCTACCTCCTATAGGCGCTGCTCGTCAGGAGCATTGTCGCCAACCAGTTTGCGCGCTACGGCGCATGACGCCGCCCCGGCGGCGTCATTTATCTCCCTTAGGTCTTGCATGGTTGCCGCTCGACCCCGTCCAGTTGCCGTTAGGCGGCGTGCCCGTCCATAGTGCCTGCTGTGGGCGTCCCGTCCCTCGATCACCCACGTTACTCGGCAGTGGTCTCCCCCTCCTATCGCCACTCCTTAAGTCGTGGAGCGTCGGCACTTAATTCGGCATAGTGTGACACTTGCTTAAGGCTTCTTGATGAGGAATTAGAAAAAGATCATGGTCAATTGTATGTTCTCGGGGAGGGGGACTCACAGCTCCCCAACAAACCCCCCAGCTGCTTAGGCTCGCTACGCTCGCCACCCACCCCCACTCCTGGGGGGGAGGGGGGAGGAGCGCAATTATAGTGGTTGCCCCAAGGCACTATTTACCCTAGCTACACCCCTAGCTGAATCCCAATGCCAAGACAGGACCTGGAGTTTTTCACTACCTCGCCTTCTGGGTTTCAGAGATGCTGCATTGGCTGAAGCCAGCTTTTTGGCTTTCCACATATCATTTCCTGAAGCTATAAATATTAGATAGAAATTTAGCAATAAAACTGTATCACATATGGGAGTTAGGGCTGGTTCACCTCCATTATGCTGAAGTTATCGTATCGTCACCATTTGATATCATCCATAAGAATTACTTACAATCATGCATCCTAAAAGCAATATTGATCAATTTCAGGATTTATGTCAACTGAGGACTCTGTGGCCCCGGGGAATCTGGGATTGAAGGACCAGACGCTCGCCTTACAGTGGGTCCATGATAATATTGGGGCCTTCGGAGGAAACCCACTCAGGTATTGCAAAGCTATCAACCCATACTGTACCAGAGGGTATTTCTATTTTTGTCACCGCCAGTCCCTTTGCCTATGTAAAAAAAAAAAAAAATATATATACAGGTATATATTTATATACATACCGGTATATATATCTGCCCAAAATTAAGAAAAGTACAGTCCTTCATACTGGGCACCAATCCTCTTACCAAGAGGCTATGAGAAGCTCCTGTGTCTCTCAAAATATGAATGGGATAGTCAGTGGAAGCGTCAGAAGAGGAAACTGATCTATTTTTGTCACCGCCAGTCCCAGGCCTATGTAAAAAAAAATAAATAAAAACAAAAAAAAAAAATAAAAAAAAATACCAAAATGAAGAAAAGTACCTAAAATGTATCAATGAAGAATATAAAGTACTCACAGATGGTCCTATGTGCGTAGAATGGTCCTGGGAGTGGTCTTAAAATCAGTCGATCACGCTCGCCTGGCCATATTTCCCGCCCGGCCAGGCGAGATTTCCCGCCCAGCCCGGTAGTGCTCGGGAGGGGAGTGGAGGAGGGAGAAGGTAAGGGTAGAGTGGCGGGGGAGGCACTTTTGGCTGATAGGGAGCCTCCCCAGTCTCTACTGTTCATATCACAGTCACTACTGTGTCACTATCACAGTTTTGAATGTGTTTCCAAACCACCTGGGAGGTAACATTTTTGGCTCGTTATTTTTATTTATTTTTATTATGCAATGGGTTTTTCCTGTAGGCCTAAATCCACTGTGTATAGTTATAGAGTTATTTATTATCAGTTATTTATCACTCTTACACATTTATTTATATATTCAGTTATTTATTTAGTTGGCTCTTCAGTTAATTTATATCCACAGTTATTTAGACGTTTATTCAGAGTTATATATTTAGTTATGTATTCACTGTTATTTAGTTATGTATTCACTGTTGTTTAGTTATATACTCAGTTATTTAGTTAGTTATTCACAGTTATTTATCACTATTACACAGTTATTTATTCAGTTATTTATCTAGTTGGCTATTCAGTTATTATATATTCAGTTATTTAGATGTTTATTTACAGTTATATATTTAGTTAGGTATTTACTGTTATTTAGTTATTTATTCACTGGTATATATAATTTGTATTCACTTATTCATTCACTGTTATTTGGTTATTTCTTCAGTTGCATTTAGTTGTTCATTTAGTTATTTATTTAGTTGCATATTCACAGTTATTTTTATGTTTATTCAGTTATTTAATTAGTTGCTTATACAAAGTGTTTTTTTTTTAGTTCTTGGTGGTGACTGACACTCGGCACCTTACCATGGTGTGGTACTGCTCGAAACAGGGTTCGAGGCAGAGTCCTTTGTCACACTCGCTGCAGAAGTACCGAGTCTCTTTTCGTCTCTTTCCCCGCGTGTTGTATGGGAGCAGACATGACACCTTCGTGAGGGCCTACCCTTTTGAGCAGTGAGTGGCAGGGTTCTCGGGAATTAACGGCCTGCGAGTCGGAGGGGGGTGTCTGGTTCTGTGCGGTGGGTCTGGTAGGTAGGACCATGTGCTGCCGCATTTTTGGAACTCTTGGAGCTTGGTCGCCAGGAGCTCATGTGCCACTCCGATCACATAGTCCTCCATAGTCTACTTCTTGCCAGTGTAGTGTCGGTGGAGGCATTGTAGGTGACCATGTCTATGAGGTGGAAGAACATCTTCTTGTACCACCTCATCGTCTTGCAGGCACAGTCGACGGAGGAGATGACAGAGTCTTGCTTGTCAACAAGCCTCATGTTTAGGTTGTAATCGTTGACCACAATTGGCTTGTCAATGACTTCCCCCATAGCCCATCGTCAGTGACCTGATGGTTCAAAACCGGCTGGGTGTACCGTTGTCAGGAAGTTGACGTCGCGGTTGTCCATCCAGGAGACCAGTAAGATGTTGTGTGACTTCTTGTACATGATGCTCCCGGCCTCCCGACGATCTGGCAATTTTAGCATACCCAGCCTGTTCCGCTGAACTGTACCACACGCACCCGTCTTGTGGTTCCACAGCCACTTGAACAGGGCAAGGCTGTGTACCAGTTGTCGACGTACAGCAAGTGGCCCAGATCGAGGTACGGCTCCATCATGGTCGTTACGATTGACTCAGAGAGCCCAAGGTGTGGGTGATGCGTGACCTCCGTTTTCTTCCCCATGTACAAAATGATGTCGACGATGAAGCCAGTCTTGCAGTCGCACATGACGAACACCTTGAGGCCATAGCGGTGTCGTTTCAAGGGCATGTACTGGCGGAATTCAATATTGCCCCCCCCCCCCCCCCCACAAGATCAGGCTCTCGTCGATATTAATTTTCTGGTAGGAGTTCATGCTGTTCCGGAAGATATCACGGAATGCCATGAAGATGGGCCATACCTGATACATTGGGTCCTTTAGTTCTCCAGCAGCAATCCGTAGATGTTCGTCCAGGGAGCTGGCATTAGCTTGCCGAAGATGGGGGTCGAGATCAGTGGATCCAATGCCCAGTACTTTTGGATGCTGGACTTTTTTACAACATCCATCAGTAGCACAATCGTCATAAATATGTAGAATTCTGCTGCTGTGAGTGGTTCCCAAGCAAGGAGTACTGAGTTAGGTGATGTTAGACGGGTCGCAACAGGTAACCATTATGGGCATTTGTTTCCTGGACGATCATATCAACAATAGCAGGCGTCAGGAAATACGCAAAAAATTCCCTACATGTTGAGGTATCGTTGAAGGGTCCTGTTGGTCCAGCATGCTCCTTGCCCTGGAAGTCAGACGTGGGGCTCGAAATCATCGGCATCCTCCCAATGCCAATTTCAAAGATCTTCATCTGCGGTGGGCGAGGGAGGAGAGGGATCAGAACCATGGCCCCCATCATCACCAAACTCCCTGGAGTCAGAGGAGTCCTCAGTGGCAGTGCCAGGGTCGTCGATCTCCTCCTCGTGTCGACTGGGACAAACTGGATGGGGTGCCTCCCCCGCACACCCATGGGCTCTTCCGCCAGTGGCTCTGCCATGGGTGGCTCTGCCATGGCCGGCTCTTCCGCGGGGCGTGGCACGAACATGGGGTCTTGGTCATCCTCGAACAGTCCGTGCTTAAGGTCGTGGGGAAAGAGAGGGAGGAGGTAGGAAAGAATCAAGAGAGGGAGGAGGTAGGAAGGGTTCAGGAGAGGCAGGTTGGGTAGGTGAGTCAGATAAGGAAGGTAAGGCAGGTTGGGTAGGTAAGGCATGGTGGGTAGGTGAGGCAGGTTGGGTAGGTAAGGCAGGGTTGGTAGGTGAGACAGGTTGGGTAGGTGAGACAGGTTGGGTAGGTGAGACAGTGTGGGTAAATGAGGCAGTGTGGGTAAATGAGGCAGGTTGGGTAGGTAAGGCAGATTGGGTAAGTAAGGCAGAGTTGGTAGGTGAGGCAGGCAGGGGAAGTGAGGCAGACAGGGTAAGTGAGGAAGGAAGGGTGGCTGGATATCAAAGGCAAGGGGACTGAGTGAGGCAGGTTTATGCTTACGAGCAGCAGGGGAGGCAAGGTGGCTTGTAGAGGATGGGTGGGCTGCAGAGGCTGGGTCAGGGGCAGAGGAGGGACCAGATAAGGGTGACCCGGGTCTACCAAGCCTAAGATGGCGGTAGGCGCGGTGGCAGAGGTATTTCATCATCTTCGTCATCATCTTCATCATCTTCCTCATCACCATCACCACGAAAAACCTCTTCAAATTTTCTCTTTTCACCGTAGGAGGTAAATGGCATGCTCGAGCTGGCGCCATGGGTGGTGGTAGTGGTGGAGGTGGTGGTAATGGTGGGCGAGCGTAGGTGGTAGTAGGCCGCCGCTCCGGGCGAAGCTGGGTCACGTGACCGACCACCTCTACCCTTCCTTTCCTTTTTCCGTGACCCAGACACCCCACTTTAACTTTTCCTAGGATATAGAAAGGCTAGTGAGATATCATCATCACTGCTATCCTCATCACCTATTGTTGAAAAACGTAGTGGCGGTCGTTTTCCACCACGATTTCCCGCCTTTCTGGGCTGTTTCACTGGGCTTTGTTTTGGACTGAGGAGGATTGGAAGTTCTACGTAAGTTAGATCTTCAACACCTGGTATATATTCTTCACCAAAGCTAGCACTAACCTCCTCTTCTTCACTAGAGGTCACTATCCCAGTTGTGGCGAGATCTACGGCTTCTTCTAGCCCAAGGTAGCGAATTTGATGGTGACCACGGTGAGATATGATGCGTCACTCACAAGTACTAGCTGATAACCTGCGAGGGAGGGAGACAGAGGCTTGGGGGAGGCTGGCTGTGCTTGGGCAGTGTTGCCAACACTTAATGCTAGGTCTATGCTAAAAAATAAGCAGCATTCGCTCGTTATTGGTAGTGCTACACTGCTCGAAATATTGGAAGTACGATGTACGAGTGAATATTTTACTGTCGGCCATTGTACGTCGCAGGGACAGTACGGGTTAAGTGAATTTGATGTATCTTTGTTCTAGTAACTACCATATGTTTTCTTCAGCAAAAACCATTCTATTACCACAGTGCAAGCTCAATGCTCTCGTAAGCCACTTAATAATGTTGGTAATACCTTGCCGGGATATTATTTTGGCGAAATACAGAGAAAAATGAAGGTAGAAATCGATCAAATCTGCCGCCTGCCCACCTGTTCTCATGCTTAGCCAATCAATGAGTCGCTTCCGGTGGTGCGCGGGTATTATAGGAAGGGAGTTTTACACAACCACCCCCACCCCTACCTACAACTCTACAGCCATCTACTCCCCCAACAGCTCCTCATTTTCTACATCCTCCCCCACTTTAGCTGAGGCTCAGCCACCCGCTCTCCCAGCACCTCATCACTCTCCACATCCACCTCCAACTCCAAGACTCCTCTACTCAAGAAACTATTATCCAAGAGACTCCTGCCCAGAACTCCTCCCCCACCCCCCAAAGAAGACATCCACCCCTACTTCATCCCCCCCCCCCCCCATGCCTAGCCCAGCTACCCCTTCTACCTCTACCCCTATCCCCAAAATACCAGCCATCCCCCCTCAATCTCCCCTAAAACGAATGCCAAGCAGCCCTGCTGATGCAACCTCTCCTAATTCCCACCACTCCCGATCCAAATCCTGCAAGACAGCAACCCCCAAAAGACATGCCTCCACCAGCTCCACACCCGTCATTTACGAGAGGCCGCTCCCAGTCCCGTCGTAGCCATCCCTCCTCTCCTCACACCTCACTCTCCCCATCCCACCCACCAACCTTACCCCACCACCCCCTTATCACCAACTCACCCAACTCACCCCACAATCATTCATAATGCTGAAACTCTTACGATTCAACATTAGACATAATTACACAAACAGACACCTACTCACACAATTAATACTAAATAATGACCCAGACATTATTATGAGTAATACAGGTATTATTAATATTACTCAACAGCACTTGTATACAAAGCACAACAAAACTAAATCCTTTGGCTACACAACACGATAGACTGACGACGATGCACAAAACAGAGTTACCATCATGATTATATGTACAATACAACATGAATTCATGACAAACTGGACATATACACACTTCTTAGCCGTAAAAACACACACACTGTTTAGTCCCCTCAAAGTCGCCACTACATACGTCAGACCCAGAACACGCATACCTTACACTGATATGAACACACTATTCAACAACAATGTACCCACACTCATTCTCGCAGATTTTAACGCTACACACCACGCTTTTCAACACACTACCAACAACCCACACGGAACAAATCAAATTGCACTGCACGACACAAAAAGACTTAATTTTCTTGGCCCAGATTTTTGCACAGTTTTCACACACAATGGGTCTGGCAAACCTGACCACATCTTTTCTAACTGCGCATTTAACCTGTTTCACCATAACATTTCACCAGGGCATTTTTCAGGATCCGATTACGTCCCCGTTTTAATGCAAATATCATCTAGTCCCATTTTAGTTGCATCATCATCACATTACAACTACTCCCATGCTATCTGGGATGAATTTCAACACATCTTGTCACAACAAAATTACACAATTGACTTTGAGGGACTACACTAAACGAACCTAGACCAATAAATATATAACTTACACAACACAATCATTAATGCTGCAAACACAACCATACCCAAAACATCTTACAAAATCATATACACATTCAAAACCTCCATACGAACACAAAGACTCCTTGTATGCTATCGCCGCCGGTTTGAACAGAACACACAAAACTACACTTTAGGCCGAGTAAGCTGTGAACTCTCATACCTCAGAACCAACATCCTAGACAGCCTGAAAGCTGACCATGACAGCCACTGGACACACCTAATAATAATATATGCACTGCTGAACATCACAGAAAAACTTAACCCTGGGATTTCTGGCAAATTATAAAACATTTAAAAGGCTATAACAAACCGAAAACATCTTCTCTTTTTTAAATGGTAACACCATCACTGATCCCAGGGAATTCACAGACACATTTATCTCAATCAATGCATGCTATCTTGTTTATATGACCATAGAACCAGGTTGACTTATTGGAGAGAAGCATGGAAGTTGTTGGAGAGACACAAACCAAGAGTGAGAGGGGTGGAAATCAGTTACTTGAGAAGTGCGTGCGAAATTAGATGGAGGGATAGACAGACGAATGAGGAAGTACAAGAGCGGTGTCGTGTGGATGTAGATGTGCTGGAAAGTTTGAAAAGGAACATCTTGAGATTGTTCGGCCATGTGGAACGTATGGGAAGCAAGAGAATGACTAAGAGAGGGAGAGGCAAACCGGGAGAGAGGTGGAAGGATGGAGTTAAGAAGTATATGCGCAAAAGCGGTGCTGGATGGTAGGAGAGACGTCTACTGACTGGGGACAGAGGTGTATGGGGGAGTTTTGTTCATGGCCACCTCTTCGGGGATCACGGCGTACGTCAATAGATAGATTAATAGCGCCAGGCGGTCATATTTCCAAGATATCCGCTCAATTTTACTCGCTGTAGCGCGATTACTATAGCACAAATGCGGACGAGACTAAGATATTTGAAAAGAGCAACTCTTAGTCTCCTTATAGAAGTCTAGCCAGCCTGGTTGAGTGTGTGTGAAAACAATGAGGGAAAAGGTAACTGAAATGACGGGAGCCAAGAGGACAACCACAGAAGATAGCCACCGTACGGGAGACCAGAAGAAAAGGATTTAGAAATAGATTCATTTCCCATTCCCTAGAGAACGGGAAATCTGACCCCTGTACCCATGCTCTAATTCCACATACAGGTGAGTTACCCCCGAAGGGCAGGTCAAGCCCCTCCAATCAACACCTCACGCGGCCCCGCCAATCACAGAGCGGGACTCAAATAGCCAAGGCGGAAATTCACCCCGAATACCCCCTCGAGTACTATAATGAAAAAGTGTTTATGCAATCTAAGCATAAAGAGCCCTGGGAGTACTTAAATCGTTGGGGCCCTCCATCCGCAAGAAGCTGCCAGACGAGAAGGAGAGTGAAATGGTGATATGAAGTGCCACAGAAGAAAACCATTACATAAACAGTGCAAATAGCCAAAACAATTAGTGAACAGTAAATCATGAATTACATCATCAGGCTTGAAGATATAAAAAAGAACCAAAGGTTAAAAAGACGAGAACCTCAGTGCGATGTCATTAAGCACCATAATATATTTTTCTTGTAATTATTAACCGCAACATAGCCAATTTTTATATATTTACTATTCCCCTATTCACACGAGATCACACAACCTGACTGAGAGAAATAACCCGAATATGTACTGATTGAAACTACAGGAAGTCAGTTCACATTCAGCAGCTTGCTTCCGTCAGGATATATGTCTCAGGAGTATACCTACCTGCCTAAACGCTCCGTCCAGATGTATGTCCGGCAGTCGTTTGCCTGAGAGAGAGAAGGAGCCTGCCGTCAACCTGCCCCCCCTGCCCTTGGACCCCTGTCGGAGCTATACCCTGACGTCTGGCCCTGCCCCCTGTACTCCTGACGAGTGGCCCCATTACGCCCAGCTGCCGTGCCCGGACATCTGTGACGCCCCGACCCTCGTACTTGGCCCTTCTCCTCCTCCACGCAAACCCTAAGTGTTTCTGTGATCTCAATTTGTGGCTATTGTTGCAGGTAAGGTTATATATGCGAGTATTCCAAAAGTGTTATTGAGTTGATCTGTGCCAAGGATCTGTGCCTGTTATTTACTTAATTATCGGTCTGTGTACACGTTACATAGTCATTTATCCTCCCGTTAAAATTTGATCTGTGCAAGTGAATTCATCGCACTAAATATTGCTACCTTACCCCCTTGCAGTTATGTCTTGACGTGTTATCGTTAATCAACTCTGCGTAAGCAGAGTGGTATCGCCCCCCGTATAGTGGTACATGCTAACCGAAATGTCTGTCTGTCTGTCTGTCTGTCCGTCCGTCCGAGAACTCCTCCTAGACCGTTTGACGGATTTTCACCAAACTTCACATGAACCTTCGGTGCGTGAATTCGATGGTAATTATTATTTTTTTTTTAAATTTGTGCAATAGTTATGATCTTAGGTAAAAAAAAAAAATCCCCCCCCCCTCCCCCCTTTCAGGACCCCCACCCCACCCTGTACCTATTCCCGATGGTGACGGTAGTAGTGATGATGGTGAAAGTTGTAGTGATTATCAACTCTGCGTAAGCAGAGTGGTACCGCCCTCCGTATAGTGGTAGGGTCAGATGGGGTTAAACCGTACTATTAGTGGAATAATATTCACTATAATTAATTAAAACAACTTTATTGAAAAATAAGTGCACAGCAATAAACTTTGGATAAAGGGACACATGTGCAATTTTTACCATTTATATTAATCAAGTACAGTAGGGTCTCACATAAAACGAGTTTATGGTCGATAAACGAGGGCGTTTTATGCGATTTCGTTTTATGTGAACACAGCATTTTGGTGGCGCAATATCGTCAATGTTCGCTGTAAGCGAAAATTTTCGTACAAAGCGAACGATATTTCATACAAAGCGAACGATATTTCATACAAAGCGAACTATATTTCGTACAAAGCGACGATATTTCGTACAAAGCGAACGATATTTCGTACAAAGCGACATTCGTTCTGATCGAAAATTAAATATTAATATTTTAGGTCGGTCGTTTTAATCGAGACTCGTTTTATGCGAACACGTTTTATGCGGGACCCTACTGTATAAGGAACACTTTTTGGCATTTTCCCTAAGGGTACCCCTTTGTATGGCTTGCCCCCTATATGGGGGTAAACTGTACAGTACCAGGGGGCAACCCATACATCACATTTGTCTTGGAACATATATATATTGAATATGTATTAAAGGTTATTCTGTAATAAAGCGTGTCAAGATTAATGAGCTGTAAGAATTATTTGACACCTGACTTAGAAATTAGTACATTTTCATTACTTACACCACCTACAATGATATGGTCTTTTATTCAACAACTAAACAAATCACAATTTGTGTCTTCAAAACCAACAGAAGATACTAGATCAATATATATCAAAGGTATTTAAACTGAAAAACAAATGCAAGGCTTCATTATAGACCTGGAAGTCTGTTCTATGTAATTTACCTCAAATTAACATAAGGCTTGTAAGGTGTTTGAATCTCGACAATCTTGAAAGCCTCTGGGTTTGACCTTTCATTGGCTCACCCAAGACTCCTTTCACTCTATCCCCACTTACCATGGCAACATCTTCCGTAGCTGGAAAGTAGAATGTATCCTTATCACCTACTTTGGAATGCATACGCATGAATGAAACATTATATTCTGAATTGTCCGGAACATCCAAAAAATTTCCAATGTAATGCACCTTCGATCCAATATTTCTCCCTATTATCCGGTATTATACATTACACAACCAGAATCAGCAGATACTCAGGGTCTCGAAACACTATATAAGACATACTAAATATTACATCAGACATACAAAAAAACGAAAATCTTACCTGCTGTCCCCTCCCTCTTGAGTTGTAAACAAACGTTTGGCGCCAGACCGATGTGTGCCTTCTTCTTCCTGATTGAGTGGGAAATGGTCTTCTTTTTCATAGGGCGGGAGTTATGAACTCTGTACGGTTTTGACCCATGTACGGTTTACCCCATCTTAACCCTACATGCCGGCCGAAATGTCTGTCTGTCCGTCCAAGAACTCCTAGACCGTTTGACGGATTTTCACCAACTTCGGTGCGTGAATTCGACATTCATTATTATTATTATTTTTTAAATTTGTGCAATAGTTATGATCTTAAGTCCAAAAAAAAGAAAATGCCCCCCCCCCCCCCCTTCAGGACCCCTACCCCCCACCCTGTACCTATTCCCTGTCTGTGTGTGTGCCCAGTAGGGGCACACTCATCACAGAAAGCCACACATCTTACACATGTCTCAGATGTGATGATAATGGTGAGACGTATGTTTTTTTTTTTTTTTTTTTTTTTTTTTGTTTTTTTTTTTTTTTTTAAGAGACAATGAACGGAGGAAGGAAAAACACAGATAAAACAAAAAGGTCCATGTGCCTAAAGGCATCCTCCATTCATAAAATGTTTGTAACAACTGGATTTAAACATTTGTTGATTGTAAGTTTGTGGAAAGCAATTCGAGGGAAGTGAATTCCAAAGAGTAGTAGCTCTGGGGATAAATGAATTCTGATAAGCAGAAGTTCTGCATTGTGGAGGAGAAAGTGTAAATTCATGGGCGCTCTCAGCTGCCCTAGTTCTACGGGGAAAGATGTGGAGAGGCGGCACAATTGAAGCAAGTTCCTCGGAACAATTGCTGTGAAAATATCTGTAGAATAATGCAAGGGATGCAACGTTTCTTCGTATGGCTAATGTAGGAAGGTCCTGTGTGATTGCAGGGTTATTGATTAATCTAATAGCTTTATTTTGAATTTTGTCCAACTGCCTCAATGCAACCACTCCACTTCCACCCCACAGAGGTGAACAGTAATCCATCTGAGAGCGCACATGACTTTTATATATTACGGCCAACTGCTCGTCAGTGAAGAATTCTCGAACTCTGTACAGGAGTCCCAGTTTTTTAGAGGCATTCTTAGCAATGCTTCTAACATAATGTGTCCAGCTCAAGTTAGTAGTTAATGTTACACCGAGAATGTCAATACTAGGGGAAGTGGGAATATTTACATCATTAAAAAATATATGGGAGTCCGTGAGATTCTGTCGGTTAGAAAATTGAATGTACTTGGTTTTCTGTGCATTAAAGGAAACTAGATTCTCTTGTCCCCATTCATTAATTCTAGAAAGGTCCTGGTTCAGAGAAATTGCAGTGTTTATTTTTGAATTTATAAGATCGGGTTGGGTGAAAGAATTGGTAAATGTGAAGGAACTGTGGAGTGTTGAGTCATCTGCGTAGGAATGTATTGGATTATGAGTGGTAGATATGAGATCATTGATATGAATGAGGAACAGAGTTGGGGCCAAAACTGATCCCTGGGGAACACCAGCATTTATTGAGTGAAATTGAGAATAAAGGCCATCTACCATTACACGTATTTTCTGTTATGAAGATAAGAAGAAATTAGTGGAACTAATGATGCAAGGCCGTAGTGTGACATCTTCGACAATAAGGATTGATGCCAGACTCTATCAAATGCCTTTGATATATCCAGTGCTATTGTATGTGTTTCACCATGTTGGTCTGTAGCTTGGTTGATTTGATGCGTAAGAAGGCAAAGAATGTCTGCAGTTGATCGACATCGTCTAAAACCATATTGCCTATCACTGATTAATTTATTATTCTCCAGATGCTTAATTATGTGATTATTTAATATAATTTCAAAAACTTTGCCAAGAGTGGAAGTTATAGCTATTGGTCTGTAGTTTGATGGATCTGAAGAGGCACCTTTTTTAGGAACTGGATGGATGTTTGCTTCTTTCCAGGGTACTGGGAAGCATGACATGTCTGTCTGTCCGATAACTCCTCCTAGACCGTTAGACGGATTTTAACCAAACTTCACACGAACATTCAGTGCGTGAATGCGATGGTAATTTAAAACAAAAATGTTTGAATTTGTGCAATAGTTATGATTTTAGGTCTAAAATATGGGGTTGCCCCCCTCACCCCGCCTGACCCCCCCCCAGCAATGATGGCGTTGCCCCTACGGGGCGAAAATAACTTGCCCCGCATTTGTTAGGTTAACCCCTTCTGTACCGGCAACGTCTATTATTTTATTTCAGCTTCATTTAGACGATTTTATGAAGCTTAGAAAGAATATATGGTAGCTAAAAGGGTTAATTGAGATAGTCTGTGGCCTTTTAACCCGTACAGCCCCAGCGACGCGTCTGACGCGTCGGCGATGTATGTAACGCACAGCCCCAGCGACGCGTCTGACGAGTCACCCTAATTGCTCCGACCGTAACCTCAGGTGTAGCCACTCGAGAGGGCTCAGATTTGTATGGAAACTGTGTACGTATCCCACGCAACCGTGCCGATGGTTGAAAACTCTCAAAGTCCACGTGCGTGCGCGTGAGCGCGCAATAACCTGTTTTTTGGGGGTAATTGCCTTCAATTTTTTACTCTTGTAAAATACGTTTTCGGGGGCTCTGTAGGACCATTCTTTAAGCTTTTTGAGCGGTTTTTCGTGGTTTTTCCTTCATTCCTAACCCATTCGCTATTGTTTCTGGAATAAAACCATTTTTTGAAAACCGGCCGGGTTCTGGTGAACAAACATTACAAAACTAGCCGGGGCTCCACGGGTTAATGGGTAGACATCCTTCCTAAGCTGAACAAAGTGGGCTAATAGTTGTCAGAATATAAGGAAAAGTACATCACCGGTAAAGAAGGGGTTAAGTTAGTTTAGTTGACATTAGAAGTGATGGTAGTAATAGTGGGGATGATGGTGGTAGTAATGATGTTGGTGATACTAGTAGTGATGATGGTTGTAGTTGTAGTGATGATAATTACAGTAGTGATGATGATGACAGTAGTAGATATGATGGTGAAAGTACTAGTAGTAGTGATAATGGTCATAATAGTAGTGATGATGGTGACAAGTAATGATGACAGTTGTAGTGATGATGGTAGTGATAATGGTGACAGTATTAGTGATGATGGTGAAATTTGTAGTGATGATGACAGCTGTAGTGATGACAGTTGTAGTGATGATGGTAAGAGACTAAGAGTAGTAGTGATGACAATAATAGTAGTAGTGATGATGATATTAATGATGATAGTGACTAGTAGTGATGATGGTGACCGATCGCAGAGTTGGGTATGCCGTTTTGATTTTGGGCAAAACGTCACACCGTCTACTTTATTATCATTGGGGGCACCAGTTATATACATTCATCTCGATCCAGTCTCAAATACAGAATACTCTCAGATGTCACTTATACTGTATATGTTATTTATTCTCTTGTGTATCCAAATTGTGTATCCCCGTATAGTGGTACATGCAAACCGAAATGTCTGTCTGTCTATCCGTCCGAGAACTCCTCCTAGACCGTTTGACGGATTTTACCAAACTTCACACGAACCTTCGGTGCGTGAATTGGACGGTAATTAAAAAAAAAAAAAATTGAATTTGTGCAATAGTTATGATCTTAAGTCCAAACATTGTTTCCCCCCCCCCCCCTCAACCAGCCCCTCCCTCAGCCCCCCCCCCCCCCCCCCCCCCTTTAGGACCCCCACCCCCCACCCTATACCTATTCCCGGTGTGTGTGCCCCATAGGGGCACACACATCACAGAAAGCCACACATCATACACATGTCTCAGATGTGATGATAATGGTGAGACATCTGTCTGTCTGTCCGATAACTCCTCCTAGACCGTTCGACGGATTTTCACCAAACTTCACACGAACATTCGGTGCGTGAATGCGACGGTAATTAAAAACAGATTTTTTGAATTTGTGAAATAGTTATGATTTTTGGTCCAAAATATGGTTTTGCCCCCTCCCCGCGCTACCCCCCAGCAATGATGGCGTTGCCCCTACGGGGCGAAAATAACTTGCCCCATATTTGTTAGGTTAAGTTAGTTTAGTTGACATTAAAAGTGATGGTAGTAATAGTGGGGATGATGGTGGTAGTAGTGATGATGGTGATAGTAGTGATGATGGTGATAATAGTAGTGATGATGGTTGTAGTTGTAGTGATGATAATGACAGTAGTGATGATGATGAAAGTAGTAGATATGATGGTGAAAGTACTAGTAGTAGTTATAATGGTCATAATAGTAGTGATGATGGTGACAAGTAATTATGACAGTTGTAGTGATAGTAGAAATGATGGTAGTGACAATGGTGACAGTATAAGTGATGATAGTGAAAGTTGTAGTGATGATGACAGTTGTAGTGATGACAGTTGTAGTGATGATGAGTTGTAGTGATGATGGTAAGAGTAGTAATGATGACTATAATGGTAGTAGTGATGATGATAGTAATGATATTAGTGACTAATAGTGATGATGGTAACCCATCGCAGAGTTGGGTATGCCGTTTTGATTTTGGGCGAAACGGCACGTCTACTTTATTATCATTGGTGCACCAGTTATATACATTTATCTCGATCCAGGCTCAAATACAGAATACTCTCAGATGTCACCTATATATGTTTTTTATTCTCTTGTGTATCCAAGTTAACCCGTGGAGCCCTACTAGTTTTGTAATGTTTGCGCACCAGAACCCGGCCGGTTTTCAAAAAATGGTTTTATTCCAGAAACAATAGCGAATGGGTTAGGAATGAAGGAAAAACCACGAAAAACCGCTCAAAAAGCTTAAAAAATGGTCCTACAGAGCCCCCAAAAACGGATTTTACAAGAGTAAAAAATTGAAGGCAATTATCCCCAAAAAACAGGTTATTGCGCGCTCGCGCGCACGCACGTGGACTTTGAGAGTTTTCAACCATCGGCACGGTTGCGTGGGATACGTACACAGTTCCCATACAAATCTGAGCCCTCTTGAGTGGCTACACCTGAGGTTACGGTCGGCGCAATTAGGGTGACGCGTCAGGCGCGTCTCTGGGGCTGTGCGTTACATACATCGCCGACGCGTCAGACGCGTCGCTGGGGCTGTACGGGTTAAAGTGTAAACGTATATCGTGAAGATATTCCCTTATTTACTACCTTTTACCCAGGACTTATGCCCAAATTTTAATCTGTCTATATTTCCTTACCGAAAAGTCGAGAACCCCCTGTTAAGTTTATTTTAATTCTATTTATTCGAGCTATCTAGTTTATACCAGTGCTTGTGAATTAATCTGATCTACGTGTGTGGGTAACTAATAATTATTTTCACACATTTATAATAACTCCATATTCAAGTTATTTATTGTTTGTATCTCCGTATTATATTAGTGACCATTATTATTCCGATTTTACTATTTCCATAGTGATCACTTAATTACATCATTTGTTTATGTAATTCGCATACGCCATATCTTTGATCCACGTATTGCCATATAGGGATTTGCTAATACATTCAAATTTCCTTTCATGCTATTCTCATAGTATTTTAACCCAGTACAACTTCGTCGTGTACACCCTTTTGTATTCTGAGTTCTTCCGAATTCTACTTTACTGTGATATTCCAGTCGCATTTAAATTGAGTGTATTTGCTCATTTTATAATTAATTTGCGTCATTCTAAAACTTGTTATAGTGATTCATTGACCTTAATTTGAATTTGGATTCTATACTTGTGTGTATTGAACTCTTACCCGGTGTAAATCTATTTTTCGTATCCGTGTTTAGACTCTTTCACAAAAAACGCTTAGATAAGTAAATACCAACTTAAACCACCCTGTCAATAAGCTCTTTAGTATATGTTTAACCCGGGAACTGCCGGGAGACTCTTAAGAGTTCCACCGGCGGACTGCGGGGAGACTCTTGAGAGTCAGAGAAAAAAAAATCTACTTTTGACATCGAAAAAAAATTGTTTTTTTGTATTTTTATTTTTTTATTTCTTTATTTTTTTTTGGCCCCTGGGCCATGCAAAATCTCAGTCCTCTACCTCCCCTCCTTCCCCAGTTTCCTCCTCTCCTTCAGTTATCACCTATTTTCCCTGTTATTCCCTTATTCTGAGGTATATTTTCGTGCTAACATTAGAAATCCAGTTGCAGGGTGTGGTCATCACTGATAGCAAGCGAATGCAAGAGAGAGAGAGAGAGAGAGAGAGTATCGATCGACTGTGTCTCAGTGGCCTTGGGGGAAATTGGCGGGAAAGCAGCTTGCCTCACCCATACATTATACAACTCGCGGGCTATATCTCCGATTTTGACCATCCAAACGCTGTTTTCACTCGTTTTATTGTTGTTTCAGGTTAATACCTTTATAATCAACCCATAATAGGTGCATATGGATAAGTATTAATGCTATTAATGGTACAATGAATATTTTAGTGACGGAAACACCTCAAATACATGCGCACAGGAAGAGGTGTCTAATTACCCCCATGCGCACTTCAGAGGTTAATATTCACCAGTGTCATATAGTCGCACTATTTCGAATTATAAATTCATATCAAAGCAGCCACTCTGACCTAGGGTCGAATGCATTACCTTTTATTTATCTTACCTGTGTGACCCTTCTCTTAATCCCCTAGATAGGCGCTCACCGCCCCCCACGCTCGGGAACGCTATTGTCAAGTCAATTCGCCCTATGCCAGAAGTCTTCGCGCTAGACGTTACACTCACATACGCATTATCATTTAATTTGATTATCTATGTACATGTGTAACACCATTATTCCTGCATATTAATATTACCAATACTGTGTGTAATTGTAACGTGACTAATTATAATATAGTTATCACTATAGACCATTCTATATTTGATACGTCACTTGAATACCTGTATTGTCTGCCCTATATGACAGAGCAATATTCTATATACATTAACCTATATCCTATGAATAAACTCAAGTGTGAAGTAATATTGTGTTCTTATTGTGTGAATGCTGCCTTTGGATAAAGAATTGATGCAAGAATTATAAAGCTAGACATGACCCAGTTGAGCATATTCCATCTCAATATATCTTAGTGTAAGATTATACGAGATCATGGTTAATCAAGTTGAAATACCAACCCGACATTTCAGTAACTAATATTCTAGAGTGCTCTGGGGGTCCAATTGCATTTGTTTTATCTAAAATACACCATGCTCCATTCTTGTTTATGGGGAGATGGGCCAGTTTTATGGTCCCTTTTTTCCCTCGTGCTCAACCCCATTGTTGTTTAGATTTTAAGACGTTCGGCCCGTTTGTTTGGTGATTATAAAACTTTACTCCCCATTGCTTTGTCAATATTATGACCTTCCTTGCACATAAGGTGTAAAAAATTTCCTGGCGAGCGATAGCAAGCCACGAACTGTCTTCGTGGTGCGATGTATAAGGTGTTGATTTTCGGTGTGAGCATCCTGGGTTCGAGTCCACGGACTGCCACATGTGTTTGTAAATTTCATTAATTGATTTTAGGAGTATGGTTGGTTGTTGGAAGGAACATAATAATATTTAGAGTAACCGGCTTTCGTCTGGGACATTTTTCTACTGAAAAATGTACAAATATATCTTGAAGGGGGATTCTGGGTTTTTTGTTTTAAGCTTGATGGAGATCTAGGGAGGAAACTAGAAAATTACTAAATAAATGAAAAAAATCGACCAAAAAGTGTATAACAGGTGTAATACAATTGTCAAACTAATATATGATACATAGTTGTTTAGCATATTTTTACTAGATGCATACTATGATGGTTATACACAAAATAATGCAGTTAATATATAATAATTCAGTATTCACATATTTTGTTACATAAATATCAGCTTTCCTGTCCTAGAAATATATTTTCATCCTAATGTGTTGTAGTAGGCTGGGCGAAATGTTTAATACTCATTGAAGTATTGTATTTGCTGCCATTTTAGTTACTAACAAATACGTGTTTCAGTAAATATTGGCTGAACATATGGTATTATATTCTTTAGTTTGTAGTACTTGGCAAGTTTGATCATTTCCGCACATACGCACCAGTTTCCATGTAACTAGTATAACGTGCTCTTATTTCATGTAAAATTGGCTTATGCTGAATATTTTATACGTTCATCTTTAGTTTTTATACATATTATTATAATTTTTAGGACATGGATACCTATCTATTGAAATATTAACAGGATTACTTTTTGGATGCTTGCCATGTGTTTGTATAGGTCTAATACTATTTTTTGTATTCATAAATACTTTGAATAGAATTGAGAGTAATAATTATGTCTGTAACATTAATGACTATAGAAACAAGTTATATTAGGATAAATGCGATATATAGATTTCAACAGATTTGTATAGGGTGTATTTGAAAGGGTAGGAAACGTAGCAGACGACGTTTTCTGGTCCGTCATTGGAGCCAGGGAGGGAGAGGAGTATTAGGCTTTATTTAAACTCCGCATTCCTCCCCGCGTTCGTTTACTCGCGACAAACCTTGGCTTTGGCGCTCACCACTTACCACATATTACTCTTTATTCTCTCTCTCTCTCTCTCTCTAGAGTTCTAAAGGAAGCTCCTAGAGTTCTAATGGAAGCTAAGGATTAGCTCTTCAAGCAATTGACATTGGTATTCAATGTATCCTTGCAGTCTGGAATTATGCCTGATCAGTGGAAGCTAGCCAACGTAACACCGATATTAAAAAAAGGCAGCAAATCCCTACCCAGTAACTATCGTCCAATTAGCTTAACCTCAGTTGTATGTAAAATGCTAGAAACACTCATAAGAGACAGACTCGTAAATCACTTAGAGGAAAATAACATACCTAAAGATACTCAACACGGCTTTCGGCTTTCGAAACAAATTTTCCTGCTCAACAAACCTCTTAGACTTCTTCCACGATATCCTCAACCTCTATGATAAGAGTAAAGCTGTAGATATTATATACCTTGATTTTCAAAAGGCCTTTGATAAAGTTCCTCACAAACGTTTACTGCTAAAACTAAAAGCTCATCGAATACTAGACGGTGTGTTGAAATGGATAGAAAATTGGCTTAGCGACAGAAATCAAAGAGTAGTCATAAACGGTAAAGCATCTAAATGGATCAATGTAAGTAGCGGGGTACCCAAGGGATCAGTACTAGGACCAATTATCTTTCAAATTTACATAAACGACATAGTTTGCTGACGATACAAAAATTGCAAATAGAGTACTCTCAAACGAACAAGTTGAGGATATGCAATACAATCTAGATAAGTTGTCATGTTGGGCCCAAATTTGGCAAATGAGTTTCAATGCGGATAAATGTAAAGTACTACATATTGGATACCGAAATGAGAAAGAAAACTATTTGTTTGATAAAATGGCACTCAGCTTAACCCGGGAACGGCGAGAACACTCTTTCGATCAGGGGAGGTGTGGCAGAGTGGTCTTGCCACTGGACTGGTAATCCAATGGACCCGGGTTCGATTTCCAATATGTCAATGGGAAGATATTATTGGGATGGAATTTGTGCTGTACCTAGTTTCAGTGCATTACCACAGCACACCAAAATGCCAAAACAAACTACCTTCATTGTTCCCTGATTAAATAGCACTGTATGAATATTCCCATATTCAAAATATGCTACAGGGGGGCAATGCCTAGTGAGTTAATTGCTCAATAGGTGGCTTTCTGAGAGTGAGGGTCCGAGCCTGGGGAGTGAGACTGTGAGGCGCAGAGGCGAAGCAGCTTCAGAGATGGAGTTGGTTTCGAGCTGTGAATAGGTGCTTCACATCTCTCACTCCCTAGGCTGGAACAAGACCTCGCGGGCCTCATCGTGTTCAGCGGTAGTGTAAAGGCTATCGGCCTATGCCCGAGAGGGAGTAGTTGGAATATAGAAAACAAAAAAGTGCTATAAATAATACTTATCCATATGCGCCTATTTTACTTTTAATATGAACATATGAACATGGGAAAGCAATAAAACAAGTGGTAACAGCAATTGGCTGGTGAAAATTGTATATTTTAGCCCCGCGGTCGTAATCTGGCCTTGAGCAGTGACAGACTAACACCCTCCCTCTCTCGTGTCTCGCTTGGCACTGAGAGACAAAGGGTGGACTCAGACTGGCTTGGAGGGTCGGAGTTACACTCCTCCACCCTCCTCCCTCTCTCATACTTGTCCTCCCACGAAAATACTCGATAAATATCGGGAATAATAGAGAAAATACCTGATAATTAAGGAGGGGGGAAAAAGGTGGGGGGGGGGACACATGTTAAGGAGTGGTAGAAAGTAATGAAGGAAAATTATCTCACCTAAACACAATTTGTTTTTCTTTTTTGAGTGCCACTGGGGTGTTTAACACCTTACGAGCGGCCTATGCGGTTTATTTATGTGTACCGCCCAGCGGGGTGTTTTTAGCCAAAATAGGGCTGTTTACGTGATCATTTTCATGCCTAAATAAGACCCAGAACGTAAAACAAGTATCTATCCCTGAAAGGGCATAAACAGAGCTTTCGAATGACACCATAACGATCCTTGTATGATGGATAGTTTTCTTGCAATAACCGTGCAACGCGAGTGCAAAAAGCAGGTAATTCGGTACTTTCGGTACATAATTGAGTATGTAGCGAGTGAGAGAGGGAGGAGGGAGCTGAGATTTGTGTCAGTAGGTTCGCCGCGGTGGTCTGGAGCAGTCATACGCCCGCTAGTCTCCTGCCACCACTTGTCTCTCTCTCTCAGCCACATTACGTGCTGAAATTGCCACTCGAGTTATGTCGAGCGCCGCCACATAGTCCAGCTTTATTAAATACGACTTAAGTGGTGAGCCGCTAATAAAGGGTTAAAATGTGTTTTTTTTATGCCTAGGATCTTAAGAGTCTTCCAGCAGTCACCCAGTAGAACCTCTTAAGAGTCTTCCAGCAGCCGATGGGTTAAAAGGTTTTGGTAGGCAAAGGCGAGAACACTCTTAAGTGTTGGGCGGGTGCCCAACCCCGAAAGGAGTTGGAATAGGGGAGCTATCCCCCCCGCCAAAGGCGGCTTTCTAGGGCCTTTCCTAGCTGATGCTGAGAGGATTGGGTTCTAGTCATGTGGTGATGGGCTGGTCTATCCGAGTGAGAACTGAGCGATCTCTGCCATACCCATAGCTTACTCTGACTGTTCCTTTTACTTATATATCTTCTAGATCTCAAGTTGCGGCGTCTTTTCCGTGGATTGACCTCCCTACTGCCAATCTAGAAGTTGGCAGATTGGGAGCCAAAGCGTCACATTTTTCCCTTGCCCCTCAACTTTCCCTTCATAATTGCTGAGGGGCACAGGGCCTTGGGTGGGGCTTTGGTTTCCCGGGCGTTTCCGCACCTTCCTCAGCTCCCTGCCTTGGAGTGGCTTCGGTCACCCAGGCTTTGTTAGTGGTAAGCAGGGAGGATTTTGTGGGGGCGCTCGTTTATGGCCTTGGCCTTGCTCGAGACCTTGGGGCTGTTCGGCCAGACAGCCTGGGGAACAACAACAACAACAACAACACTCTTAAGAGGTAAGGCCTAAAAAAAACTTTTAAAAGGCCCCAGTAGCACTTAAAACAACAGAAATGGTGTTTAACCTAAGAAGTGCGCATGGGGATAATTAGAAACGTCCCCCTGTGCTGACGTATTTGAGCTGTTTCCATCACCAAAATATTCATTTTACCATAAATAGCATTAATACTTATCCATACGCGCCTATTATGGGTTGATTATAAAGGTATTAACCTGAAACAACAATAAAACGAGTGAAAACAGTGTTTGGATGGTCAGAATCGGAGATATAGGCCGCGAGTTATATAATGTATGGGTGAGGCAATCTGCTTTCCCGCCAATTTCCCCCAAGGCCACTGAGACACAGTCGATCGATATTCTCTCTCTCTCTTGCACTCGCTTGCTAACACTGATGACAATGCCCTGCTTGCATCTCGCTAATGTTAGCACACAAATATACCTCAGAATAAGGGAATAACAGGGAAAATAGGTGATAACTGAAGGAGGGGAGGTAGAGGAGTGATATTTTGCATGGCCCAGGGGCAATTTTTTTTTTTTTTTTTTTCGATGTTTAACCCGTACAGCCCCAGCGACGCGCCTGACGCGTCGGCGATGTATGTAACGCACAGCCCCAGAGACGTGCCTGGCGCATCACCCTAATTGCGCCGACCGTAACCTCAGGTGTAGCCACTCAAGAGGGCTCAGATTTGTATGGGAACTGTGTACGTATTCCACGCAACCGTGCCGATGGTTGAAAACTCTCAAAGTCCACGTGCGTGCGCGTGAGCGCACAATAACCTGTTTTTTTGGGGTAATTGCCTTCAATTTTTTACTCTTGTAAAATACGTTTTCGGGGGCTCTGTAGGACCATTCTTTAAGCTTTTTGAGCGGTTTTTCGTGGTTTTTCCTTCATTCCTAACCCATTCGCTATTGTTTCTGGAATAAAACCATTTTTGAAAACCGGCCGGGTTCTGGTGAACAAACATTACAAAACTAGCCGGGGCTGGACGGGTTAAAGTCGATTTTTTTTTCTCTGACTCTTAAGAGTCTTCCCGCAGTTCCCGGGTTAAGTGAGATAATTCCCCTCCATACCTCTTATCACTCCTCCACATGTGTCAAAATCCTCTCCTTCCCCCCCTCCCTTAAATTATCACCTATTTTCACTCTTATTCCCTTATTTATTGGTTTATTTTCGTGCCAACATCTCCAAGCCGGTTCTAGGGTGTGGTCATGTGACTAGCGAGTGTGTTGCCTAAGAGAGAGTGTGAGAGAGTGAGTCAGTCAGGCTTCATGCCTCGAGAGGTGAGGGTGTACGTACCGCCTGCCTCACATTTCATGAATGACCGGTCGGCAATAATTCGCGATTTTGACCATCTAAACACTATTCCCACTTGTTTTATTGTTGTTACATGTTACTATCTTCATATTAAATGTAATATAGGCACATATGAATAAGTAATAACGATATTTATCATAAAATTACGATTTTAGGTGGGAATGGGGCCTAATATCGTCGCCCAGTTACATGGTGTCCACTTCATACAGCTCGCGCTTTTGAGGTTACGAGTGTAGACAGAGAAACCGATCTGGGAGTAACAATATCGAGTAACTTAAAACCAAGTCAACAATGTTCAGAAGTTGTTAAGAAGGCAAACAAAATAATTGGCTTTATAGGCAGGTCATTTGAGCATAAATCCAAAGAAGTTATCCTAACTCTTTACAATTCCTTAGTCCGCCCTCTTCTGGAATACTGCGTTCAATCCTGGTACCCTTATTACCAAAAAGATATAGACAAGCTAGAATGAGTTCAACGTAGAGTTACGAAAATGATACCAAGCCTAAAGAACAAACCATATGAGGAGCGTCTTAGAGAAATAAATCTATTTCCTTTAACCCAGCGCAGATTTAGAGGCAACTTAATTCAAGTGTTGAAAATCATCAAAGGCATCGACAATATGAACTGTAGTAAGTACTTCACTATTGACCAATCTAATTACACGCAGGGAAACGGTTGCAAAATGATTGGTAAATCTTTTAATTCACACGAATCTAAGAATTTCTTCTTCAATCGAGTTGTCAACTTGTGGAATGGGCTTCCCCGAGAGACGTTAATAGACTGCAGTACCGTTGATTCTTTTAAACTTCGCATAGACAAATATCTTGCATCAAACCCGCGACTGACTGCGTTTGTAAATTAATAACTTTATTTTATTCCCCCCTCAGATTCATCAAGGATTATTGCCTATATTACTAAGACGTTACTCTCTTTTTCCCAGATATACGAAAGATCACTTATAACTGTGTTATATTACTAACCCATATGTCCCCTACTAACTTCCTAATCCTGCCACGGTCATTAGTTCCAGGGCAGTAGTTCCATTTCCAATTCTCCCTTTCCCAGTCTAAACCACTGTTTGGACACTTGATCCTCAGTGTTTTGGAGGACAAGCAGCCTAGAGGGGTCACTAGACCTGTTGTTGCTTGATTTCCTTTGTACTCCTTTGTACTTTGTACTCTCTCTCTCTCTTTCTCTCTATCTTATTGGACTCCAGTCACTAATGGGGTCCCCCAGGGTTCAGTACTGGGTCCATTATTGTTCATAGTATATATCAATGATATAGACAACGGCATCAATAATATAATTTCCAAATTCGTCGATGACACTAGTATAGGAAATGCAATAATCTCAGAAAGCAATAGAAGTACCCTGCAACTAGATCTAATTTTTTTTTAGGAGTGGTCAGAAAATTGGCAGATGCCCTTTAATGTAAACAAATGCCAGATACTACAAATAGGCTCCCAAAACAACAAATACGAATACCACATGAATGGAGAAAAGATAAAGAGCGTATCACAGATAAAAGACCTAGAAGTGCTTATCAACGAAAATCTAAAATCTACAAGCCAATGCACCGCAGCATCTAACAAAGCAAATAGAGCACTAGGATTAATTACAAAACATTTTCATTGTCATACGCATGTATGTAACGCACAGCCCCAGAGACGCGTCTGACGCGTCACCCTAATTGCGCCGACCGTAACCTCAGGTGTAGCCACTCAAGAGGGCTCAGATTTGTATGGGAACTGTGTACGTATCCCACGCAACCGTGCCGATGGTTGAAAACTCTCAAAGTCCACGTGCGTGCGCGTGAGCGCGCAATAACCTGTTTTTTGGGGGTAATTGCCTTCAATTTTTTACTCTTGTAAAATACATTTTCGGGGGCTCTGTAGGACCATTCTTTAAGCTTTTTGAGCGGTTTTTCGTGGTTTTTCCTTCATTCCTAACCCATTCGCTATTGTTTCTGGAATAAAAAAAAAATTGAAAACCGGCCGGGTTCTGGTGAACAAACATTACAAAACTAGCCGGGGCTCCACGGGTTAAAAATAAACCATATAATGAGAGATTAAGAGAACTCTATCTGTTTTCGCTTAAGAAACGGAGAATAAGGGGACAGCTGATACAGTGTTTTAACCCTTGTCTGGCGGGGGTCGACTTAAGTCGGGCTAGAGAACCATGGACTATGTGGCGGGGACCGTCTTAAGTCTGTGTGCAATTTTGGAGCAATAATGGCTCTGAGAGAGACGAGCGGGTGGAGGAGCGTAGGTCGGCTCATGACCGCTCGGCACGGGTCCCGCGCGACTACTGACGTTTACTCCACACACACCCACACTCACTGCCTCGCTACACAGGGAATTATGTAAGGAAATTACCGTATTTTAGGGATTTTGCACTCGTCTTGCACAATCGTTGCAAGAGAACGCGTGGTCGTAGAAGGATGGTTCTGGTGTCATTGGAAAGCTCAATTTACGCCCTTTCAGGGATACATAATTGTATTACGCTCTGGCTCTTGTTTATGCATGCAAATTAGCATGGAAACAAGGTCGTTTAGGGTAAAACCACCCGCTTGGCGGGTAGTAGAGGTTACTGATGGGCCCGCTCGTAAGGCGTTAAGATACTAAAAGGATTTAGAAACGTAAATTCTAATAATATATTTAAGATAGCCAAAGAAGGTTCCACAAAAGGAAACAAATTAAAACTAACAGGCAGGAAAGTGAACCAAGACATAACTAAAAATGTCTTCACCCACATTATTATTAATGAGTGGAATAAGCTCCCTAACGAAGTTATTGACAGTGACTCAAAAGACACATCTAAAAAAAGGTTAGACTCATATCAAAGAAAAGTTTGTCCGCAGTAGAAGCTGATCACTGACAAGAGAACCTGGCAGAAATGAACACGTTTTCAGTTGAAGATAGCAGAACAAAACAAGTTAAGGTATCCATACCTTTTCCTTTCCATTTATAACTATACTATACATCCTTCAGGCAATTTCCAAGCCCTGCAAGGTTATTCACTTCTAACTGTTTTCATGTACGGCAAATTACCGGAGGGTGGGGAGAGAGCCTTCATCTTTGCTATCTATTCCTTCCACTTTATCTTAGGGTTGCTATCTCTGCTAGGATTAAGTCCTGGCCACCTCACAGGGATCGTAAGGTCTGTGTGGCCAGTGTATCTATATAAATATATGTAAATCTATGTAAATATATATATCTCTCTCTCTCTCATCGAATAGTTACCCTTATTATATCTGTATGGATATTTTGGTGAAGTCACTGTTCCTTCTTCAGTGATCTTCTCGGTACAAGGGTCCACAAATTTATCTGTAAGAGGGTAGATTGGGAAAAAGTAAGATCATACTATTATTGTATGTATATACTGTACGTATATACTCAAGTACATACCCCATAGCTGGGGGCGGCCGACTCGAAACAGAGCTTATTTTGTATTAAATCAAACCTATTCCGAAGTGGTTAAAGAGAGAGTATGTGTGTGTGGTTAGTGATATGAATAATTATATAGGGTAAAGCATTATATTATGCATATATTAAAGTGAAGTGCTTGATTCATAAAAGAACTCGCAAACACACTAAAATATATGTAACATTCCATGGTACATTGGTCTCTCTCTCTCTCTCTCTCTCTCTCTCAACTAGGGGGAACAATATACTAGATCTTGTGTTAACCACTGAAGATGAAAGTGTGACCAGCTTATCTGTTGGGGAATCACTTGGAGGTAGTGACCACAATCTAGTTAGGTTCTCTCTTCACACCTTTAGTAGCAGACCGACCAGTCCTCAGAGTGCAAAACTAGATTTCCGTCGTAAAAAATGTGAAGGCCTTCGGGGAAGATTATCCCAGATCAGACTTGAGGGTGAGAATGTTAATGCAATTTGGTGCTCATTCAAACATCAGTTTATGGATCGACAAGCTGCATTCGTTCCTACTAAGCTTATCAAATCAGGCTCAACCCAACCAAAATGGTTCACAAGTGACATAGATTCAGCAATTAGAAAGAGAAAAGTTGCATAGCCGTCCGGCTGGCTCAGTTGATAGCGTGCCTGATTCCCATCTTGAAGGTCTTGCGTTCAATCCCCGCTCAGATTGAAAAGTGTTTCTGAGATACAGCCAGCGGTTACCATCTCCCCATGAGCAAGGGGGTTGGGTAATGGTATCTGGTAGACTAAAGAAAGCCAAGCGCTTGTGAATCCTGGAAGGAGGAGATACGGGCGCTATATAAGTAACCAGAAGATTATTATTATTATTATTATTATAGAAAGGCCAAAAGTCAAAACCAAAGAGATTTAGATTCCTTCAAAAAACATGTGTAGAAGAGTGAAATCTCTTATAAAGGAAGTAAAGTGGAATGAAGAACTAAGGGTTGCAGCCCTTTGCAAAGAGAGTCCTAAAGAGTTCTTCAGCTATGTGAACAGCAGGCAGCCATTCAAAAGTAGCATTGGATCTCTAAAAGACCCAACAGGCCAACTTCAAAGTTCTGACACTGATATAGCTAAATCCCTAAACAATTATTTTGCCTCAGTATTCATAAGAGAAAATACCAGTGACATGCCAAGTCCAGGACTAGCTCATGAGGGTGAAGTTCTTAGCAGAATTAGATGTACCCCAGAGGAGGTAGCAAAAAGAATAGATAAGTTAAATAGGTTCAAGTCATCCGGCTCAGATAGCTTTCTTCCCCGAGTTGTACGAGAAGTGTGTGCGAGATGAAATCGCACCTTTCTTGGCAGACATCTTCAATAAATCACTAGAAAATGGAGAGGTCCCTGAAGACTGGAAACTGGCCAATGTGACCCCAATCTTTAAGAAAGAGAATCACGAATGTCCCAAGAATTATCGGTCATTTAGCTTGACTTTTATCATATTAAAACTCTTAGAAGGGATACTAGTAGACAAGATAGTTGACCACTTAGAAATCCACAATTTAATTACAGGTTCCCAACATGGATTCAGGCGACACCGATCATGTCTTACCAATTTGTTGGAATTTGTCCATAAAATGCTGAGTGAGTATGACAAAAGTAGAGCCATAGACATCCTTTACATAAATTTCCGAAAAGCTTTTGACAAAGTGCCTCATTGCAGCCTAATGTCAAAAGTGAGTGCGATAGGTATCAATACAGAGGTCACAAATTGGATAGAAAGTTGGCAAACAGGTAGACAACAACAAGTGGTAATCAACGGTGTTTCCTCTGAGTGGAATGCAGTCACTTCTGGAGTTCCACAGGCATCTGTCCTTGGCCCACTTCGGTTTATCATATATTATGTCAATGACATAAATATTGGTCTGTTGAGTGTGATCTTCAAGTTTGCAGATGACATGACACTTGGAATGAATGTGGAAAAACCCAAAGGGGTTGAACAGCTCAGGATGGACCTCAACAGACTGGGTGAATGGTCGGTGACATGGCCTCTAAACTTGGAAAAGTGCAAGGTCATGCATATCGGCCAAGCAAACCCCAAGTCAGGCTATTCACTATTGGGAATGCCTCGCTATTGGGAAGTGACAGACTTGGAAAAGGATTTGGGTGTTCTGATTAGTAGTGACCTAAAGTTTTCCAAGCACTACATTGAAGTAGAGAAGAAAGCTCAGATATTATTGGGTTATATTAAGAGGCAATTTAAGTATCGAAATAAGGAAATATTCCTCACAATTTACAATACTATGATACGGCCTCTCTTGGAGTATGCTGTTCAATTTGGTCTCCAGCACTCAGGAAGATATAGAGCGACTAGAAAGAGTACAAGCTAGAGCTACAAAGCTTATTCCATCGCTTAGAAGACTGAGCTATGAGGATCGGTTGAGAGCTTTGATCTCTTTTCGTTTGAGACATGCAGACTACGAGGTCAGCTCACTGAAGTTATTAAAATACTTAAATGGGTTTGACAATGTGGATTATAGCAAAATGTTTAGCCTCAATATGAATACAACACGCAACGTACATGACTGGAAATTAGAATTGAAAAGGTTCAGCACTAGTATTTGTGTAAACGTTTTCACATATAAGATCTGTTCTACCTGGAACAAACTTCCCTCCGAAGTTGTAAACAGTTCTTCAGTAGAGCAGTTCAAGAAGAGAGTAGATAGTATTTTGCACACTCTGCAACGAGTGTAGTGCACTAAACAATCTCTCTCTTTCCACTTCGAATATCTCCTCGGAATATATATATATAATTATATAAGGTATCAGCCCTTGTTATACATGAGGAGGAATTAGGGCTGTATAAACGGTACTGTAATGTCTGTGGGTCTTTAATCAACTCTGCGTAAGCAGAGTTTGGTACCCCCCCCCCCCCCGTATAGTGGGTACCACTGGAAAAAAATGTCTGTCGTCGTCGTCGTTGTCGTCCGTCTGTCTCGAAACTCCTCCTAGACCGTTGGACGGATTTTCACCAAATTTCACACAAATATTTGTTGGGTGAATGTGAACGTCAGTCAAAATTTTTTTTTTGAATTTGTGCAATAGTTATGATTTTAGGTCCATAATATGGTTCCCACCCCCAGCAATGAATGCGTTTTTAGTGTGTCACACACTAAGAACGCATTCGTTCTGGGGGCGAAAACATCTCGCTCCGCATTTGCTAGGTTAAGTTAGTTTAGTTGGCATTAGAAGTGGTAGTAATAGTGGGATTGATGGTGATAGTAGTGACACTTGTCTTTATACTCTTTTTATTCTATTAATATTTTTTTTTTCTCGCTCACTACAATATATCAATATATATATATATATTTATTTATTTTATTATTTTTTTTTTCTCACGTTTTTCCTTCTCGTTTCCCCCCCCCCCCCCCAAACACCACGTATATTTATTTAGTCCTGTTCTTGTAACTGCCGAATAACTTGTTCAGGTATTTTAGTATCATGTGATACCTTACATACTGAAAGTCACACACCAAGCGTGGTTGCTTAGTTAGGTACAAATATATTTCCTTGCATAGTGTTTCACAGTATCTTCTCTTTATATAATTATATAGTTATACGACTATTATTATTTTATATATATTTTCTGTTTTCTTTTTAATTTTCAGTCACTGTCTTAAAATTATAGGTTTGACTCCTGTAAGGAGATAAAGAAAACCTAATATTTTGTAGTGGCCCCGTAATCATTGACGATTATGCCTATTACATAAGGCACCCTCTTCAAACACTCATCCGCCGTAGTTTGAATCTACCGCGCAGAGCATACAAAATTTGAGGAGCCTTCATCATGAGCGCACGCAACCTCACTCATGGTTCAGTCATTATGAAATTGGGTTCTCACTACAAAAAAACTTTGTAACAAATAAAAAACAAAAACAAAATAAGATTAACTATTCATAAGCTTTCCATATAATCGTGGATGTACTTGTGTGGATCTTTGACCAGACGCTGACTCAGGCGTCATTCTTCCTTCACTGACATATCAAGTAAACCAAAATCCTTAATACATCAACGAATGGGAAAGGGATGGTCGGGAGGGCCCCAGTCGTCAATGATTACGGGGCCACTACTAAATATTAGGTTTTCTTTATCTCCTTACAGGAGTCAAACCTATAATTTATTAGTGGCCCCTCCATCATTGACGATTATGCCTGATATCTAAGACTGGAGGGGGACATTCGTAATCATATCATAACTCTAGCAAAAGCAGATAATCAAACAACCACATAGTATTCTTACTTCGAAAAGATATATATTTTTGGCGCAGCACATATATACAAAAAGGTGTACAAGCAGGAGCGTGCTTCAAAGAACCCTGCTTGATAAAAAAGGGGGTTAACTCTGAGATTCTGACAACAGATCCGCCAGTTAAAGAGGCACCCCACTTAAATTAAGTGGTGAAAAAATAAAAACTTATAAGTTTACATGTGCACATATAAACCCCATAAACTAGTGGAGATATCTTGCAAAATATTCCCAATGCTTAAAATTAGATTGCTTCACAGCCCAAAACTACTTACAACAACACTGTTGTTTGTACTACAATTGTACTAGCACAATTTCCTGTAATGAATAGTACAGAGAAATGTTCATATCACAACACCCATAAAACAGTATCACAGCTCACATAATCCGGCGGGGTCTAGGGCATCCTATGTTACACTGACTGCACCCCCCCCCCCCTTTTTCATGAAATTAAACAATAAGTGACCTAGGGACCACCTAGACCCTCTGCCTTAAAGCTATACATGGTAAGGAAGGTTTGTCTAGAGTCAAAAACGTATGATTAGAGGCCCACAACTGTGTGGACGTAATATCTTCAACAGAAAAATTCTTAAGGAAACGCAAAGATGCTGCCCACTTGCGTAAATCGTGGGCTCTACCCACAACGCCGGGATTACTCTCTTTAATGACCTCGACCAAGAGAGAAGCCAGTTTACGTTTCATCAAGCGTTTACCCGTACTTGCTACCCATAAAGCACCCTGGTGATTTAGAGGTGCCACTCTTAAATATTTGGTTAGAGCTTGCACTGGGCATAAATTATGGTGCACCTTTCCCCTTTTCAGCGCCGGCACCGTGAATTCTGAAAACACGTGTTCACTGTGCTCATTCTTGGCTATGAACCCTAGGGAAGGTGCAATCTGAATACACTCATTAAGCCTACCAAACCTGAGGCAATTAGGTGTGTTGCTCATCGCCGCCAGCTCAGATACTCTGTTCCCGGTAGCCAAAGCCATAAGGAATACTGCGTTTTTTAAGAGTAATGTAAAATCTGCAGTATGTTGGTACAGACGGGAATGAAGTAACAACAATGCTTTGTCCAGAGACCAGGTAGGCATGAGCTGACGGGGAGGTGGGCGGAGTTTAAAACATGCTCTCATAAAACCTGTTTCCTCCACGACTGGTATGGTGAGACCGGTAAGGTCCAAAAATGGCATCCTAATCGCTGTTAAGTGATTTTTTACCGTTACTACAGATAAACGTTTCTGTTCGAACAGGTAATTTAAATAATTAAAAACCAAAGCCACCGAGGGCACAGTTTGTTCTGTTCTAAGAATCCAAGAAGTAAAGGCTTGCCAATGCGATTGCTACTGTCGCTTTGTAGACTGGGTATATTGATTCATGAATTTATTGGTCACGTTTCTACCATACGGTGCTAGCCACTTGGCCTCCTGAATGTCCATAATGCAAAAGTCAGCGAGGTCTCTAGGTTGCCAATTGTGTCTAAGTGGAAAAACCCGACCGGGAGTGACACCGGGTGCGGGCACCACGTTTTCAATTGCTGGTACCACAACTGCGCCGGCCACAGGGGCGCGATTAGCGAGACTACGCCCCGATAAACCTGTAGTTTGTTTACTACGTGGCACATCAGAGACACGTCTGGCGGCGGAAACAGATAAATGGAACTCCACCTGTTCCAGTCTGTCGCCAGTGCGTCTGGCCCGCCCGCCGGCGTTATCGTCCGGCGGGTGAGGTACAGTGGGAGTTTGTGAGTCTCCTCTGACGCAAACAAATCCACTTGTGGATGGTAAGGTTCCGCAATCATTTGGTCGAAAATGGTTTGCTTGAGCGCCCATTCTACTGTTGTGCTCTGTCTCCGAGACAGAGCGTCTGCCCAGACGTTTGCTACGCCTGGGAGATAAGATGCGTGAAGATGAATGTCCAGCCTGTTGGCTAGAATAAAAATCTTTTCTGACACGTTTAGCAACTTCCGAGATCTCGTTGACCCTTGTTTCTGAATACAGTGAACCGCATTCAGATTGTCCATTCTGAAGGCCACCGACTTGCCCTGTAAAGCAGAGCCGTGAGCCTGAAGGAAATATAAGGGGACTAGTAATTCTTTGACATTGATGTGAGAGATTTCTAAATGGGACCAAAGCCCTTGACCCTGGTGCCCTTGGTTTGACTGAAAGCCCCAACCTATCGTTCCTGACGCATCCGTGTCTACCCATACCGTCGGCGGAGGAGAGGTCCATGACATTACTGAGTGCAACGTTTCCCTCTTCGCCCAGACCGCTAGTAAGTTGTGGATTAATTTTGGTATGGGCCATAATTTTTCCGCCGGCAATAGTGGAAAACATTTGTTGCCCTCCAATATTAAACGTTTGACTTTCAACCGGCCCAACTTTATAGTTAGTTGAATCCAGTTGAGAGAGCCGACCAGAGACTCCCAGATTCTCCGTGTCGTAGTCAGACTGTGAAGGAACAGAAACAATTTCCTGCGAAATCTGTTGCGATTGTCCACACTCTGACTCAGAGTGAGAGTAGCTGTGTCCCAGACCAGCCCTATCCACTGAACTACTCGTGAGGGAACAAGGTTTGACTTTACCAGGTTGACCTTGAACCCTAGAGCTTTGACATGATTTAATGTTATGTTGACATGATTTATGCATACTTGTTCCATCTCTGCCACCACTAGCCAGTCGTCTAGATACCACAAAATCCTGATCCCTTGCTCTAACAAGGGCATCAGGGCTTGCCGGACTAATTTCGTGAATAAGCGAGGTGCTAGGTTCAATCCAAACGGCATCCTCTGAAAGACATAAGTCTGATGCTTTATTCTTACGGCCAGAAACCGTTGAAATCTTTTGTTCACCGAGACGTGCCAATACGCGTCTGTCAGGTCTAAAGAACACATCCATCCTCCCGGTGGAAGTGTTAGCCTGATCTGGTTTACTGTCAGCATCCTGAATGACACGTTGTGAATATGGAGGTTCAGATAAAACAGGTCTACGACTGGTCTGATCTGAACACGTCCCTTTTGGGCACTAGAAATAGTTTGGATGTAAACCCTGGGTAATTTTGAGGAACCGGGATGATGACATTCTTGGCGATCATTTCTTGGATCAGTGACTCCACCTCTAATGAAACTAAATTTGCCTTTGTCGGCTGACGTAAACGAGGTCGCCGGAGCCACTGCCAGGTGATGCCCTTGCGTGCCACCATCCTCGCCCAAGTATTTACTGGCCATGCGCGGTGACACGTCCGGAACGACCCAGTTAGCAGACAAGGCTGTACTACACTCTGATCCACCCGCCGTGAGACCGGCCCTGGGAGTGAGAGAGACTTTAGTTTTTTGATGGTGGTGGTGGATGCTTAGCCGACTGGCCGGCGTTGGCAGAAGACGGGCCCTGGCCCGGTCTGTTATAGTTTCGTCCTTTATGACCTGCAAACTTACCTTGTTTATACCTGTACTGACCTTGGGGGGAAGTGGACTTAGGTATATGAAAGGGCTTTGACCCACCCGGCTGAGCTTTTGCGACTGGCTTGGGTTTGGGAAAGTTAAAAGCAGGTTTCTTAGAAGGGGTGGGACTGTGCTTAACCCTTTATTAGCGGCGCGCATCATATGTCGAGTGAAAGAAATTTGGACTATGTGGCGGCTCACACCATAAGTCGTGTGGCAATTTCAGCACGTAATGTTGCTGAGAGAGAGAGACAAGTGGTGGCAGGAGAGTAGCGAGCGTATGACTGCTCCAGACCACCGCGGCGGACCAACTGACATGAATCCCACCCTCCTCCACCCTCTCACACTCGCTACATAGTGAAATGTATGGGGAAAGTACCGAATTACATGGTTTTTGCACTCGTGTTGCGCGGTTGTTGCAAGAAAACTAGCGGTCATACAAGGATCGTTGTGGTGTCATTGGAAAGCTCTGTTTATGCCCTTTCAGGGATAGATACTTGTTTTACGCTCTGGGTCTTATTTAGGCATGAAAATGATCACGTAAACAGCTCTATTTTGGGTAAAAACACCCCGCTGGTGGCTACATATTATTTACCGCCTAGGCCGCTCATTAGGTGTTAAAGGCCTGAGCCATGTTGAAAACAGTTCTCCACACATCAGGGGACATTAAAGAGGGAGTTAGCACCGGCGACATGACCACCTGGTTCGCAATTCTATCAGGAAGTTTCTTCACCAGGGACATCCTAAGATCCTGTCTCGCCCGCACCGCCTCGAGCAAGGCTGTACGGATATCCCCCAACGACTGAATAGAAGTCTGAAGGAGTAACCGCCGAGATAGTTCAACCGATCTTCTGACATCCGCATCCGCGATTGCCTGAGTAGATCTTAGCATAGATTTCGCCACCTGGTGCGTAACAATGTATTGGGAAAACAGTCTATACGCCTTCCCCCGTAGCCTAAACTCCCGGTCTAGGTGAACTGGGGAAGGTGTATTGAAAAGATCTTTAAGTTCGCATAGATTGATTTTGGGGGCAGCTAAAAAAGCAAACAAAGCAGATGGAACTCCGCCGGCCGAAAAGTCTGGCAGAGAGAACCAAGAATGGCTGTCCTGAGGAATCTGGTGCGAAGATTTTGAGGTGAAGGTGGTCGCAAAGTTCTGAGCCTCTACCTCCCATTCCACCCAAGGTCCTGGACCCAACTGCCCCACCTTCAACACTGGGTTAGCAGCTGTGTCTGTGACCGTTTGTAAATCTAATTCTGGAGTGAGAGCTGACAGTGCTTTTATATCATTAAAACCGTCATGCTTGGTCCAGTCAGAAAACAGTTTTGAAGCTGAGGCAGGGGGCAGTGCAGGTGTAGCTGTATACACAAAATAGTCATGGTGATAATGGTTCGGAATGGCCTTAATATTAACATCAAGTACATTACCCGCAATATCCAAAGCGTAACTTTCTAGATTTATTTCCTTGGATTACCCACTCACGTGGCACTGGAAGTTCCCCTGACAAAGTGGGCTGCGCCGCTTCTGGCTTAGTTGGGATCATTTGGACCCATGAATCATCTGGACCGTATAAAAGGGGCATAGCTACCTTTCTTAACGGTGCTTTATCTAAAGGGGGAGGATTCACATCCGCTACCACCCTTACACTAGAAGTAGTCAGTGCCGCCGAAGCAGGCCTAGTGACCATAGTAGGTGATATAGAGGGAGGGTGCGGAATCTTAGTTAAAGCAATGGAAGCGATCAGAAGCCGCACACTTGAACTTGTCATGGAAGCTCCCAGGTCCACTGTAGGAGTCTCCGGCTGTTGACCAATTTTTTTTGTTAGAGCAGTAGCTAATAACCCATCTATTTCCTCCGCCGTGACAAATTTAGCAGATGAAGAACTAAGAGGTGAATCATTCCTATCCTGTGAGTCGTCTAGAACTGAACCCGACTCTTGCACCTCCATGTCAGAGATTATAGACACCTCATCCTTGTCATCTGGCCCATCATGAGAGGATTCCGCCGAAGCCGGAATCCCGTCGTGTTGCCATGTTAAGTCTGGAATGGATGATGGGATCACAGCGTCCCGGTGGATGTCCGCCCGTACCTGTGGCTCCTGAGCCAGACGTGGGCCTTCATGCCCTGGTTGGGAATACCGCCATACACCCAGGCCTTGGCCCGAACTCCCTTGGGAGTCAGATACACCATCAACCACTGAGCCCCCACTAGACTCTTCTAAAGGGCGATCACTGCCCACAGAACTCTCTAATTCTAAGTGTATAATATCCATTGGTAACCTGTCCGCCGGTAACACCCCCACCACAGTCTCTGACTCCACTCCCACCCCATCAGATTGGACACTAGATAAGTCGGGAGTAGAGGCAGAAAGTGAGGCACGAGGCTCCGGCGAACGCCGGGAGGCCTTTCGTTCCTGAGAATCTTTCCTGGAAGATTTGTGGCTGCGGTGTGACTTAGATCTTTCACTAGAACTGCTCTTGGACTTCTCAGATCTGTCACTAGAACTGCCCTTGGACTTTTCCTCTTTGCTCTTCTTATTGCTGGTGAAGAAGAGTGACTAGGCGGCTGTTGTCTGAGGGGCGACCTGGACCTGGACCACGCCTGTGACGTGGAGGCTGTCACCGGGGGCGTGGGTTCACAAGGTCTCTTAGCTGTGCTAGGGGCCAGAGTAAGTGCTGTACCCTGCCCAGTCTCTGCCGACTTTCGTACAATTACTCTAGAGGTACGTTTAATAGGGGGGTGCTCAATCAGTAATTTATCCCAAAGAATTACGTTATCACATTGAAGCGCTTTATGAGCCACTGTGGTAGCATAAGATGACAACTGCTGCCTGACCTCCCACAAAGCGACCGCCGCGGTTCTATCATTGTCTCGCAATACTTTGACACTCAATTGAGTACAGAAGGTACAGTTCCCAGTCACCCACAAACCCCTTGAGCGATCTAAACATTTAACACATCTAATTCAAAGAGTGTGTGCAAAGATAGGGATACCTGAACAGGAGGGTGCAACACACAAGGCAAAAACAGGGTCTAGGGTAGCCATGACAGAGACTGGTGGAAAACGAACCCACCCCCAGTTTTACTCCAGGTTCTCTATAGACCCGCCAGAACTCAGCCCTGGAAAAAAAGAAAATTTCCAGGAATTAATGCTCATAAGGTTACACCAACATGTTCGAACACAAGTGTTAAATAACCCGCCGGGTAACGAGACGTAATACACAGCTATCACGGCTCGCTACGCGGGAGGTTCATAGATAAAGATTTCAGAATATCTTAACCTGTCCAAAAGATTTATGAATATCCTCTGACATGATATAAAGACCAGCATGTCTTTTTTATAAATGACGCAGTCTTCCCAGTGGTGTTTGTTAAGTTTACTGGAAAACCCATAGAAAGACGCCGGCCCCCGTATTATCTCGCAGATCAAAAACTGGGAAGCCTGTCTTAAATGCTAGATCTGGCTTCTCCCGAAGCGTCCTAGATCGCCGTATGTTGAATGGCGGCGATACTTATCGTATCCCTCAATTGTCTGGTCAACTACACTGAATTTGCAAATCCGTTAATCCCACCCTCCCAAAGTGCAACCGCCGGGTGTGAATTGAAGTTTTAACGTTAACCCCAATTATTCCTATCCCCACTTCTTTGCAAAAGATCGCCGGGGAGGAAAGACCAATCAACAAACAGCCTAGTTTTACTGGCTTTGCAAAACCGGGAAAACTAAACTCAACAAGTGTCCGCATGAACACTTAGTTAAATGGGTAAAGCCATCCCGCCGGGAAACACAGTAAGCCTGAACACAGGCACCACCACAGAGACGCAGTCCTGGAGAGCCTCAAGCCACCACACGCCGGGGAAAACAAGCCTTTTTTAACCACGCGTGATTAAAACTCGGCAACCAGCCGGGTTTTCATGGTGTAACCGAGGAAACCCGCCGGAAAAGGCAACCCACCCCTTACAGATTCAATCTGAACGCACCAAATAGACCGTGGAAATAGCCAAAGCACAACTAACCCAGGACACACAAATAGTCCGTGGAAATAGCCAATACACAACTAATCCAGGACACACAAATAGTCCGTGGAATTAGCCAATACACAACTAAACCAGGACACACATGACACAGTAGTACATATTTATAACATAAATCAATAACACTTGTACATGTGGCAAAGCTACGAGAGGCTGGCTAGGCCTAGGCAGACGGAAATAAAAAGTAATCATGTCGTAATATAAACAAAAAGCACTGAATTATATCACAACAGGAACCACCGTCAACACACCACTGTAGCAAAACTTCCCGGCAAAGGGAAGAACTGACTCGGGACCCAGAAAAAACTTCACTAAGTGAAGAAAAATACGCTGGGAACGTCAGAGAATAAAAAGCTACCTCATCAGAAAGATAAAAGGAAGCAATAATAACGCGTAGTGAAAGCCGCTTACATCACAAAGCTAGCTAACCGCGAAAAAGTTTCACGCGTCCACCACGGGACCACGAGGGTACACCCGAAATATATGCCCCAAACACACGACCCAAAATACACTGCACTGCGGGCAACCCGCCCAGGACACTCCTGCTACGCATATCCTAACCTTACTCGATACATCCCGGAGTAAACAAATGAGAAAAAACTCACTAGGGACGCAACAAATGCGGAACCAGCGGAGCGTGGGGAGGCACGTCCGGGTAGGTTGAGCGCAGAGCAGAGAAGGAAGAATGACGCCTGAGTCAGCGTCTGGTCAAAGATCCACACAAGTACATCCACGATTATATGGAAAGCTTATGAATAGTTATTCTTATTTTCTTTTTCTTTTTTATTTGTTACGAAGTTTTTTCGTAGTGAGAACCCAATTTCATAATGACTGAACCATGAGTGAGGTTGCGTGCGCTCATGATGAAGGCTCCTCAATTTTTTATGCTCTGCGCGGTAGATTCAAACTACGGCGGATGAGTGTTTGAAGAGGGTGCCTTATGTAATAGGCATAATCGTCAATGATGGAGGGGCCACTAATAAATATAGCATGATTTTCTTTAACTTTGCATTATACTTTGCGAGTTAAATAACTGCTCTTACTCTTTTCAATTGTTTCACAGTAGCTTCTCTCTCTATATATAGTTATACGTTGACTATTGTTTTATATAATCTTTTTCTTTTTCAGTCTCCAGCTGGTAAAATAGCCTGATTTTCTGTAACTTTGCATTATTCTTATTGAGTTAAATAACTTCTCTTACTCTTTCTATTTCTAACGCTACTCATAGGATGTTAAAATTTTCACTTTTTTTCGGGCAGAGGCTCGTCCCATAGGAAGTAAGGATATATAGATTTAATATTAGGGCATAGGTAGATAATTAAGATAATAAGACAAGATGGCATTAACTCGGTCCCAGTCGAGGAATAATCCTGATGAAAGACATAATACAGTGAGGGATGCAGTACAAATGAACCGTGAAATAGACAATGTAGTTAATGGGGATGTACAGGCAAACCCTGTTAGAGAAAATGCAGGTAATAACAATCAACAACTGCAGCCCGCAGAAGAAAATGCAGGAATCAATAATTCGCAAGACAACAGAGGTATTGAACAAAATAATGAAAATGGTGTAAACGAAGATAATGAGAGAGAAATAATCGAAAATCGTGAACAGAACGAACGACCTCGTAACGTAAACATGAATGGTGGAGAATGGATAGGACATTCTGGTGACAGACTCACAACATTAGTGAATTAAATTTATACAGAAGTGATACAATGGCAACATAATAAGTTTGAACTACCGATTTGTGAAACCGCAAAAGACATGCTGGGGGAACTCAGACGTATGATCCTAAGGTATGTTCAGGATGCCCCTTTGGCGCATGTGGCCAAGTACGAGCAATCCAGCAAAGACTGAAAACAAAACAACGAAGAAAGAGGAAGCCAGATGATATGGCACGATCAGTGGGAAATAGCATGAGGATTGGCAAAGTGGCACAGGCAGTCAGAATGGTCACTGGGGAAGCCTCAAGTGGGGTGCACGAAGTGAATCGACGCATCTTGGACCAGCTAAAGGAGAAACACCCAGAAGCAAAACCAGCAAGTGATGAGGCCAAACTAGACGGGGAATATGTTCCTCCGGACCCGGTGATATATGAGAATATAACTGGAGACCTCGTATGGAGAAAGGCGCTGAAAACACAGGGAGGAGCAGGTCCATCAGGTGTAGATGCTAAGACTTGGAGGATCTTCCTAAGTCAAAACAAGTTTGGTTCAGCCGCGGGTGACCTTTGTGAAGCAATAGCAATGCTGGCAAAGAAACTTGCATCATCACCATGCGTGAACATAGAAGCTCTGACAGCATGTCGCCTGATACCTTTAAATAAGAATCCAGGAGTTAGACCAGTAGGCGTTGGGGAAGTTCTTAGAAGGATTATAGGAAAAGCAATCATGTCCGTATTTGGAAAAGATGTACAAAGAGCAGTGGGCAACTTACAAGTATGTGCAGGACAGCAAGCCAGAGGAGAAGCAGCAATACATGCAATGGGGAAGGTGTATGAGGAGGAAGATTGTGAAGCGGTATTGCTAGTGGATGCAACAAATGCCTTTAACACCATTAATAGGGAGGCAGCTATTCACAACATCAAGATCAAATGCCCGAGCATCGCAAAGTACATAGAAAACGCTTATAAGGAGCCAGCTAACCTGTATATAGTTGGAAGCACAAAGAAGGAAGAAATGAAAATTCTCAATCAAATGAAGGAACAATGCAAGGAGATCCAGTGGCAATGGCAATGTATGCACTGGTGATGGGCTGGTCTATCAGAATGAGAGTTGAGCGTTCTCTGCCATACCCATAGCTTACTCTGTCTGTTCCTTTTACTTATATATTTCTAGATCTCAAGTGACGGCGTCTTTTCCGTGGATTGACCTCCCTACTGCCAACCCTGGCAGATTGGGAGTCAAAGCGTCACATTTTTCCTTTGCCCCTCAACTTTCCCTTTATAATTGCTGAGGGGCACAGGGCCTTGGGTGGGGCTTGTGTTTCCCGGGTGTTTCCGCACCCTCCTCAGCTCCCCGCCTTTGAGTGGCTTCGGTCACCTGGGCATATTAGTGGCAAGCTGGGAGGGTTCTGTGGGGGCGCTCGGTTATGGCCTTGGCCTTGCTCGGGACCTTGGGGCTGCTCGGCCAGACAGCCTGAGGAACAGCAACAACAACAACAACGCACTGGCTCTATCTATTCTGCAGCAGAAAATAAAACATGAGGCAACCCGAGTGAAACAAGTGGCATATGCAGATGACCTCACAGGTGCAGGAAGAATAGGGGATCTCAAAGAATGGTGGCGGAGAGTACAATCAGTTGGCGAAGTCATTGGGTACCATCCGAATGCTAGTAAATCTGTACTAATAGTGAAAGAAGACAAGTATGAAGAAGCGGTGCGGACTTTTGATGGGACAGGAGTGAAGATTACAAAGGAGGGTCAACGCCATTTGGGAGCAGTAATAGGCACAGAAGAATGCAAGAGAGACTATGTGCGAAAAAAGGTAGCGGAGTGGGTAAAGGAAGTGAAAACCCTGGCAGACATTGCGAAATCTGAACCACATGCTGCATATACTGCCTTCACATATGGTGTTAAGCACAGATGGACCTTTCTTATGAGAACAGTGCCTGACATTGGACAGATGCTCCAACCGCTGGAAGAAGCAATCAGAGGAGCATTCATACCTGCTTTAACAGAGATGGAAGGCGTCACACAAGAGCTAAGAGATCTATTAGCTTTTCCGCCAAGGTTTGGAGGTATGGGGATCATAAATCCAGTGGAGGCGGCACCTCATGAGTACCAAAATTCCCTTAAACTTACTACGTCTCTGACAGAAAAAATACGGGAGCAAAATTAAAACGATGAGGTGGACGAAGAGGAACAACGAAATGCAAGACAGGAAATTACAAAGAGCAGAGAAGAGAGACAGAAACATAGCCTAGAACAAATTAAGACCGTATGTAGTGAAGAACTGAAAATGAGAGTTGAGATGGCACAAGACACAGGGGCTTCAAATTGGCTCACATCATTACCAATAAAGGAAAAAGGCTTCAGCTTAAATAAACAAGAATTCAATGATGCCGTAGCCTTGAGGTATGGGTGGCCAGTTTCGAACCTGCCGCTGAAATGTGCATGCGGTGAAATAAACAACTCAGACCACTGTATGACCTGTAAGAAAGGAGGATTCATCTGTATCCGGCATGATGAAGTACAAGACATCACTGCACAAATGCTGGACGAGGTGTGCCATGATGTCAGAATCGAACCGGAACTTCTGCCTATGGACGGACAGCGCTTGGCCCACAATACTGCAAATACTTCAAATGAAGCAAGAGTGGACGTAAGTGCTCGAGGTTTTTGGACGAGGGGACAACGGGCTTTTTTCGACATCAGAATCTTCAACCCAAGAGCACAAACATATCGTGAGCGAGGACACAAGGCGGCATACTTGAGAAATGAAAGTGAGAAAAAACGCGCTTATGAAGAAAGAATTTTGAACAGGGATCAGGGAAGCTTTACTCCTCTGGTCTTCTCATCGTCGGGAGGAATGGGACCTTCTGCAAGTGTCTTCTATGCCAGATTAGCTGAACAAATATCGGAGAAAAAGCGCCAGCATAGAAGCCAAGTCATAACTTGGATGAGATACCGGCTCTCTTTCTCTCTTCTCAGGTCTGCACTCCTATGTCTCAGGGGTACAAGGTCCTCCCCGCTACAGAGGACAAGAGTGAGAGACTTGGACTTTGAAATGGTCATGGCGGAGGGACGAATTGGGGAACAACTAGGTTGATTGTAGGGAGGTACTGGTACAATAAGATAAACTATAATGTAACTAGAATAAGATAGATTGTACATCACTTTGTAACTGTCACCATAATAAAATAAAAAAAAATAAAAAAAAATAAAAGGAAACATGCTTACATTACTGAAATGTTTGTGGACATGCAGTAATGCAAGTAATGCTGGGGTCACACATTCCCGTATATGCTCCTGTATGCTCCCATACGAAGGTTTATTGGTAGTTGGCAACCGATTACGTAAAACGTAAGGGCATAGTACGCAAAACGTAAATGAAATTGTGTATAGTCGTGGGGGTTGGTACGCATGACGGGAGTAGCCACGCTGGTCGGGGAGGTGGTGGGTGCGGCCAAGGCCGCCCGGTATGTTTTGAATTTGAAATCACAGTCGGCTCACGCGCTCCCGTATGTCAAAAGTCGGGAAATCTTACGTCTGACCGGGCGAGCGGCTACGTCTGACGGGAGCAGCCCCGTCAGACGTAGCCGCTCGCCCGGTCAGACGTAAGCTGCTCCCGTCAATCGTAAAATATTCCCATTAAACGGGAAAGTTTACGTTAGTCCGGGCGCATCTGGCAGCCCCGCCGCACTGCGGGATGGCGGGAAAACGCGGCAACGTTGTACGGGGGGGTATATAAGGACCAGCGGGGGACACTCCAGTCACACCTCTCACCACACCGGAGCAGCAACCAACAAGCCAACCCTGCCACCCTCTGCACCCTGCCCTGCCCTGCCTTGCCCTGCCCTGTACCTCCAGCCACCCTCTGCACGCTGCCCTGCCCTGCCCTGCCCTGTACCATGCATAACAAAGGCGTGAAGAAGGCCAGGAAGGCTTCCCCTGCCACCTCGACGCCTGCCACCTCTCCGCCTGCCACTTCGACGTCTGCCACCTCACCGCCTGCCACCTCGACGTCTGCCACCTCACCGCCTGCCACTTCGACGTCTGCCACCTCACCGCCTGCCACCTCGACGTCTGCCACCTCACCGCCTGCCACCTCGACGTCTGCCACCTCACCGCCTCACCCCTCAACGCCTGCCACCTCTCCGCCTGCCACCTCACCTTTTGACCCCTCTCAGCCTGGCCCCTCCAACTCTGCCACCTCACCGCCTGCCCTCTCGACGCCTGATGAAGATGAAGTTATTATCGACCTCGGCCCCGATTGTGGAGAGCTCGACAATGTCGAAGAGGTTCCCGAGGATGAGAGTGAGGAAGACGAGGAGGAAGAAGAAGAACCTGCACCTTCCAACAGCGTACAGGCCCCACCAAAGAAACGGCGCCGGAAGAAGACCAACATATTACTGACGGAGGAGACTGAGCGTATGCTGGCAGATTGGATTGAACTGGATGCGCCTTTTATTTACGACAAGGGTGACCCCAGGCACAAGAACAAGGAGCATATTGAGGCTGTATGGGCGGAGAAGGCTGCGACCATGGACCCACCAATGATCGCCTTCGACTTAAAGACGTGGTGGGCATCTCTCCGCTCCAGGTTCGGCCGGCTCAGCAAGGTGAAGAGTGGTGCTGGGGCCAAACGACTGACGGAGAGGGAAAAGTGGATCCTCAACATGTTCCACTTATTGAAGCCACACATCGTGCGTCAAAAGAAGCCCCGGACACTTGGTATGCCTGAGGTACGTTGATATTTGTTATGTTTTCAAACCCTTTCACAGTGACAGTGTCAGGTTTTGTTTTTTTCGTAATTATTTTGCTTATAATGATGCTATTATTGTGTTCAATTTATCGTGTTAACTTAAAAATGTTGTTAATGAAACGCATAATAACTCAAACCAGTTTATTCATGTTATTTAAAGGTTACAAGGTGAAGTTTTTGTACAGTTGTGGACATTCTGTGGCCAACTCTTGCATCAGCTTCTCATAATGGCCATGTTCAGGCCTTTGTTGTAGATATGGCCACACCCACACTGTCCTCTTGCTCCTTTCCTTCTTTTTCTCTTGTTCATCTTGATGGATGTAGTTTGCTATTGCAAGCAGTTCTAACATTTCTATGTAGGAAATGATCCATTTCATGAGCCGAGTGTTATGCCTGTTCTCCGGTTTGATTAGGGAGTTCACCATCTTGAACTCCTCCAGGATGTATTCCGCGATGTTCTTCATGGTGCCGAGTCAGGAGTGGGAATGGGAAAGTTGTGGCCAGCCCTGCCCTTTTGTAGTTCCCAGATTCCAACCCAGACCTACGTGGTTGACAAAGACTGTCTTTGTCTGTGTTTGGACAGACGGGGTGTGCCTACGCTTGTCCGGAAATGGTCCACGTAAGTCCTAAACACTCCCAAGACGTACGGCCTAAGCTACGCAGGTCTTGTGGGGGCGTGGCCATGGGCGTGGCCTGCGTTCCCGCAAATCGGGCAGCCCAGGCGGACTAACGGGGACATGCTTACGCAAGTCGCAAGCACGTACGTAGTTCCATACGACTACATTACGTCTGATGTAACACTGGCCCCGTCACGGTACGTCTGTCGGGAAGTGCAATAGTCGTGCTCTATACGGGCGTACACGGCCGGACTACGCCCGTCAGAACACAAAATTGGCGATTACGCCTGACGGGAGCTGTCGGGAGCGATATACGGGAATGTGTGACCCCAGCATAATGGTCACTCTTCTGTAAATCTAAAATGGCTTACTTAAGAATGGGAATGGGGTGGGACTACTACAAGCAGTTGTGAGCATCACAAATAATCAACTTCGAGCAATCCTGAGGAGGAAATGGCTCGAATGGTGCTCGGCCCTGAATGCTCACACCAACCTAGCCGATCTCTGGGGACAAATCCGCACCGCCTCAGGGAAAAGAACAAGAAAGCAGCCAACACACCCGGAGCCACAGCAAGAGGCAGAAAGACTAGTGGGCCTGTTTGCTGGTCGGGCTGCCACAATCCAGCTCCCACCTGCCGTGCAGCAGCAGCAGCTGATACTCCTACCCCAACGAGAAGCTATCATCGAGGAGGCCGGCCGTACCGACTCTGAATTCGACCACCCTTTCACCATTGAGGAATTGACCTCCATCTGCAAGTCAGGAAAGGACACAGCTCCAGGGTCGGACGGCATCACTTACACGATGGTCACCAAAAGCGGGTTGGGGAGCCAGAGAATGCTGCTGAACTTAATAAACAAGTCATGGGAGCAGGGCCGGCTGCCCACGACCTGGAAGGAGGCAGACATACAACCAATACCCAAACCAAATGACCCAGGGTCCCTACGCCCAATAACCCTACTCAGCTGCCTCAACAAAACCGCAGAGAAGATGGTTAAAAAGAGGCTGCAACACTGCATCGGACCGCTGCACAACCACCTGTTCGCCTACACTGACAGGGTGGGTACAGCTGACAACCTTGCATCCATCCTTGGAACAATCGACGGACAGCAGTCAGTGGTGGTCTTTCTCGACCTGGAAAAAGCCTTCGAACTTGCCAGCCCTGCGGCCATACTGGAAGCTCTCGTCAACAAAGGGGTTCGAGGGCAACTTCTCAAATGGATCAGAGACTACCTCAGTGGTCGCTATGTCAGAGTCAAATTCCAGGGGAAGAAGTCTCTATACAAGCTTCTTGAAAATGGGACCCCCCAGGGTGGCATCCTGAGTACCCTGCTCTTCAACCTGCTCATGGAGATACTCGTCACACTCGTAAACCTCGAGTTTGGCCGCGGCGTACATCTCTTTGGCTATGCTGATGATCTTCAGCTCATCGCACGGGGACCAAACAAACTCAGAAATGCACAAAGGGCACTGCGCCTGATAGAGGAGACCTGTGCTGCCCTCGGGTTGAAAATCAACGGACGGAAGACCAAGGTCATGGCCATCAAACACCAACATCCAGATCGGAGGCTCCAGGTGCAGGGAGAAAACATAGAATGGGTGAGGGAGCATAAGTGCCTCGGAGTATGGTTCGACACAGGCCTAAACTTCAACAGGCAAGTGGACTACCTCCGAACCAGGACTATCGGCAGAGTACGTATCATGAGATCACTTACGGGTCTCCACGCAGGAGCTGATCAAGAGGTCCTGAGACTCTACTACACCCATGCTGTACGGACTCTGGTCGACTATGCAACGCCTGCCCTGGTAGCGCTCAACAAGGACCAGATACAGAAACTACAAGTTCCTCAGAACCAAGCACTTAGGCTAATGTTAGGTGCTACTGGTTGGACACGCATTGCCAACATGCAGATGGAGACTGGGATAGCACCCATCGAGACGCGCATCCGCAAGAATGTTGCGTGCCTGGTGGCTAGGACCTACATGAGACCAAGATATAGCATCATCAAGGACAAGATCACGACAGCCCTTCGGCAAAGGCCAGATCTCTTCCAGGACAGAAGGTGGAGTCGCAAGGTAGCCGAAATATTAAAAATGTTTGGAATGCAGCACATCGCACATCTTGGTGAGGACCTTCCCCATCCAGACTATATCCCAACACAGCCCTGGGCAAGAAAGAACTCATCATACACACTTGCCAAGATCACAGTGAAGAAACACGAAGAACCGCTAGTCGCAAGGATTGAGGCGGAGCTCAGTATTGCGAGGATAGAAGGAGAAGGAGCAACCGTCTACTATACAGATGGATCTGTCAACCAGGAGACTGGACGATGCGGGGCTGCCTTCTACCACGAAGGACAGTCCTACTGCTGGAGAACAACAGACGGATGCTCCACCCTCCAAACAGAACTCTGCGCAATATTTCAAGCCTGCAAGCATGCACTCCACAACCCAGCTGATCGAGTGGTTATACACACAGACTCAAGATCTGCTATGGAAAACCTCCAAAGCAACAGACTCAAAGACATCATCCGCCTCACAACATCCATACTAGCGGTCCTTAGCCAACTTGACAATCTTGGGAAAACTGTAGATTTCAGTTGGATTCCGAGCCATGTGGGTATTGCTGTAAACGAGGAAGCTGACAAAGCAGCCAAGTCAGCCACCCAAATAGCCCAAATTACCTATACAGTCAGACCATCCCTCTCCCTGGTAAAAGCGAAAATCAGGAACAAGGAAGACCAGCTCCGCAAGGAGTATCACAGAGGGCTAACAAGCAGAGGATCCTTCTCATGCAACTGGTACAGAAATGCAACAAATTACCAGCAGCTCAGCCTTCCCAGTAACACACCCAGGGCAGTAAGAGTCAACATCCATAGACTCAGACTCCGCTACAAATGCAACTGGCAATTAAAGAGGCCGGAAGCAAGGGACTGCAAACACTGTCAGACAAACACAACCCTACCGCTCCTTCACTGGCTGCTGGAGTGCGAAGACACCGAACCCCTAAGAGCAGGAAACAACATACCTACGACCGATCCAGCAGATGCCAGTGCAATCCAGGTTGCAACACAGCTCATCAGAAAGTCCTGGACTGACAACCCAGACCTACTCATCCAGACAGTACAAGACACCCCCCCACCACGATGATATTAGCTCAGCTTGAGCAGGTCAGCTTAGTTCGAACTGTTACACAGAGCTCAAATGTCAAATAGCTTAGCAGGTTAGTTTTTGAGTTGTGGGCCGTCTAATGGCAAAGGCCCGGTTTTGGACATATCAACATGTCTGAATAAATCTTTAAAAAAAAAAAAAAAAAAAAAAAAGTGGGACCTATTTTTTTTTTTTTTAAATAAATGGTGATAGTAGTGATGATGGTTGTATTTGTATTGATGATGATGACAGTAGTAGATATGATGGTGACAGTAGTAGATATTATGGTGACAATTCTAGTAGTAGTGATGATGGTCATAATAGTAGTGATGATGGTGATAAGTAATGATGATAGTTGTAGTGATAATGATGACAGTAGTGATGATGGTGTTAGTATTAGTGATGATGGTGAAAGTTGTAGTGATGATAGTAATGGTGATGATGGCAGTAGTAGTGATGATGGTGATAGTAGGATACATGATGGTAATACTTGTGACAGTAGTAATGATGATGGTTATAGTAGTAGTAATGATGTTAACTAGTAATGATGATTGTAAGATGGTGGTGATGATAGTAGTAATGATGGTTGATAGGTGTAGTATCAATGATGATATTAGTGATTAAGATGGCAGTGACAGTAGTAGTGATGATGGTGAGAGTAGTAGTGATGATTGTAATAACTCATTGTTCCCTGATTAAATAGCACTGTATGAATATTCCCATATTCAAAATATGCTATAGGGTGCAATCCCTGCCGAGTTATCTGCTTATCAGGCGGCGTTGTGTGTGTGTAAGTGTGAGAGTGAGAGTGTAGTGGGTCAGACAGTGAAGCATGGTAACGAGATGGCTTGGGGATGGGGTCGTTTCGGGCCATGAGTGAGCACCGTGCCTCATGTGAAGGCAAGATGGCAGGTGCTCGTTGTGCTCTACGTGCTTCACATGTCTCACTCCCTAGACTGGAACAAGACCTCACGGGCTTCACTGTTCATTGTAAAGCGGTGAATGTTAAGGCTCTCAGCCTATGCCCGAGAGGAAGTAAGTTGGACATAAAAAAAAATTCTGTCGTCGTTGTTGTCGTCCGTCTGTCTCCAAACTCCTAGACCGTTGGACGGATTTTCAACAAATTTCACACGGACATTTGTTGCGTGAATGCGAACGTCAGGCAAAACAGTTATTTTGAATTTATGCAATAGTTATGATTTTAGGTCCAAAATATGGTTTTATCCCCCCCCCACCTCCCGGACACCCCCCTTCCCCCCAAACCCTCCTGAACCCCCCCACCCAGCAATGATGGCATTCTTAGTGTGTGATCACACTAAGAACGCATTCGTTCTGGGAGCGAAAACATCTCGCTAGGTTAAGTTAGTTTAGTTGGCACTAGAAGTGATGGTAGTAATATTTGGATTGATGGTGATAGTAGTGATGATGGTGATAATAGTAGTGATGATGGTTGTAGTTGTATTGATGATGATGACAGTAGTGATGATGATGACAGTAGTAGATATGATGGTGACAGTAGTAGATATGATGGTGACAGTACTAGTAGTAGTAATGATGGTCACAATTGTAGTGATGATGGTGACAAATAATGATGATAGTTGTAGTGATAATAATGACAGTAGTGATGATGGTAGTGACGATGGTGTGAGTATTAGTGATGATGGTGAGTAGTAGTTGTGACGTTAACCACTCCGTTAGAACCGCATGGCTTGTCCTACAGTGACTCGCTAGGATCGCCAGGACAGTGGATGTGGCTACAGTTTATGTATTAAGGTGTGCTTTATTTCATATGAAAGCTTGTGTCATGGGCAGTCCAGAAAGGCTCTTTGTTTTCACCCATGTCAAGGCTTTATATATTTAATTGTAAAGTATATGTTTTATCCTTAACTAGTACTGATAGGATCAGAGAGAGAGAGAGAGAGTAGCACAGAGTGAGAGGGGGCGCGTAGTGTTTTGCTATACTCGATGACGTCATAGCTGGCTGGCCTCGTGGGGATTGGTTGAGGGAGTTCTTTACCATGCTTGGTGACGTAATGTTTTGCTAGCTACTTTGGTAGTGGTTAGAGGACTTGTTACCGCTTTTTTCCCACGCGGCTCGACCTAGTGCTAGTATATATACAGGTCCCTCGCCACTCTCTCCCTCAGATCTGGTTTCTAGAACGCATCCCTCTTATCTCTTTGATATCTGTCCCCCGCTCTGCACCTGAGAATCTTTTCCTCTGCCTATCTCTCTCATTTTCCATACCTTTCACCACCTTTTATTCATATTATACCCCCTCTGGTTAACTCTGCAAAATCAGCTTCATGCTGGCCAGTTGTATTGTGCGTTAAGGTCTGATATAACCCATGTATGTTAGTTGTTAAGATAAGTTGATCACGAAGCATTGGTTGGCGTTCATATTGTTTAGTACCGCTTCCTATAATTATTAGTATTCTGCTGGATTAGATAATGCTAGACTAGGAGTCTGATATTATAAGGTATTGTTTCCTATGAGTGCTGGCTTTAGTTAAAAGCTGCACGACATACCTGAGAACTGGAGTTGATTGAGTAAATTCTAGTCTGTGTGCCATTGAGAGTAGAGCATGCACGAATGAGGGCTTTTTGCTTATACCATTCTGCACTGTTCTAAGCTCGTTGTTTGTCCTTGAGGTACGCCAGGAGAACGCTTGATACTTCGGTATTAAGGTTTCTCAAGAGAGCTACCCTTCACTATAACGTAATATTTGACGCACAGACTTGAGATTTACACTAGGCTATGCGGCATGCCATGCGCACCAGTATCTCGTATCATTGACTCTAGCTAGACTTTATCAATCATAGTAGACATTAAGTATATTAAACCAAGTACTCTTATTATGCATACCCATTTATGATTACACAAGCATTTCGCAGCCTAGTTTGATGTATTGAGACACAAACGACTTAGGCTCTTTTTGTTGATAGGAATACTGCATTGTTGTGGCGATCATTATTATTGTTGTAGTGTTTAGGATATTCTTGGCTCCGACGGCATTATATATTCTGCCTTTTTGTGTGCATAGCCTGCACGAGCATTGTTCCGCTGCCTGCCTTTTTGGGTTCCATTTCCGATATGAGCATCTTTATAGCATCTAACATTTAAAGAAGATTCCTTGTTAGTGTTGAAGGACTTCAGTGCACTTTCTTTCATGCAGGAGTGCCTGACATTTATTGATTAAAGTAACGCAAGCTGTCTCTTACCACCTTACTTTGCATACCATAACCAAGCACCTTCGGTTATAGGTAGTAATAGGCTGTTTTCACATAACATTAAGCCTAGAGTAGACGCACATTTATTGAGAGTTTAATAACCTATTATTACATATAGAACTCTGTAGAGTATTTGTGTTCTTTGTTCACTGGGAATATACATCAGAGGTTGGATCTAGCGCTTTCCGTTGTAGCATTTATGCCATTACTAGTCCAATGAATAAGAGCCCTGATATATTTAAACCTCAGTCTTAACAAATGGCGACCTTACCTAGGATTGGTGAACCTACATTTATTAGCAGGGAACATTTGTTGTTTTTGGGAATATTTTGCGGGGATCAGCAAGAATATTTTTTTTTTGCAACATAGTATAGCCCTTGAGTATTTCCGAGAATTTTTGTGTGTATATTGAAGTATAAGAGTTTGGGGTGCTTCTTTTCTGAATATTGAGGTGGGAAATTTTTGTGAGCATCATGTCTTATAACGGATCAGAGGAGAATGGAGACACAGTACGTAATGTCGAAACTGAGGAACAGCAGTATGATGATATGGTTTATCAGGTGAACTGTGAGGAGGATGCTAGGATATTTTTGCAATGGCCTGTTACTGCCGAGCGGTTGGAGGGTACGGATCGGTACGGTCTTCAATGCCTGGCCACAGCTATCGGTCATGCGGTTACTAGTAGCATGACCAGGGATAACTTGATAACGTGTGTACTGGGCAGGGTGACTGGTGAGCGAGATTGGTTGAGTGCTCAGAGCCCTTCGGGCATGCTTCCCCTACACTCGACTCCCAGCCATCCCAGTAGTTTGCCGACCCCGGGTACGCTTCCGCAGTTGGGTGGTGACTGGCAGGGTTGGTTGCCCCTGGGGGGGACCACCGGTAATTTCAAACATTGTAGCACCTTCACCTCCTCAAGGGTTAACTCCAGAATTATTGCTTCAGCTCGAATTAGCTAAGATCCAGCAGCAAATAGAATTAGCCAAGATAGAAGAGAGAAAAACTATCAGTCATGAGCACATAGAGCTAGCAAAAATCCAAGCTGAGTCGACTAGGTACTGTGCCGACAGGGACGTAGAGAAGTTGCGAGTAGAGACAACGGGACAGCAACTTGGGGCTGGTAACCGTGCTCATGATCAATCTCTCTCGCACTTATTGAAACTGGTTCCGGTGTTTGATGAGAGTGGGGTAACAGAATTGTTCGCACGCTTTGAGAAGAAGTGCCAGGAACACCAGTGGCCAGAGAATAAAAGGGCAGCACTTGTATCCTCTAGATTTATAGGCAAGGGTCTTAAAGCCTATGATGCGTTACCTTTGGAGTCATGTATTGTGTATGAGGATCTCAAGGAGGCTGTCCTGAGGGCTTACGAACTGCAACCAGAAACGTACCGTTTGAAGTTCCGGGGTGTAACTAAGGGAAGAGATAGCACCTTTCTGGAACACGCCCGGGACTTGTCCGATGCTATGGGGAATTGGCTCCGATCTGATAAGGTAACAACGTTTGATGGAGTTAAGCAGTTGATGATGTTGGAGCAGTTCTTTAAGAGCACGGGTGGTGATCTAACTTTGAACTTAAAGGAGAAAAACCCAAGAACTCTAGTAGAAGCAGCAGAAATGGCTGATCGATGGCTGTCGTTGATTCGGGGTTGCGGGTCCTCACAGAAGTACGATGTAAGTGCTAAGGACCGTTATCCTCCCCCTCCCCGTAGCAATGACACATTTAAACAGAAGAGCCATGAAACTAAAACTGAATCCAAACCTTACACCACACCGTATGTGAAAAGTCAGGGGCCTTTTACATCACAGTATAAGCCGAAACCGAAATTGATGTGTTTTAGTTGCCACCAGGAGGGTCATAAGGCAAATGAGTGCCCTAGTCGACCTCCTCCGGCAGCCGTGTCTTTTGCTCACGGCATTGGAGTGTTCAAGAGGACATCGGAGTTTGTTAGAGGCATTTCTTCCGAGGTAAATACACTGCCAGTGCAGAAGGATCCGGAAGGCTTATTCCCTGTCCGTGATGCCTTTAGTGACCACAGGGGACTCGGTTGTGTGGAGTGGGGGGGTAGAAGACATGAGGTGAGAATTTTGCGTGACACTGGGGCATCGCAAACATTGTTGAGAAATTTCACTGGTAAACCTGTCAATACGGCGCGGGTGGTTGTGGATCAGGGAGTTAATGCAACAAGGTCATACCCGCTTGTAAGAATGAAGATGGAAGTTGATGGTGTGACTCGTGACCTGGATGTAGGAATTGTGGAGAAGTTACCTATTGGGGGCGTCGACCTCCTTCTCGGCAACGACTTTGCGGGGCCTACTTCTGAGGCTCCACCCTTAGTCGTTGCCGAGAAGCCGGCCGACGTGAGTAGGGAGGAGCAGGAGTGGGTTGAGAAGTGTTCGGTGCAACCTATGACGTGTGTTGTTACTGGAGATCTTGCATCCAGGGAGTCACATTCTGGTCAACAGTCTTTAGATCAGCGGAGGAAGGGTACCGAGAAGGGGTTGAAAGTTGATGCGGTTGAGAGTTTAGTGTCAACGGACCTTCTCGGGGACTCATTATTAGGACCACATTTCGAGTCTGGAGAAGACCCAGTAACTGTTCCTGAAGGGGCAGAGGATGGGCTTAAAAAGACGAAAGAGTTGAAGGAGGACAGTGATGCACAGTCGGGAGATGTAGCAACAAGGTACCCTGACGCGTACCCTATGAAAAATGGGTCGGCGAAGACGGTGGTCCGAAGCTTGCTAGTGTATTTTTCCCGGTATGGTTACCCGCAGGGGATTCAGTCAGTCCAGGGACCCAACTTCACTTCTAGCCTCTTTGTTCAAGCAATGCCGCAGCATGGGGTTGTGTCATCTGCGTATCATCCGGAGAGCCAGGGTGTGTTAGAGCGATGGCACTCAGCCTTGAAATCTGTGCTTCGTTGTTGTTGCTTTGAGAGTGGGAAGGATTGGGATCTTGGCCTGCCATGTGTTTTGTTTGCTGTGCGGGAGGTACCTGGGGAGAGTTTGGGATTCAGCCCTAATGAGCTCGTCTTTGGACACCGTGTCAGAGGGCCTCTCCATATGGTTGAAAAAGTATGGGAGGGTGCAGACAAACCTTGTTCTATGCTCAAGTGTGTCCTCAACAGTCGAGAACGGATGTTGCGCAGTCTGGAGTTGGCTGGCTGTAATTTGACTAGCTCTCAGGCCCTCAGGAAGGACAGGTACGACCTCAAGGTTGAACTCAGGGAGTTTCACGTGGGTCAGGTGTTGATTCTACTGCCCCTTGTAGGTCACCCCTTATCCGCGAAGTACGCTGGTCCTTATAGGGTGGTGGAGGAGCTATCAGACCTGGATTACTTGGTAGCCACTCCAGACAGACAGAAGCGCAATCAGTTATGTCATGTTAATCTCGTGAAGGAGTATGGGAGGCACCCCCCTGAGCCTCTCACTGTGCCTGTGATGACGTTTAGCAGTCAAGGTGGAGAAGGAGAACGGGACAGTCAAGCTCAGGTGGAGGATAACTGGAAGGATAAGAAGTTCAAATGGGCGCCTGAGTGTGAGAAGGTGTTTAGAGAAGTAAAACACCTGTTGTGCACTCACCCGATCCTCAGGGCCCCTGACTTTAGCCTACCTTTCCAACTAGCAACGGAGGCTAGTGGTGTGGGGGCTGGTGCCGTCCTTGTGGAAAAGGACGATGATGGGCTGGAGCATCCTGTTAGTTTCTGCTCGGAGAAGTTCAATTCAGCCCAGGGGAGCTGCTCTGTTGTCGAGAAGGAGCTACTGGCAATTGTACTTGCTCTGAGGCATTTCGAGGTCTATGTTCCAGCCTATGGTCCGGTTGTTGTAGTTTACCCAGATCATCACCCTCTCAAGTTCTTGGACCAGTTTCACAATCGGAATATGAGGCTGACCAGGTGGTCACTAAGGTTACTGGTATATAACCTGGCCATACGCCATATTGCCGGTTGTGACAACGTGGTTGCAGATGGTCGTTCAAGGGTATATGATCCTGGGTAGATTGACACACGGGTAGCCTCCTGCTTTAGCTTGAATAGTATTTTGCGCCTGGTGCTTGTTGGCTCGCGGTTGTAGCCCAGCGTATTGGGTCGTAAAGCAGGAGTTGAGCGTTTGGTATAGAAGAAAAAAATAGGCTTGCCCCTATGGCTTGCCCCTATAGTGCAGCCGAAATAAACAAATTAAAAACATAAAAATCAAATAAAAACTCTTTCTTTGATAGTTGAATTTTTTCAGTATGCAGTAATTCTGAGTTGCACTCCTCTCAGAATGCTGGGCTAGAGAAGCTCGCTCTTGAGGAGCATAACTACATATAATTTAACCTACTGTGTTGGTGAGGGTTATAATTTTGTAAAATGTTTTGTTGAAGAACTGTGCCAGATATTTTACTGCCGCTGGGTGATGGGAAGTAGATATATAGCATGGGTTCTAACCATCAGATTTTTGTGAGCCTTGGGCCTCTGAGAAAAATCTTGGGGGGGGTGTGACGTTAACCACTCCGTTAGAACCGCATGGCTTGTCCTACAGTGACTCGCTAGGATCGCCAGGACAGTGGATGTGGCTACAGTTTATGTATTAAGGTGTGCTTTATTTCATTATGAAAGCTCGTGTCATGGGCAGTCCAGAAAGGCTCTTTGTTTTCACCCATGTCAAGGCTTTATATATTTAATTGTAAAGTATATGTGTTATCCTTAACCCGGCAAGCGCGATAGGCCTCACGGAAGGCTTCCTATAGGGAACGCGATAGGCCTCACGGAAGCAAGACCATAAAAAAAGCCTTCCAAAAAAAAAAAGGGCCTATCAAAACAAAGGATTTTGTCTCTAGGTGAGATAATTCCCCTCTAGTACTCATCCATGTGTTTCTCACCCCTCCCCCTCCCCTCCTTCCCCACCTTATTCCCCCTCCCCCCCCTCCTCAATTATCACCTATTTATCCTCTTATTATCATCATTTATCGGTTATTTTTCTCTCCCGCGATAATGTAGCAAAGGGGGGTTGCAAAAAAGATGGTTATGCAACACCCAGACACCGGCACACACCGCCCCGCTCGTCTCAGTTGACTCCCAGACAGCGAGAGGGGAGGGCTGCCTGTGGCTCTCTCTCGCCTGAGATTATGACCGGGTGGCCAATATCTTCGTTTTTCACCACCCAAATGCTTTTCCCACTTATTTTAGCACTCTTGAAGGTTCATATATACATCATATATGTAAAATAAAAGCATACCGAAAACAAATAATGCTTTATATATAACGAATATAACGAATTATGTCAGAATCCAGGGCTAGAAATGCACAAATAACTACCCTAGCACCTAGGTCTATATCGCGCTTGTCAGGTTAACTAGTACTGATAGGATCAGAGAGAGAGAGAGAGAGAGTAGCACAGAGTGAGAGGGGGCGCGTAGTGTTTTGCTATACTCGATGACGTCATAGCTGGCTGGCCTCGTGGGGATTGGTTGAGGGAGTTCTTTACCATGCTTGGTGACATAATGTTTTGCTAGCTACTTTGGTAGTGGTTAGAGGACTTGTTACCGCTTTTTTCCCACGCGGCTCGACCTAGTGCTAGTATATATACAGGTCCCTCGCCACTCTCCCTCAGATCTGGTTTCTAGAACGCACCCCTCTTATCATTTGATACCTGTCCCCCGCTCTGCACCTGAGAATCTTTTCCTCTGCCTATCTCTCTCATTTTCCATACCTTTCACCACCTTTTATTCATATTATACCCCCTCTGGTTAACTCTGCAAAATCAGCTTCATGCTGGCCAGTTGTATTGTGCGTTAAGGTCTGATATAACCCATGTATGTTAGTTGTTAAGATAAGTTGATCACGAAGCATTGGTTGGCATTCATATTGTTTAGTACCGCTTCCTATAATTATTAGTGTTCTGCTGGATTAGATAATGCTAGACTAGGAGTCTGATATTATAAGGTATTGTTTCCTATGAGTGCTGGCTTTAGTTAAAAGCTGCACGACATACCTGAGAACTGGAGTTGATTGAGTAAATTCTAGTCTGTGTGCCATTGAGAGTAGAGCATGCACGAATGAGGGCTTTTTGCCTATACCATTCTGCACTGTTCTAAGCTCGTTGTTTGTCTTTGAGGTACGCCAGGAGAACGCTTGATACTTCGGTATTAAGGTTTCTCAAGAGAGCTACCCTTCACTATAACGTAATACTTGACGCACAGACTTGAGATTTACACTAGGCTATGCGGCATGCCATGCGCACCAGTATCTCGTATCATTGACTCTAGCTAGACTTTCAATCATAGTAGACATTAAGTATATTAAACCAAGTACTCTTATTATGCATACCCATTTATGATTACACAAGCATTTCGCAGCCTAGTTTGATGTATTGAGACACAAACGACTTAGGCTCTTTTTGTTGATAGGAATACTGCATTGTTTTGGCGATCATTATTATTGTTGTAGTGTTTAGGATATTCTTGGCTCCGACGGCATTATATATATTCTGCCTTTTTGTGTGCATAGCCTGCATGAGCATTGTTCCGCTGCCTGCCTTTTTGGGTTCCATTTCCGATACGAGCATCTTTATAGCATCTAACATTTAAAGAAGATTCCTTGTTAGTGTTGAAGGACTTCAGTGCACTTTCTTTCATGCAGGAGTGCCTGACATTTATTGATTAAAGTAACGTAAGCTGTAACTTCTCTTACCACCTTACTTTGCATACCATAACCAAGCACCTTCGGTTATAGGTAGTAATAGGCTGTTTTCACATAACATTAAGCCTAGAGTAGACGCACATTTATTGAGAGTTTAATAACCTATTATTACATATAGAACTCTGTAGAGTATTTGTGTTCTTTGTTCACTGGGAATATACATCAGAGGTTGGATCTAGCGCTTTCCGTTGTAGCATTTATGCCATTACTAGTCCAATGAATAAGAGCCCTGATATATTTAAACCTCAGTCGTAACATAGTGAGGATGGTTAAAGTTGTAGTGATGATGACAATAGTTGTGTTGATGAAGATTATAGTAATGGTGATGATGGCAGTAGTAGTGATGATGGTGACAGTAGGATAAATGATGGTAATATTTGTGACAGTAGTAATGATGATGGTTATAGTAGTAGTGATGATGTTAACAGTAGTAATGATGATTGTAAGATGGTGGTGATGATATTAGTAAGGATGGTTGATAGTTGTAGTATCAATGATGATAGTAGTGATTAAGATGGTAGTGACAATGGTGACAGTAGTAGTGATGATGGGGAGAGTAGTAGCGATGATTGTAATTGTAGTAGTGATGATGATGAAAGTAGTCGTGATGATTGTGGCAGTTGTAGTGATGATGGCAGTAGTAGTGATGATGGTGATTGTGATTGATGATATTAGTAGTGATGATGGTAACCCATCACAGAGTTGGGTATGCCGTTTTTATTTTGGGCAAAACGGCACGTCTACTTTATTATATTTAGTATTAGTAGAGTCATAGGATGTGACACTCCCAATATAACATGAAATAGTACAGGATATTTTATATACACTGGGCCTACCTTTAAGAGGTTACCCGAATTAACAGCGTACAATTGGCAAGTAATCAGGTATCAACTGTATTATCTTTACCTGTACAAGAACAAGGAAACAACAAATAGGACAAATAATGTATATACACGACGTACACAGAGTTAGGCAAGGATGATATATTCAATAATCAAGAGTGATGCTCGTGAGTGTGGTTGGAATGAATACTGGAGAATTCGCCCCGAAACGAGTTCGCCCCACTTTGAGAATTTGCCTCGCCGCGAGTTCGCCCCGTTAATGCCCCCCCCCCCTCCCCCCTCCCACCTAAATTTGGATATAAGTACCTGTGGCAGCTAGCAGTGAAGAAAGCAGAGTATAATAGCTGGGAGGTAGGAAGGGAAGGGGAGGGGGGCGAATTCGTTGTCCAAGAGCGGAGCGAATTCTCCTGTACCCGATCATGCAGAGGATCATAAAAGACTGATTACATACATACAAGTAATACAAATATGCATCTAGTTCTGTAGTATATTAATATAGTAGAAGTACCGTATTTTCACATTTAAAATAACAAACTGCATACCCAACTAATCACTTAAAAATTTTAAGTTATAAAATTAACACAAATAACATGAGAAAAAATAAATGGATTCACCATGGAACTTCCCCTGTAACCTAACAACTGTCTTCACTAGCGATTGCATCGGCAAAATGATGTAATGTTGCTACTAAGTTCTTGAAATCTTATATATTTTCAAAGGATGATCTGAATGAAGGCAAAATAAATTCGGCATAAATGTTAAGATTTGCGGAAATAGCAGAAGCAATAAAAGTTTACTGTGAATTTTTCTTGTGACCTTGATCTTCAAAATGAACCTCAAACTGGATTGTATTGAATAAATATTTTGATAAAATAAACTTAAAATTACCATATACTGTATTTGTGGAAATCTAAAGGGAAAGATTTTTTTCTGGACTCCTTCAACTTCATGTTTAGCCCAATTAGTTATGAGATTTTAAAACGTTCGCCCCATTTGTTTGGCGATATAGAGACCGTTCGCCCTATCTAGGTGTCGATGTTTTCCTAGCGAGCGATAGCGAGCCTGTAATTTAGGAGGAACCGACCTTCAGCAAGGACATTTTTCTACCGAAAAATGTACACATTTATCTCGAAGGGGGTATTATTTTCAAGCTTGATAGAGGTCTAGGGAGTAAATTAACCCTTAACCTCTGAAGTGCGCATGGGGGTAATTGGAAACGTCCCCCTGTGCTGACGTATTTGAGGTGTTTCCGTCACTAAAATATTCATTGTGCCATTAATAGCATTAATATTTATCCATATGCGCCTATTATGGGTTGATTATAAAGGTATTAACCTGAAACAACAATAAAACGAGTGAAAACAGCGTTTGGATGGTCAGATTCGGAGATATAGCCCGCGAGTTGTATAATGTATGGGTGAGGCAATATGCTTTCCCGCCAATTTCCCCCAAGGCCACTGAGACACAGTCGATCGATACTCTCTCTCTCTCTTGCACTCGCTTGCTATCAGTGATGACCACACCTCCAATCGGATTTCTAATGTTAGCACGAAAATATACCTCAGAATAAGGGAATAACAGGGAAAATAGGTGATAACTGAAGGAGAGGAGGAAAGTGGGGAAGGAGGGGAGGTAGAGGACTGAGATTTTGCATGGCCCAGGGGCCAAAAAAAAATAAAAAAATAAAAAAAAAAATATAAATTTTTTTTTTTTTTTCGATGTCAAAAGTTGATTTTTATTTTCTCTGACTCTTAAGAGTCTTCCCGCAGTGCGCCGGGGGAACTCTTAAGAGTCTCCCCGCAGCTCCCGGGTTAAAGAGCGGTGCTCGACTTAAGTCGTGCACCAATTTGCAGCAAGTTAGGAGCATTATTAAGGTTTTTAAAGGGTTAAAATCGAGTGCAAATGGCCGGGAGAGCAGCGGGCCAGACAGCCGACTCCTAGGGCTTACCGCCGCCCAGTAACTCATGTTCCCTGTGTTCTCGAGAGGCCGGCAGTGTAGACAGTAGTGAGCATAGCTGGGAAAAATATACCGATATATGCTAAACTTCCATGTTCGTGGCACCACTGCAAGAGAACCATGAGTGCTACGTAGCTCGTTCTGGTCTCATTTTGAAGATTTTAGTGCCTATTGTTTTGCTAAATAATTTTTTTTTCATGCAGATGCTTGATTTATCATGCAGGAGGGCCTGAATATGCCCAAATGAGCCCAAAACACCCCGCTAGACAAGGATTAAAACAAATATATGTACTGGTAATAATAAAAGTCAAAGAAATATATAATATAACGTACCCTTAACACTTACACTGCGGGCATATTTCCGCTATATTAGGATTTATTCAGGCACTCCTGAATGATTGAGCAAGTGTCTGAATGAAATTAAATGTGTTCAGCCAAAACTAGAAGAAAATAGCTTCAAAATTACAACAGAACGAGCTTCATAGCACGCAGGATTCATCGGCAGCGCTACCATAGACATTCGCTAATACTGAGCGAATATCGCTAATGTCGCGCTAGATTTGACTTTGGCAGCACTGCTATGTCTAGCGGGTTTATGGCTCATACCCTCAGTGCCGCGGACGGGGGCCTGTCACGCTCCCGCTCTCTCGGACTCGTCTCCACAGGCTTTACAAGCCTGTTTATTGCTATAAATTGCCATGGAGTTTTGGAACGTCTCCCGTAGCCAATGGGGTAATGGATAACCGTAGCAATTGAAATTATTTAAACGAAATATAATCAGCATAATATCTGTTTAAAGAGATGCAAGCAAAGAAAGTAGTTTGAAATGTTATGCCAAGACTCAAGAGGGAAGACAGCCAAGAAGTCCCCACCAGCACTACCCGAGCCCCAACACCAGGAACAACGCCGACCTCAACAACACGTGAAGCGGCAATCCAAAAGACTAACCAAGTATCCCCATCAGCCCAGTTTTTTCTTGTCTCCCTCCACCCCGATCTCACTTTCCACCACAGGTACAGCCAATTATGTTGGAGCCAGGGATGTCAGAGCTCCGCCCAGGCTGCTCGCTGGCAACCTACCTGCCTGCCTGCCAGCCAACCTGTTACCTGGAAAGGCAAATTACCTGGGCACACTGGCCCAGGGGAAAAAGGATATAAGGGCAGCCTTAATCCAAACAATAAGGCCCCATTTACCCCCCAAGGAATCCAGGACTAAGAAGAGCAAGAAAATTATGAACAAGGACCGAGGGTGGTAGCTGTCCAGCAGGCAACTCAGCAACCCTTGTGAGGTAACAGCAACTACACTCATTAACCGTTGTTTAGCCGCAGCCTACTCAGCAACCCTTGTGAGGCACATAGAGAGTTCAGCAACCCTTGCAACCCCTGCACAGTCACAATCTCCCCGACTACACTAAGCAACCTTTGTGTTTTCGCAACCTCACCCGGCAACCCTTGTGAGGCAAAATGAGAGTTCAGCAACTCTTGCTCTTAGATCGTGTTTGGCAGCCCCTGCACAGCTAACCCCAAGCAACGTAACCACGTAAAACAGAAGAAGAAGCAGCCAAAGTACAGCAAGCAGAGGTCCCCTGTGAAGAGATCTGAAGATAAGATGATGATAATGAAACAAGACCTTAACCTCCCAGATAAACCTGAAAAAAAATCTGATAAATATGCAGTGTACGTTGAGTGAAATTGTTTGTCTGTCAGTCTCTACTTAATATTCAAAGCTTCTAAATATCACCACATGCTATCCAATATTACAAGTTAATAAACGTTTCCGTTATAACATCTTAATGCAATCACTGCGTCCGACATACTGATACGTCCATTAAAAAAGGCCTATAATGTGGACGATGTTCCCGTACATGTTGATATTACCGGCTGAGTTGGTTAGACCAACCCGCCTCGCTTGTTGCCAAATGCTTCCAGGAGCTTCTCAGCTTGCCAACAATAATCATATCAGTCTGCGATATGCATTAGTTGAGGCAGGGTGTATTTCCAAGCAAGAGGTGTTTTAGAAGCTGAAATACAACAGAACTGGGCTACTTCTACATTTATTTATGACAACTATTTACTAGGTTCGAATCTAAGGTTCCTTTCATGTCATGTCATGCTGTCTAATAAACAAATTAGTTGATGATTATATTAACATATTTATAATGCCGAATCTAGAAGTACAGGTGCCCAGGATACCCAGAATCGAAGAATTTGCCCAACTAAATACATGCTCTATGGAACCAACAACCCTGTCCTCTGTGATCTTAACTCTGCTCTGGCATTAGAGGGAAACACAAGCAATGGGGCAAGCCATGCCTCCCAAGACACTGGGAATCCCCGAGCCAGCCGACCTGAACCGATACCTTTAATCTAGTTGTTTCCGATGACTCCAGGGCGATATCGGTCTACCAACCAGCAGCCTAAGGAGCGGCAACGGGAACTTTTAGCCCAGAAGTTGAGTACCAGCAGAAGACGTACAAAATTCACCAACATATTTTGTAGCGATACCAATAACAGTTCATAAGCATGACGCTTATAGCTCCCTCTTGTTTATATGTAAGGAGTTCTGAAATTCTTGACCGCTGATGTGAGGAACTCCATCCTTCTGATTATGAGATACCCTAAACCCTGTCTTGAGTAGCTCATTTGGGTTAAGCCTGGCTATTCCAGCACTGATGTGAGTAGCTCCATCAAAACTATGGTTCCAAATACCTAACCCTTGTCTTCAGTAACTTATTCAGGTATGCCTGATCTTCCCAACCACCGACGTGACTGCAGTCCATCCCTCTGGTTATGAAGTACCATAACCCCTGCTTTGAGTAGCTCATTCGGGTTAAACCTGGCTATTCCGGCACTGATCTGAGTTTCTCCATCAAAACTATGGTTGCAGTCACGTAACCTCTGTCTTGAGTAACTCATTCAAGTAGGCCCAAGATTCTTGTCCATCGACATGATTGCAGTCCATCCCTCTGGTTATGAGGTATCCTAACCCCCATCTTGAGTAGCTCATTTGAGTTAAGCATGGCTATTCCGGCACTGATGTGAGAAGCTCCATCAAAACTGAGGTTGCAGTCACCTAACCCCTGTCTTGAGTAACTTGTTCAGGTAGGCCTAATATTCTCGGCCACTGACGTGATTGCAGTCTGTCCCTCTGGTTATGGATTAAGCTTGAGAAACTCCACAATGGTATGAGCAGCTCTGGCAACTTATACTCGAAGTAAATCGATTCTCACTACTGCCAGTCAAAGAAGCAGCCCAGAGAATAAGCAACAGACACCAGTAGATTCAGAAGAGATGATCGTCCTACACATGACGCCTGGCCGGACCACCTTTGGACGGACGCAATAGCGATGCATGATTCTGGCTTTCAGAGTCCTTTTATAGGCCTTAATAAGATTAATTAAAAACACACACACTCCCTATCTTAAATATTTTGCCATCATAGGACTTAACCTTTGTTACGCCTGAACAATTCTGTTCTTGTGGAAGAGATTAAGTTGATAATATTTATTACTTGCCTCCCACAATACCCGCTCAACACTCTCTTAACACGAAAAAGGCGAGCTATATGTAGTGAACACCATACAACTGGGCGGCCATATTATGCTCCATTCCCGCCTATAATCGTCATTTCACGATAAATATCGTTATTACTTATTCATATGCGCCTATTTTACGTTTAATATGAAGATAGTAACATGTAACTTCAATAAAACAAGTGAGAATAGTATTTGGATGGTGGAAATCGCGAATTATTGCCGACCGTTCATTCATGAAATGTGGAGCAGAGGCGATGTACACCCTTTCTCTCTGAAGGCCAGAGGCAGACTAAAGCCTGTCTCTCTCTCTCTCTTTCCCCACACATTAGACACGCAAGACCACACCCTGGGACCGGTTTGGAGATATTGGCACGGTGAATACACCTATAAGCAAGGGAATAAGAGGAAAAATAGGTGAAATTTGGAGGGGGAGGGGGGAAGGAGGGGATTTTGACACATGTGGAGGAGTGATATGAGGTATGGAGGGGAATTATCTCACTTAAACACCCAATTTGTTTTGTTTTAAGTGCTACTGGGGCCTTTTAAAAGGCTTTTTTAGGCCTTACCTCTTAAGAGGATCGTCGCCTTTGCCCACCAAAACCTGTTAAGAGTGTTCTCGCCGTTCCCGGGTTAATAAGTGTCCTAGCTACCATGTCCCCATTGAGATTTAATTTAGCTAATGTCAAACTTACCTTCTTGGGGTAACACTTTGTAAACACTTAATTCTATTCTTATTCATTATTTATATCTTGTAGTTTTGCTGACCAATGATTATTGTTAACTTTTTATATTGACATGCTTTGATTGAACACAGGTGCCCTCAAATGCCTCTATACTTGTCACACTAATTGTATAATATTATTATGTCACTTGCATTCTTTATTCTATGTACAAATAAAAACCATGAATACCATAGCCTGCATATTCTGTTCATTGCCTGACCTACTCACTCACGACAAGAAAGATTGTACCAGCCCATGTCAACGATATTCATGGGTGGTATCTTATTTCATCGAAGTAACCAACATATAATACAAAAATGGAAGAGAGATGGATGGTACTTATATGTTTGGTGACTGGCCATGAGCGGGGCCAGTTGGTGGAACAATTATCCCCACATTGTCAAGGTCGTGTGCCTCGGAATGAATGAATGGGAGACTTTTACCCAATCTGTTCATTGGAACTCATTAGAAATCGGTCTGGGCTACGATTATGGCACGAGGGCAACGCATATTGAGCTGAATTATCGAGAAAATAGCCGCCAGAGCGTATTCTTACCTATAGAACACCTCCCCCCACCCCCACCGAAAGTTTTAAGTATATTTGGTTCCTCTTTTACTTACCATTATAACACCTGCTTACAAAATGTATTTTAATTTCATACTTTGTCCTTATTCACAATGTTAAAAGACACACATACTTCTCCCGGGTTCTATTTGATCTTATATATCTAAATATTGTAATTAACCTCTTGCCAAAGACTCACTTCAATCTTGTTTATAGAATTAGAATGCTTGCTGTTAAATTAATCATTGTAAACTTGCATTCGCAATATATATATGCACTTCACATATTTATTCATGTATGTTGATTGTAAACACCATTTCTATACATTGTAAATAAAGCTTATACACTAAAGCCCATGTATCTGTTCTATTGTTTGTTTCCCAGCTCCTATAGGACTGCACGATCATATAGATAAGTTTTCGAGGCCAAGCACAATTAGATTCTGGTTGGTATCATACTGATGGTACGCGGTGGTCTGAGCCTACGTGAGTTGCAGTTGGGATGTGTGTACATGCTTAGATTGATATGCAGGATTCGAAGTTGCATAATAAATCGTAGGCAGTGTCCACCATCCTTTAACTGTCTTCGTGGTGCGATGCATAAGGTGTTGATTTTCGGTGTGAGCGTCCTGGGTTCGAATCCACGGACTGCCACATGCGTTTGTAAATTTCATTAATCAATTTTAGGAGTATAGTTGGTTGTTGGAAGGAACATAATAATTGATATTGGTCGGGAGTAATCTATCGAGAGGACTTCCCTAGCGGTTAAGGCCCCATTAATTGCTCTTTCCATTCACATATGCATAGCCTACGTGAGTTGCAGTTGTGATGTGTGTACATGCTTAGATTAATATGCAGGATTCGAAGTTGCATAATAAATCGTAGGCAGTGTCCACCATCCTTTAACTGTCTTCGTGGTGCGATGCATAAGGTGTTGATTTTCGGTGTGAGCGTCCTGGGTTCGAATCCACGGACTGCCACATGTGTTTGTAAATTTCATTAATCGATTTTAGGAGTATAGTTGGTTGTTGGAAGGAACATAATAATTGATATTGGTTCAGGAGTAATATATCGAGAGGACTTCCCTAGTGGTTAAGGCCCCATTAATTGCTCTTTCCATTCACATATGCATAGCCTACGTGAGTTGCAGTTGGGATGTGTGTACATGCTTAAATTGATATGCAGGATTCGAAGTTGCATAATAAATCGTAGGCAGTGTCCACCATCCTTTAACTGTCTTCGTGGTGCGATGCATAAGGTATTGATTTTCGGTGTGAGCGTCCTGGGTTCGAATCCACGGACTGCCACATGTGTTTGTAAATTTCATTAATCGATTTTAGGAGTATAGTTGGTTGTTAGAAGGAACATAATAATTCGAAGACGGATTAGACAGCTCTCTTGGAACGGAAAAAGTTATAAGGTTAGCTCTCTTAACCCTTTGACTGCGGTTGGCATACAGGTAAGCCCTGGAAATATCCTGAAATTATTAGCCCATTAAAGCCTGTGGAGACGAGTGTGAGTGATCAGGAGCGCGGCACGCCCCCGCCCGCTCTCCGGCAAGTCTGCCGCAGCACTGAGGCTCTGTGGTGTGGTCTCGCGAGATATATTCAGTGTTGCCAAAGGCAAATGCTGCTATGGAGCTCGCTCTACTGTCATCTGAAAGCTCTTTTCTTCTAGTTTTCTGCTGCCAATATTTCATTTCATTCAGGCACTTGCTTAACTCTTCGCCATCGGCTGTCATTGTACGCGCCTATACCCCTGACTTGGGCCTTTTGCCAATATCACTTGATCCTTACACCTTCATAGATAAGCAATAAAAGCATGCAGAAGTGTCAAACTCAATGGGAAAATGAAGAACTTAATGTTGTCGTTATCCAGGAGTGGACTTGACATTGCCACGTTGCCTGAAAATGCTGTTATGGTGTTGTGCAGATGACGATTTTACGCGTAAGATGAAGGCCATGTTCGGACGCGTCGCCGCGGCCCCGGCTAGTACGCCCTAGGTTACTCATCGCACCAGTGACAATTTTATAATTATATATTTATTATCTATTACTATAATAATATTGCTTGCTATGCATTATTGCATATCAGTTTGTATTTGTTGCATTTATGGGTGTACGGTACACGATTTTAGGTGTCACTTGCACTTACTAGTATGGTATTATTTATTATTATCATAATATTACTTGTTATTCATTCTTATGTGTCATTTTCACTTACTAATAGCGTCGTATCTGGCGACAAGGGTAGCGTACTTCCCAGCTCACTCACACAACGTTTTTCACTCTCATCGTCACTATTTTCACTTTCCCTGGCACTACACTTTCAAGCTCTTCAATATCGGACAAATTTTTATGATCTAATTCACTTAGCAGGACTTAGAATATCATTCGTTTTAACTTTCTTCTCATTATTCTTAAGCGTACGTGTTAGTTGGGCCGTGGCAGAGTTAGGTTATTATTTATTACAGTAGAACTATTTATGTGAGACATTTATGGGTGTACGATACACAATTTTTGGTGTCACTTCCACTTATAATTATTGTCACTTCTAGGCATTATTGTGATATATATTTGAGTGTCACTTTCACTCACATATTTTTTTCACTTGCTCTTTCACCGATTTATTAGAGTGTAACTTTCACTACGGTGATTCATAGGCCCCATCTTCCTCACTACCTCTCTCTGCTGCCTCATCTCTTGCTCTCTTCAGCGCACTTTCCAGGATAGCCTTTCTATAAAAATAACTAGCTACCTTGGCAGGGGAAGGGGTTATGGGAGCACTAGGGGTGCGAGAATGTAGTGTCTTATCTGGCGACAAGGGTAGCGCACTTCCCAGCTCACTCATAGGACGTTTTTCACTCTCATCGTCACTATTTTCTCTTTCCCTGGCACTACACTTTCAAGCTCTTCAATATCGGACAAAATTAATCTTTATGATCTAATTTACTTAGCACTCTCAAAACACCACCAGGACTTAGAATGTCATTCGTTTTCACTTTCTTCTAATTATTCTTAGGCGTACGTGTTGGTTGGGCCGCGGCAGAGTTAGGCACAGAATCGGACGCAGGCTTTTCATTGTTTTTCAATGTATCCACAATGGTGGACCGATAACAACTGACGTTGCATCATAGTGCGAGCGTGGATGCGCTGCAAGCGCCCTCGTAAAAACAAAAATAGCCCGCGATCTTCAAAATCTCATATTTGATGCGCTGGAGTGTAAGAGGCCTACCGAGGTCCGCGGTGGAAGTTCTGTGTGGCGTATAAGAGGCCAACCGAGGTGGAAGGATTAAGCAATGAGGAGTGCTTGAATGAGCCCTATTATAGCGGAAAATTCCCGCACTGATTGCGCTAAAGAGGTTAACGAAAAACCAGAGAAATGGCAACCAATAATGATAAGATTCACATGCTTAATCAGGGATATGAGCATGACTCGATAAATATCAGAACTTACCTTTAAAGGAAATTCCATATGTGAAATGAGTCACTGAGGCATCACAAACCAATTACGCACCATGCTGCACTCAGACATCGCCACCACCTTATCTGATCAACTAAGAATAATTCAACTTGGAATGAACACCACATTACGTGACGACTGAATAACGAACTGAGAACACAATTTTGGCACCCCTCCAGTACTCTTGCCTTTCCGCAACCATAAGCCCTGACAAACATAAAAACAGACTCCGGCAGCTGCAAACATGCCAGGACCTTACCTTGGATGTACCCCCATCTAACCTAATTTTGTAGGGCCATTTGGAGGTTGTGAAAATTCCTAATGCATACCAGACCATAGTAAATCATTACTGGGAACACAGAGTATTCCGAAATAGGCACATCCGCTGAGTAAAGCAGCAAAATCAGCACACTCAAGAAAATCAAACCGCAACAACTCCTTCCGAAACCGAGACGAAACCTTCCCCACCCTTTGTATACCTGACTAGTATCCCTTCACAACCTCTAATACCTCCACCTGCCCCACTTTCAACCTTCCCCACCCCAAAACGGGCCCAACACTTCTTCCGCAAGTCCCACAACACCCACAAAACAACCCAAAACAAATGCAATTTATACACGATCAGGCCACCTTTCTATCCCTCCCATTAGATTAGGACTCGCTCATTGTACATTCGCATCTGCACAAAGTGACAAATGCCAACCAGTCAGGTCACAGATCAACACTCGTCAACTCTCCATACAGCAGCAACACCGTTAAATTACTCAGGAGGAGGCTGTAGGCACCAGCCAAACAGAGAGGTACTCCCGGGGAGTGCTACAGGTGGCTGATTCCCTCAGTGGTTTGGCCCTTGGTACCGACCCGTCAAAATGTTATATCTTTCACTCTTACTATAAATTTCTGCAACATTTGTGGCCTTTCATCTAACTTCCACTCTGTTGAACACCACCTCTCCTTCATCAACCCTAATCTCTTTTCACTGAAACCCAGTTGTCTGGGATTACTGTCATCAAACCCTTCTCTATCCTCTATCTCTATCCTCAGTTTGAAGCCAAAGGTGGATGTTGCGTATGTGTGCAACAATCTTGCTTTCTCTCGTGTTCCCAACTTTAATTCTTCTGAATTCTCAACTCTGGCTAAAGCTCTCTTATCACTCTCACACTAAATATTTCTGTACTGTTTATCTCTCCCTTAATTCTACTGACTATCCAAAATCCATTGACTATCTAACTTCTAAAGTGGAACACATCCTAGCTATTTCTCTTTTCGAAGATATTCTCCATCTTATGAGATTTCAATGTTCACCACTGCCAATGGCTCTACTCTCATTTCACTGACCAACCTGGTAAACAAGCCTACATCTTTTCTATCCTAAATGACCTAGAGCAGTTAGACTATCACCCCATTCGAATTCCTGACCACCTTGGAGATCAGCCCAACACTCTTGACTTATTGCTAACTTCTAATCGTTCCACTTACACTGTAAACTTTTTCTCTCCGTTGGGCTCCTCCGATCACAGCTTTCTCTTTTACCTGTCCTATCTCTCCTGTACGGCCATCCGATCCTCCCAGCCGGTGGCGCTTGTGGCACTTTGGCACTGCCGACCGGAAGGCTCTTCGGAAGTACTTCTATGATTTCCTATGGAATTATTTTTTCTTCTGTGGCCAGGGACTCTTGGAGTGCCCTGCACGCATCACCGAGATAATCCTCTCAGGCATGGAGGCATACATTCCATTTTCTTTCTCTCAGTCTAATGCAAAAAAATCTTGGTTTACTCACGCTTGTTCTACTGCTGTCCACTATAAGGAGGAAGCATTGAAACGGTACCGTCGCCTTCAAAATCAAGAAGCTCATGCTCTTTATGTTTCTGCCCGGCATCAAACCAATTCTGTTCTTCGACTAACCAACAATTAAAGTTTTCATCAATAACAAATGTACTGAACTTCCCAACTCTAGCTCTACCCAATCTTTCTGGCATCTAGCTAAAAACATCTCCAAAAATTTTACTTCCTCGTCATTTCCTCCTCTTGTCCACTCGGACGGCACTACCGTCACTTCTTCCTCTGACAAAGCTAAAGTTTCGCTAAAAACTCTACCTTGGATGATACCGGTGTGATTCCTGCCTAATGTCATAATCTCTTCTAAAGATTTACTTTCTGCCCTCTCTGGGCTTAATACTAAAAAGACGTACGGACCAGATGGAGTTCCTCCTGGTGTACTCAAAAACTGTTCTTCTGTGCTGACCCTCTGCCCAGTCAAATTCTGTTGTCTGTGTCTTTCCTCTAACATCTTTCCTTCTTGCTGGAAGTTTGCTCTCATTCAACCTGTCCCAAAGAAGGATGACTGCTTTCAGCCCTCCAACTATAATCCAATTGCTCTCATTACTTGCATCTCTAAAGTTTTTCAATCTATTCTTAATTCAATTTTGTTTAAACATTTAACCTACCATAAAATACTTTCAGATCGCCTGTATGGTTTCCTTAAGGGCCGCTCTATACAGTCTGGTGATATGCTGGTTTATATTTATTAACTCTTGGTCATCCTCCCTTCGGAACTTCGATGACACTTTTTCTATTGCGCTAGACATATCAGGAGCCTTCGATAGAGTCAGGCACAAATCTTAAATTTCCAAACTACCCTCCTTTGCTTTCTATCCCTCTATGAATGAATTTTTAGTTAAGATGTTATACTGACCTTATCATGTGACCTTGAATTTAATTCCTTCTTGGCTGTCGCTATCTGGTTTTGACCTTTAACCTTGACGATTGATATATGTATATACAATTTTTGTTAGAAATATATTATGTATATGGCAACTAGCAAAGTAAATTTATGCACTTTTGAGTAATTTCATTTACGAAAATTGGCCTTGATCCATTCCTGTGACCCTGACTTTTATGTAGGATTATAGTACTTTCTTGCATGACAAATTGGACAAATTAAGTATGTGTTCTTAATATGGTGAAAGGTCATCATTCACTATATTAAATATATTAATAATAGTTGACCTTGACTTTTGACCTTTATCTTGACCTTTATATTATTTTATTGAAATGTATTACCTTCAGTTTCATGTAATGAAACAGGCTGGCACAGTATACGGGCGAGTTCTATGTGTGTGATGCAAATGCTTACACAGAGTTGATAATATGACTAAAACATTTTCTGTACCCTATGCACAATTAATTAGCTAATCTGTTAGTACAGGTTATAGTACTTTCTAGGGGAGGTGTGGTGGAGTGGTCATGCCACTGGATTGGTAATCCAATGGACCCGGGTTCAAATCCCGATATGTCAATGGGAAGATATTATTGGGATTGAATTTGTGCTGTACCTAGTATCAGTGCATTACCACAAAGCCCACCGAAATGCTAAAAAAATACCCTCATTGTTCCCTGATTAAATAACACTGTATGAATATTCCCATATTCAAAATATGTTACAGGGGGACAATGCCTAATGAGTTCACTGCTCAATAGGTGGCGTTCTGAGAGTGAGGGTCTGAGTCTGGAGGGTGAGACGGTGAAGCACTTGAGCGAAGCAACCAGCCGCTTCAGAGATGGAGCTGCTTCGAGCCATGATGGATGCTTCGCATGTCTCACTCCTCAGACTGGAACAAGACCTCACGGGCTTCACCGTGTTGAGCGGTGGAATGTACAGGCTCTCAGTCTATGCCCGAGAGGGAGTAGTTGGAATATAGAGAAAAAAAAAAAAAAAAAAAAAAGGTGCTATAAGCGGTAGTTTCCCTTCTGAATAGAAACATAATTTTAATAGGAGCAAATTATTGTAAAAAAAATCGTAAATAGCATCTTCCTGTCTGTTCGATGTTTCCATCGAATCAGTCAAA